>JAVGWX010000007.1:101507235-101647235 GCA_036924085.1 Ariolimax columbianus | reverse complement strand
ATTGACACTATTCTCACCCAGAGTGAAGCGTCTGTTATAGCCATTCATTTCCAGATGTAGAGATACCCAGTGGATTCACGTTTCGGCCCTCTCGGGCAGGAATGTCCCTGCCAATAGCCTCTCATACATTATTGTGTCATCTTCACGAGAGGCCCCCTGTCTCTTACAGAGCCTGCTGTTGGGCGCTACCGAGTACCCGGCGGTATAACTAGGGTGAGTAGATTGGGCTCATTAGCCTTGGTTGGCAGTCAATCTAAGAGAAGGTAAACTCTGACTCTAAACTCGGGAAGATGATCTCGTTAGCCTGTTCAGGCAGTTCGCCTAGGAGAGGGAGAACTCTGATTTTAAACCCACAAGTCACAGGGAGTGCTGACTATTCCTGGTTGAATGAGAGTATCATCTGATGTCTGATTGAACTAGCATCTGTGGGCAACGACTCCACTGTCTTGTGGAAACATCGGGAGAGGGTGGGGCCACAGGAGTAAACCCAGACAGAAAATCTGCAGTGGTAGCACCTAAGACGGATGGTTTCAAAATTGCGAACTCGATCCAGCAGCTCCTGCAGCTGAGCTGGTGCCAAATTGTCATGCCTTGCAGTCCTTTGGATTACACCAGCGAGGCCAAGAGGGGGATCCTGCAGTTTGGGCAACCCAAGGGCTTCATATTTAGCGCCCAGGCTTGCGCCCTGAAAAGACTAGTCACAGGGTGCAACGCGTATGATCTACAGAGACTGTCGTCTATGAGGGTCATACGATCATCTCCCAAAGTTTCATTTTCTGGTTTTTGCTTCGTTGTTCCTTAAAACGTTTCTATAACAGACTAGTATATACTGTTTATCATGTTTTCTATAACAGACTAGTATATGTTGTTTATCATGTTTTCTATAACAGACTAGTATATGTATTGTTTATCATGTTTTCTAAAACAGACTAGTATATGTTGTTTATCATGTTTTCTATAACAGACTAGTATATGTTGTTTATCATGTTTTCTATAACAAATCAGCGATAATATGTAGGCTCATCATTCACAATCAAGACAGTAAAAACTTTGCACAGGAAGTGACAGATAACACAAGAGTCCACGCTACCAGCAGGTGGCATCCACTCCAGACTGAAAGTGGCAGAGTCGCTTTGTCTGTCCACTTGGGGATAATTCAACATTGCCAGGTGTATGTCTTCCGGTGGGCCAGGTGTCAGTGCTGTGAAAAGCCAAACGAAATAATATTGCTTTCGTCACATCACAAGCGATAACAACATTCGAGTACGGCACATAATAAAACAGCTCTCCAAAGTTGATGTTGTTGGTGTTGCGGTTACTGTCGTAATGAGATATTTAACTACTTCTATTTCTACTTCTTTCCCATAACCTATGAAGTTTTTGAGACATCAAATCTCACAGAATTAACCATTTTTTCCACCAATATACGTTCATCGCCAATGTTGATGTTTATTTCAATGTGTTCCCCGTCTAATGTCGCGCGCAATGTCGGTCCGCCACTTGTTCTTCTTATGCTGTTCTCTGGAGCATAACAGTGAGCCCATTTGATTTTGACACGTAACAATATCATTGGAGTTTATGTGTTTTTAAAATAGGTCGTAATATTTTGGACGTCTGAACGCAATTGTTTTTCTTATGTAAAACTGAAACACAGCATCACTTAATTGTGATCTATTTATCTTCAATAAAAGTTCACTGAAACAGCACACATAATATACCAAACAATTCATTATTGCTGAAAAAATACAATGGCATACATATGTTTTACAACTAGAGATGAACATTGGTGTATGAGGCATTATATTTCCTTAATCGTTTGTTATTTTTAAAAATTATGAAAACACTGTCCCTAAATCAACACATTATTCAGCTGTAAACTAATACAAGAAAAACGAAATGGCTTTCTATTGACGGTAATCCACAAGGGAAGAAGTTCTGAAAGTTAAACCTAATTTGGTCCAGTTGTTGTCACAGTATTCACATTTTACTGAAGGCACTTGAAGTTGAAAACGTTCTCAAAAATAAAAGCACCAATCAACATCAGCGAGAGTGTTTACAGAAAGAATATTCCTGCTGTATTCATAATATATACGCACACACACACTTATATTACACACTACCATGACTGTGCGGGATCTTGAACTTTTACTGAATTGTTGAACTTTTACTACTACGGTTTGAGAAAAACGAGAGCTCCTGTGACAGTTCCAGTTGGGGTATGGGCGTTTAGGGCAGAGGAGATAGGGCTGGCGACTCTATGAAACAAAGGTTGCCTGAATGCGTTGGACGAACGAAGGTCACGCCATGGTCAATCACCGTTCAACACTAGGTCGACAAAGAAAGGAGGGATTAGGAACATGTTAGGTGGAAAACTTTGGTACAGGGGTGGGTGTCGGATCTGACAACTCTGGCGTCAGACTTGACAAGGATGGGGTTGTTGGCAGTCTGATGCTTCCACGACAGGCTACTACATTTAGAATGACAGTGACTCGTGGATAGATAACCAATAGCATTTTGAATGGGGGTAGGTCCGAATTGGAGTGATGGCTAAATATGACAACCCACAGAAGACCATTGGACAGTCTTGTTGTTGCTTGAGACTCTAAAATACTTTACAACGATAAACTCAGGAGGCTGGCAGAAAGATTGGAAGTGAGAGATTTTGCAGGGTGGTAGTACCATCATTCACTTCAAGTTTGGTCAGTCACGCTCACCAGGTGCTATTGAGGGACACCATGTGAACAGAAAGGTAGCTGAATGGGTGTTGTATGTGAAGGACACCTAGGGAATGATGTGTGTTCTGATTGTGCATGAACGTACAATTTGCCTAAGTACGAGAATTAATTGGGTGGGAGTGCACAGATCGACTAAGTAAGTGGTCTGATCATATGTGAGTGCACAGATCGACTAAGTAAGTGGTCTGATTATATGTGAGTGCACAGATCGACTGAGTAAGTGGTCTGACTATATGTGAGTGCACAGATCGACTGAGTAAGTGGTCTGATCATATGTGAGTGCACAGATCGACTGAGTAAGTGGTCTGACTATATGTGAGTACATAGATCGACTGAGTAAGTGGTCTGATCATATGTGAGTACACAGATCGACTGAGTAAGTGATCTGACTATTTGTGAGTGCACAGATCGACTGAGTAAATGGTCTGACTATATGTGAGTGCACAGATCGACTGAGTAAGTGGTCTGACTATATGTGAGTGTACAGATCGACTAAGTAAGTGATGTGATCATATGTAAGTGCACAGATCGACTGAGTAAGTGGTCTGACTATATGTGAGTCCACAGAACGCCTGATTACGTTAAGTGACCTAATTATATATGAATGCACAAATCGCCTAAGGTCGAGATCTGAATGTGGGTTCGGGTGCAGGACACCTTGTGAACGATGTGTGTTCTCGATGTGTGTTATGATTAAGTGATAGCGTAAAGATTCGTCTAAGTACGTAATCTAATCGCGAGGACGAGTTTGTTGATGGTTCGTTGAGGGTGCAGAGGAAAGACGGCGAGCTAACTGGAGCCATTAAGTTGTGGCTAGAATAATTCTTGAGACTGGGTAGTTTTATTGTTGCAGGTGTAGACCCTGGAAACGGGCTGTTTTCATGCAGCCTGGCTAACGAGATGATGGATCGACGTGATCCCTGTAGCTAACTGGAGCCATTAAGTTGTGGCTAGAATAATTCTTGAGACTGGGTAGTTTTATTGTTGCAGGTGTAGACCCTGGAAACGGGCTGTTTTCATGCAGCCTGGCTAACGAGATGATGGATCGACGTGATCCCTGTAGCTAACTGGAGTCATTAAGTTGTGGCTAGAATAATTCTTGAGACTGGGTAGTTTTATTGTTGCAGGTGTAGACCCTGGAAACGGGCTGTTTTCATGCAGCAAGGTTAACGAGATGATGGATCGACGTGATCCCTGTAGTATTGAGTGACACGCAGATGAAGCCAAGCATATCACAATCGCCTGAAGGACCCCGGCCCACTTTCATCAACACGCTGAGGATGTCAGAAAAGCTACTGCAACCTGAGGTGTCATTAGTCCCAGATAAAAGTCTTCATGTCTTAACGTCAGATGTTCAGTTTCTGTGTTCTTGTAGTAACTTTCGCACTTTTACCTGTCGTACTTTTACCTGTCGCACCTTTGATTTCAACACCGTCTACTTCAGCACGTGTGACTCTACATCTTTGACGCCCGCAACTTTAACTGCAGTACTTTTACCTGCCATACCTGTTACTGCAGTACCTTTACCTGCCACACCTTTGTTTGCAGTACCTTTACCTGCCACACCTTTGTTTGCAGTACCTTTACCTTCCACACCTTTATTTGCAGTACCTTTACCTGCCACACCTTTGTTTGCAGTACCTTTACCTGCCACACCTTTGTTTGCAGTACCTTTACCTTCCACACCTTTATTTGCAGTACCTTTACCTGCCACACCTTTGATTGCAGTTCCTTTACCTGCCACACCTTTGATTAATGTACCTTTACCTGCCACACCTTTGATAAATGTACCTTTACCTGCTCCGTGTTTGTGTTGACTACACTGCCCAATTTGAGCTGGACAACAAAATCTGCAGTAACCCCAGCCCGTGAAGGCTGCTGCTGGATGGCCAACCATTCGACTAATAGCTCATCTATTATAACCAACTTTACAGAAAGTAACTAATTGCTTGAGTTCGAATTGGAAATGTATAGGGATGAAGAATTAAGGTCACTAAGCCGTGGAATTGCCAATCATTTGTAGGCTAAACTTTACCGTCGCCCGTGATAGCAACTAATTAGCGTCAAGGGCTGCTACAGGAACCACGTGACTGGTATTCCCATATCCCGTCGTCAGTCGCGCGTGTTGCTAATAATAACCATTTTAAAATTCGTGGACATTTTTTAGTTCATTGGACATGCTCTCGTAGATACCATTGCTGTTGTTGTTGTTGTTGTTGTTGTTGTTGTTATCTCATAGCTGCTGAGCAAGCCTGCTCTTGGCAGCGCCTGTCACTCAATGAGTAGATGTCTAACTGTTTCATCATGGTGACATCAATGTCTGCACAAGGGCAGTTGCTGGGGATTGATGCGGTTCAAGTGGCTATTGACTCTGGCATGTCCTGTTCGAAACTCAAAGATGAAACTTTGATCTCTTCGATGTAGTTTATTGATGTCATCATTACTTTTTTGGCTGTGACATTTCGGTGAACACACTGAGACCCGTTGTTCCCGTCGCCCACCTGTTCATCCAGACGCCCCTTGTATTATGCTTACAAATTTGTTTAACTGCTAATAATAACCATTCAAAAATTCGTGGAAATTCTTTCGAATCACTGGACATGGCTCTAGCAGACGCCATTGACAGTATCCACAACTTAATCGGCGGTTGCGTTGGTAGAGAAGATCAAATCTGGTGAGGAATTCACCATTTCATATTTTCAGAGATCAATGTTTGTTTTACCTGGTGTTTTCACGGTATTACTGAACCCTCGTGATCCGTAGCTGGACACAGCTGCCACGCGCAACTCTAATGTGGTGCAGAAGTCAGGTAGCGAGCTCACCTGGTACGTGATCCCTTGAACCTGCCAACGATTGAAGTTAGGTTATTCACCGATGACAGTTTTGAGAGCACGAAAGATCGAGCTGAGAAAGGTGAAGTGGACTGATGGAAAATAACTGGGAGGGCATGACAATATGGGGGAGGGAGGGGGGTTGGTTGGTGGAAAGAAGGGAGAGCTTATTATTTAGTAGCGAGATTATTAAAAGACAAATAGTGGGGTAGGGGGAGAATGGTGAGCCACGCCCCTAGAGGTGATTCATTATGTTCTTGATGATAGCGGCAGCGATGGTGGTGACTGCAGTAATGGTGGTGTGGTGACTGCAGTAATGATGGTGTGGTGGCTGCAGTAATGGTGGTGTGGTGACTGCAGTAATGGTGGTGTGGTGACTGCAGTAATGGTGGTGTGGTGACTGCAGTAATGGTGGTGTGGTGACTGCAGTAGTGGTGATGTGGTGACTGCAGTAGTGGTGCTGTGGTGACTGCAGTAATGGTGGTGTGGTGACTGCAGAAATGGTGGTGTGGTGACTGCAGTAGTGGTGATGTGGTGACTGCAGTAGTGGTGATGTGGTGACTGCAGCAGTGGTGGTGTGGTGACTGCAGTAGTGGTGTGTATGTTGACACGTATAATGGTAGAGTTGAAGATCTGGTAAACATGTTCCACATACCCTGGTCAGCTGTAGCGTGTCGTTCGACCCTTGCTGTGCAACGACATAGATGTTAGCCACGAACAAGGGGTCTAGGCCCCAGGTTAGCTCAACCAGTTTAGTCAGCGGATCTCTCACGATCTTCAGTTGAGGCCGCGGTGGCACATATCCTGGAGATGAGGGTCATTGTTGGACATGTCAATGGTGGATAGTGAACACAAAAAGTGTTGTCAGAGACAAACTGACTTTTGGCAGATGACAAGACACAGCAGTACGTTACACTAAATGTCTTGTTAGAGAATATAGCTACGGCTTCAACATAACTTGGTATAACATATGCCACTGACATAATTACAAGAATGATCATGAACCATGTCGTACAGATCGAGATGTACAACCCAGGAGGAGTCACCATCGGACGGCTGGCGATGTACAACCCAAGAGGAGTTACCATCGGACGGCTGGCGATGTACAACCCAGGAGGAGTCACTATCGGACGGCTGGCGATGTACAACTCAGGAGGAGTCACCATCGGACGGCTGGCGATGTACAACCCAAGAGGAGTTACGATCGGACGGCTGGCGATGTACAACCCAGGAGGAGTCACCATCGGACGGCTGGCGATGTACAACCCAAGAGGAGTTACCATCGGACGGCTGGCGATGTACAACCCAGGAGGAGTCACTATCGGACGGCTGGCGATGTACAACTCAGGAGGAGTCACCATCGGACGGCTGGCGATGTACAACCCAGGAGGAGTCACCATCGGACGGCTGGCGATGTACAACGCAGTAGTCACTATCGGCTGACCAACTTCGACTGCGCAGATGATGTAGGCATATACGCCTCCATCCTCAAGAACTGATAAAACCACTGGAGTACCTAGAAGATGTTGCATCTAGATTAGATATCATGTCTCACGGCCTGGCAATCCCACAACAGCATAAATTATTGTCGATGTCAGCCATGTTGACCTCATTTGGGAATTTTATTTACAAACAAAACTCTGACGCACAGAGTCAGCCAGACATCAATCGAAGAGTCTGGCTGGCTGCCGCCTCTGTGAACGTCCAGCATCGAGTCAGGCGTCAGCAAAGACTGTCACTGTAAGCCATTCTATACGGATTTATACGACCTGTCCACATCCAACTCTACGGTTCCGAGATCTAGACAATTCTGTAGGGCGATCAGAAGAACATAGAACCCTTGCTCATCCAGAAGCGAATTCTCGCTGTTCGTTGGTATGACTGGATCTCAAACGATGAAGTGACCTGACGGGCAACCTGAAGAGCCTACTCACTAAACTAAACCGTCGCCGTTTGGCTCTATTTAAACACGTGGCCAGCGTTGCCGAGGATGTTCCCGCCAACCAGCTCATAAAGCAAAGCATTAATGTCAAGGACGGGAAGCGACTCTACATCAGCCCCCCCCCCCCCCCAACTACATCTGGCTTCTACTATAGCAGGCCCTCACTACATCTGGCCCGCACTACATCTGGCCTCTACTATAGCAGGCCCTCACTACAACTGGCCCGCACTACATCTAGCCCCCCACTACAGCAGCCTTAACCCCCCCCCCATTTAAATCTGGCCTCTACTATAGCAGGCCCTCACTGCAAGTGGTCCGAACTACATCTGGCCCGCACTACATCTGGTCTTTACTATAGCAGGCCCTCACTACAACTGGTCCGAACTACATCTGGCCCGCACTACATCTGGCCTTTACTATAGCAGGCCCTCACTACAACAGGCACACACTACATATGGCTCCTACTACCCCAGGCCTCTACTACAGCGGGCCTCCATGTAGCAGAGTCCAGGTTTTCACTGGGGTTATTCTATCTAGAATGTTACCACACTCATCCACATCATTCACAACCACACACAGCAAATAACATAGCACGCAGCAGGTGGCATATTTATTATATCATACTCATACAACAACTGTTAAAGTTAGTGCAATGAAATTACAAACAACACAAGAAATACAACTTATCTAAATAGATACTCGGAGTTTATAAGCATAAGCTTTTGATGTTGCTCCAGACTACCCCAATCCAGTTTTAGCCGCACACTCTCCTCCCCTTATCTGCACCCTCAACTCACTCTCCACAACTCGTCCTCACGTTTGTATTCTGTGACATTCAGATCCCCTCAGGCGGGTGATCTGGACAATATACATTCAATCTGTTCAATGTATACTCACATATCATCACACACTCAATCGATCTGCGTATACACACGCTCTATAACATACATCGTTCCCTCGGTGTCTACACACCACACACACATCCAGATCTCTCCTAGTCGATCTGTACACTCGCGTAGCTCTTCAGAACATACATCCTTCACAAGGTGTCTTGTGCGTACATTTAGATCTCTTTTAGACACAGGGCGCAAAACATACACCTTATAGAGCGACTGGCCAAGACTCAAATGAGTATGCTGGTTAAGCCATCCTGTTTTATCTCACTTACATTCGTAAAACAACCTATCAATCACTCTTCTATTGTCGGCGAGCTGAACAGACTCCTAGCTAAATTATCGCTCTCTCTCTTTCTCTCTCTCTCTCTCTCTCTCTCTCTCTCTCTTCATGGCCAGTCTGCTTGAGTTAAACTTTGTCTAGTATTATATAGTCTCAAGCAGTATCAGAGCTGTCCAATAAACCTCTGGGGGATGGCTCCATTCAGTCGTTATTGGAACGTATTACTCTGAATTCCTGTCACTCAAAATGTTGCAGCAAGCTCTGTTGGCCTCTGTCTGTCACTCATCCCACACTACCCAAATCGAAACGCCAGAGTGGTCAACACCTAGCGTCTACCTGCAAAAAACACATTCTTTCACCCAACCCCCCGTTTTCCTTTGTTGACTTAGTATCGATACGGTAAGGGACCTTGGTGTAGTGTCCAGACGGAGAGTGACCTTTGCACAAATTCAGGTACCTTTGTTCTCAGAGACGCCGACCAAATCACCCCTGCGTTAAACGCTCATGCTCGGGCTGGAAGTGTTATACTCACTACAGCACCCCCCTCCCCCACCACATCAGGCCCCCACTACACCTGGCCCACACTACACCTGGCCCCCACTACACCTGGCCCTCACTACACCTGGCATCCACTACATATAACCCCCACTACACCCCTTACAGGAAGCCTGTATTCGTGCATCTGCAGTGGCCATCTCAATGGCAATTATTTTATATGATCAGATTGCTATCACCATGCACAACCCTTGCAGAAAATTGTGGATACATCTGTATGGAGATCATACGATCCACAGATAAACCAGCAAGAACTGGTATATGCAGACTATCGGCATGTTCAATGGGCTCACTAAACAGTCTTCTCATGTAGAGCTCTACAGGACCAGACTTGGCCCACCAATACATGTTGGCTGTTCGTCTCCAGAGACGTGGGATTTGCTAGAGCTGATTGTAAAGATAGTGGGGAAAAAACATGAAAAAAAACCTGTAAAAGTTGATTAAGGTTGCGTTTAATCAAAATTGAAAAATTGGTATGGTCAGACGCGCACCGAGACGAGAACACAAACAAAACCTACGTTACGACCAATAGGCCTTCATCAGGGACAACAATACTGAACTAACAAATCAACATATAAGAAAAAAATGGTCAACTCATCTGTTTCTGATAGTAGACCCAGTCTGTCTAAGCGACTGGTTGGGCCAGATACTGACTGAAACTGAATCGGAGCGGTCAAACATAAAGTGGCCACGAGAGCGTAAGCAGTGTGGGGGAATGCGCCGGATAAGCCAATGGTGGCAAAATAGTGGTCCAGATGGGAGAACAAAGAGAAGGTAATATAAGCCGGGAGGGCGTGAGATTAATATAGGAGGGGGGGGGGGTGAGAACTGATAGAAGAATAGAGGGAGGGGGGCAAAGGAAGATAAATAGATGGGGTCCAGTGTGAGGGTTTAAGAAAAAGTATGGAAAATATTAATGCCATGTCGTTGGAGACAGCCCATACTAGAGATAAGTCTATTCTCAAAGGCGAATCGATGACGATCGACAGAGAAGCATGAAACTAGACCAGTGACACTAACGTCAGCCTTACCCCGGTGCCCAGGACCCTTAAAGTGGCTGGCAATTGGGGAACCAGTGCGGTGACGGGTGTCGTTTCGGTGTTGGCGGAAACGCTCCCGCAGTTCCATACCAGTTTCCCCAATGTAGGTCATACCACACTGCCGGCAGATAATAGAATAGATGAGGATGCAAGAATTGCATGTGAACCCCTCTTTGATGAAGAATTCTGCTTTAGGGAAGGTGATGGAGCGAGAAAGGATGACATGAGGGCAGGTAACACAGCCACGTGAATTTTTGCACGGCCTGGTGCCTGGGAGGCTATGAGGGCTGGTGTGTAGGCGACTACTGACCAGCAAGTCCCTCAGGTTCCTGTCACGTTTGTAGGCGAGAAGGGGAGGATCGCGAAAAACTTTACGAGTGGCCGGATCAGAGTGAAGAATAGGGAGATGGCGGAATAGGATATCCCGGACAGAGGCGAAATGAGGGTGATAAAAGTGAGAACGAATTTTACACGGTAAGAGGGAGGAAGGTGAGTGGGAGTGAGGGAGTCTTGACGGGAGGTAGGAAGAACCCGCTGAATGGCGAAGGAGAGAGTGGTCTCAGGGTAGAGTCGCTTGCGGAAGAAGTCAAGCATCTCGTGGGCCCTGAGAAGGAAGTCGTCGTCATCCTGACATAGGCGTCGGAGGCGGAGGAGTTGGGAGAAAGGAAGCGAATCGCGGCAGGATTGAGGATGGGAGGAAGTGTAGAGGAGGTAGTTGTGGGCGTCAGTTGGTTTTTAGTAGACAGTGGTGAAGAGGCCTGAAGGGCAGATAGAGACAGTGATGTCCAGAAAGTGGACAGACGTGAGGGAGATGTCAGACGTGAACTTGATAGAGGGATGGAAGTTATTGAAAAAGTCGATAAAGTTTAGGAGATCCTGCTCAGACATGTCACTAATCCCATTCCCATCGTCGATGTATCGTAAAGATAGTGAGTTCTATAGCAGCCACTGCTGTCGGGGATGAAGCGCTAGAGATGCCACTGTACGAGGCCACAGCTTGTTTATGATGTTGGGGTGTCAAGTTCTTTTACCAGTTGCCTTTCCTTACCTTGCAGCCAGTCAGGTATCCATTTACATCGGTGTCAACAGTACGAGACCTTACTGGGGGTCTAACCCGGTAGCGTTTCCACGAATGGCCACACGAGCTACCCCTACGCTAATCAGACGTGAGCTGGGTGTACTTACTGCCTTGAAGATATGTCTCGACTAACCTTTCCCGTCAGCCAGAGTGGAACATGCACCTTCACAGTTCATCTCTAGTGGATCCATGCTTGTATTCGAGCAATTCGATAGCCACTTGGCACCGTCGAAACTCAAGTTCTCATCCGCAGCACTTGTGTTCTGACACTTCTGATGGCGAGACGAATTAACATATGTCTCCTTCTGTGGGCTTCCCTGTTAAGTGAGACATGCATTTGGAGGATAAGAGTTGGGCGTGACATGATGTTTAAATAAGAGATGGGCGTGACATGATGTTTAATAAGAGATGGGCGTGACATGATGTTTAAATAAGAGATGGGCGTGACATGATGTTTAATAAGAGATGTGCGTGACATGATGTTTAATAAGAGATGGGCGTGACATGATGTTTAAATAAGAGATGGGCGTGACATGATGTTTCAATAAGAGATGGGCGTGACATGATGTTTAAATAAGAGTTGGGCGTGACATAATGTATATTTAAGAGTTGGACGTGATATAATGTATATTTCTTCTTTCTTCTTCTTCATCGTACGCAGTCAGACAGTAACCATTATTTTTTCGAAAATAGCAGCCGTCATCCTGAGGCTGTCGACACTGCCATAGAGCTTGTCTTGTGGTTCCACTGGTGATGGCCACATCTGCTCTCTCTGATCCTCGTATATCGGGCAGTTCTGCAGCAGATGTTCAGCGGTCATTTTCCCGGTACCACACGGGCATTCGTCGGTTCCACCTATCTTCAATTTGTTGAATAGGTGGTACCTCAGTCTATTGTGGCCAGTGCGAAGTCTAAAGACCACGACCTGCTCTCTTCTGTTCAACTGGTAATAGGCATCGTTTTTGGTGTAACCAGTATGTTCGGTTTCCCATTTGGTCATGTATTTGGCTTTAATAAGCCGTTTTGACTCTTCGTATGTCATACTAGTATCTGTTTGTGGTAGTCTTGCACCTTCTTTGGCCAGTCTGTCTGCCTCCTCGTTGCCTTGGATGTTGCAGTGTGATGGGACCGACTGTACCACTACCCTTTTTGGTGCGGACTGCTGGCATAGTTGACAGAGTGCTGCTCTTAAGTCATTAAGCTCAGTGTTTTTCTGGCTTTTTAGCGCTGTGACTACGGCCAGAGCATCTGTAAGCAGTACTGTATGGCTTTCATTTTCTTTATGTGTCACCATTTCTTCCACTGCCGCCCTCAGTGCCTCTGCCTCCGCTCTGAAATTGCTTGTGTACTTACCAGTAGCGAATGACAGTGTTATTTTTCTGCCATTTGGTAGGTTCAGGAATGCCCCTGCCCCTCCGTTCTGTGTAATGTTTGTTACAGAACCGTTAGTGTATGCATGGGTCCAGTCCATGCTTGGGTAGTTTTTCGATATAAAGCTTAGGGTAGTATCTCTCCTTTCTTTTTCAGTCTGGCAGTTTTTGTTTCCAATACCTGGTATATTTTCTACCACCTCTGGAAATATATCCTGCCTCCAGGTAGGTTTTCGTACAGTAGTGATGGGCTTTGGTGTTGTTAGTGCGTTTATGGGATCTTCGTGCATCTTTGCTTTGGCTATTTCTGCAAAGTTTCTCCGCTTTAGTTTCCCATTTCCAAAATTGTTTAGTCTCTGGTGCATTGGATGGTCAGTCAGTCTTCGCAGTTTCTCTGACCTCAGCTGGGCTCTGCAGTCTCTTCTATCGGTCATGGATTGCAGTTTTGTAATCTTTTCAAGTTCTACAATTGGCGTTGACTTCATGCCTCCTGTTATAACTCTCATGGCTTGGTTTTGAAGTTTGCTAACTTTATCGAAGTTCGCCTTTGCTGCTGTTGTCCATGCCGCAATGCCATACTCGAGAACTGGTCTCACTCTTCCAGAGTACAGTTTCTTTAGTATGCTTTCGTCTGCTCTCCAGCTTGTGCCAGCAAGTTTCCTCATGATTGCCATTCTTTCTCTGGCTCTCATTCGGTTTCTCTCGATCTGACTTTTCCATGTCATGCGACGATCGAATGTGACTCCCAGATAGTTTGGGTTGTCGTTTGGCTGAAGGTATTTGCCGTTTAGACTTAATTTGGTATTTTGGGGTTTGATTGAAAGCGAGAATATTGTACATGTGGTTAATGTATATTTAAGAGTTGGACGTGACATAATGGGTGTTTAAGAGTTGGACGTGACATGATGTATATTGAAGAGTTGGACGTGACATAATGTATATTTAAGAGTTGGACGTGACATAATGTATATTTAAGAGTTGGACGTGACATGATGTATATTTAAGAGTTGGACGTGACATAATGTATATCTAAGAGTTGGACGTGACATAATGTATATTTAAAAGTTGGACGTGACATGATGTATATTTAAGAGTTGGACGTGACATAATGAATATTTAAGAGTTGGACGTGACAAGATGTATATTTAAGAGTTGGACGTGACATAATGTATATTTAATAGTTGGACGTGGCATGATGAATATTTAAGAGTTGGACGTGACATAATGTATATTTAAGAGTTGGACGTGACATGATTGGTGTTTAAGAGTTGCACGTGACATAATGTATATTTAAGAGTTGGACGTGACATAATGTATATTTAAGAGTTGGACGTGACATAATGTATATTTAAGAGTTGGACGTGACATAATGTATATTTAAGAGTTGGACGTGACATGATGTATATTTAAGAGTTGGACGTGACATGATGTATATTTAAGAGTTGGACGTGACATAATGTATATTTAAGAGTTGGACGTGACATGATGAATATTTAAGAGTTGGACGTGACATAATGTATATTTAAGAGTTGGACGTGACATGATGGGTGTTTAAGAGTTGGACGTGACATAATGTATATTTAAGAGTTGGACGTGACATAATATATATTTAAGAGTTGGACGTGACATAATGTATATTTAAGAGTTGGACGTGACATGATGGGTGTTTAAGGAAAACACAAATATCAAGGACAGCAAGGTCAGATTTGGTCGTGCCGTAACCGGTGAGGTCGTTGGGACACACATGAAGACATCCCGACAACCCCACGCCACTCCTCCGTGTCAGTGCCCGCTGCCTGTGCCTCCTCTGGTCGGAGATTGGTTCATTCTCCTTGCACCTTTCCGTGGAGGATCGTATTTGCAAGATCGTTTGATCTCGATATGGGGCTGTTCCAAACGAGTTTCTGTCTTTTGACCGTTGCCAGGGGGTCGTCAAAAGGCCTTATTGCTGTTTTACTTCTGTCTCGTAATTTCTCATTTGTAACTAGGTTTGTGACGTTTAGAAGTCTTCGGAGACATTTCATCTCCAAGGCCTGTGTCTCCCGCTGCATGTCAGCTGTTATTGTTCATGTCTCACAAGTATGGAGCCGTGCAGCGTAGTGGTTAGCGCTCTGGTTTAACATCTGAGTGGTCCTGGGTTAATTCCCCAGTTGAAGCGGAAATGGTTTTTCAGACCGCAATGGCTCCCGCGTCGACCCAGCATTATATTTGGTATCGGTTCAGTCCGGGAAGTAAAGGCGGCACGCGTGATGCTGACCACGTCATCCACTAAGTGAAGTGGGTTACAAAATAATATGGGCCTAACGCCATATTTCCTTTGGGCCTAACACCATATTTCCTATGGGCCTAACGCCATATTTCCTATGGGCCTAACACCATATTTCCTATGGGCCTAACACCATATTTCCTATGCGCCGTATCATCTTTTATTGACAAGCATAGAGAGATATCAACAGGACCAACGTACGATCTGATCTTCGTGCAAATGGCTAACCGTTTATCTTGCCAGATTTTATTAAGCCGTGCAAGCGCCGGTTTGTCTGTGCTATTCTGGCCAATACCTCACATTTTGATCCTTCATCACAGACAATCAGACAATCAGACTTTCAAACTTCAGACTTCAATTTAAAACGGTCTACCACTTCGAGTTCCTGGCCATTAGCTTTTACCCGACTGTTGAAGCCTCGGCGTTGTTGGTCATTAATTTTGTCTTTCCATCGTTAATCTCCATACAATAGTCAAAAGCTGGTTCATTGAACGTTCTCCCTGGATGGCAGGGATATCGACATCAAGTCAGACTACAGCTGGCCACTTTACAGAGAATCTGTATCCAGGTATTTGCAGGAGTGGGTTGAATAGCAAAGGTTTTACAAAATGAGGTTGCTAGTCTTTTTTAGTGGTTTTTTAACGACATATTGAAAGTAAATATTGATCCTCTCCTTGTCAACCCGGTACGACGTGGGTGCAGTATGTGTTTGCCTTCATTTGTATATATTATTATTTCATTTATAACCTTGATATTTATATTGTCCTTAAATGTATGGGGGGGGGGGTAGGGCAAAAGAGTGTAAGGGAAAACACGTAACGGTGAGAGGCAGCCACATTCTTGATGACCAGGATCTTATTTGGTTCCTCCGCTTCTGTCTAGCTCACGTATGGCTCCTAGAAGACTGTACACGTGGACGTCCCCTGATGGCAACAGCAGAAACCAAGTATATTACATCCTAGTGCAACAAAGATGGAGATCAAGGCAGAGAAAGAGATGCATTCAAAACAATAAGAACACTGACAAGGGAATTCCGTCCGGTTCTATGTGTCATAAATGACAAGGAGGATAACACATAAACAGAAACCAAAGGCATGTGCTAGAGTCTATCACAAGCTGTGTAAACAGATATGGCACAGTGCAGAGTGGCCAGAAGCATGGAAGAAATCAATTTATATTCCCCTCCAAAGAATCGAATCCTTCGAGTCAAAATGTTACAGAAAGATCCTCAGAATACCCTGGACAGAGACAAGAACAAATTTAGACATTCGGCAAGAGTTGAGCATAGAGGACAACTGGTTTATCAATTCCATTTTGGCTAGAAAATGCAAATACTTTGGTCATATCACGAGACACAACGGTCTTGAGAGACCGGTGATAGAAGGTATGGTGCCAGGCAAAAGAGGAAGGGGAAGACGATGGCACCAAGATATCCAGGAATGCTGATTATGACAGTGGCGGAGGCTGGTGTTTTGGCAAGAGAACGAGTTTCTTTCAGACAGGCTGTGATGGGAGCGACGTTCTACAAAGGACATGCTACATGATGATGAATGTATGGTATCCTTTACATTTGGGTTATTCTTGCCATTTATGACATCTTTGACATTTATGACCTTTGATACAAATGTGATACTTTATATTTAAGAAATTATTGACATTTATTATATCCTGGATATAATGGGACGGCGTGGCCTAGTGGTTAAGTGACACGGCTCACAACCAGAAGGTGCTGGGTTCGATCCCCATCACAGCACCGGCCGTTACCCCGTGGAGGCAAACCCTTAGAAAATGCAAGAGGAAGCAGACTCTTACATAAAATACATGCTGAAGTCGAATGCACTGGGCCGACATGGGGAACAAATAAAAACCACAGTGTAACGCACACCCGCCTTAGGGAATAAAGAAATAAGGCGAACGCAAAAAAAAACAACAAAAATCCTGGATATTTATATTTACTTTCAGTTATGATCTAAACAAAAAGAAATATAAATATCCAGGATTTTTGTTTGTTTGTTGTTTTTTGCCAATATTTTAATATTGTTAATTGCCGCATGAATTATCGTAGTGTAACTGTTCTTCCGTCTTAGCAGTGCGTCCCCAGGCGTGATCGCTCTGTTTAGGCTATAAGGTTGTTGTTGTTGCGAATGGCCACAATGAGTAGGTACTCTTTTGTGCGTCCTGAACAGGACGTTAAGTGGTGGGTTGCAGTAGATTTCCTCACATCCCGAGCGCGCTGATTCAGGTGGACTCGGGTCCGTAGGCGGTTGTGCTATGCTTGGCTTCATCTGCGTGTCATTCACTACTACGGGGATCACGTCGATCCCTCACCTCGTTAGCCAGGCTGCCATGAAAACAGCCTGTTTCCAAGGATGGCTACTTGGAAGCCGAGGTGAGGGTCTTGGCCAATATGTTTTGCCTGCCCTGACATGTCTGATCAGTATATTTTACCTGACCCTGACTAACATGTCTGATCAGCATATTTTGCCTGACCCTGACTAACATGTCTGATCAGTATATTTTACCTGACCCTGACTAACATGTCTGATCAGTATATTTTGCCTGACCCTGACTAACATGTCTGATCAGTAAATTTTACCTGACCCTGACTAACATGTCTGATCAGTATATTTTGCCTGACCCTGACTAACATGTCTGATCAGTATATTTTGCCTGACCCTGACTAACATGTCTGATCAGTATATTTTACCTGACCCTGACTAACATGTCTGATCAGTATATTTTACCTGACCCTGACTAACATGTCTGATCAGTATATTTTGCCTGACCAGACGTTAGTCTTCCCCCCTCTGCTATACGGTATCTTTACCTTAATATCGCACAGTAGTTTATTGATCTCTGCCGAAAGATGCAACAATTTGATCTTAGCTAAAAGGTCGAGATCTGATATCAATGATATTCCTGATGTTTATGATATCTCTGCTTTTTATTATGTCATTGCTATTTATGATATCCCTGCGATAATGTCCTTTACAGTTATGATATCCTTAAAATTTATGATGGACATGTTATTTATTATGTCCTTTACAGATATTAAATCGATTAATGAAATCCCTTCTAATTATTACGTCCTTGATATTTAAACGAGTCAATGTTTATTTAATACTTGCTATTTATGATATCACTGATAGTTAGTATATCATTTACTTTCTTGATAGTTATTATATCATTGAGCTTGCTGACATTCATGATGTCCTGGGCATGTAGGATAATCTTTGTATCGATTATATCCATGGCACGTACTGGATGTTCAATTATTCCGGGTTATCTCAGGCCGTTTGTATGAGGACAAAATATATATTGATGTTTGCTTAAAGTAATGTTATCTCCGTTGACAACATGAAAACCAATGTATCTGTCAGTATGAGCATAAATTCAGACTGATACCAAAACCAGATTGGACAAATAGCCTGATACCAAAACCAGATTGGACAAATAGCCTGATACCAAAACCAAATTGGACAAATAGCCTGATACCAAAACCAAATTGGACAAATAGCCTGATACCAAAACCAGATTGGACAAATAGCCTGATACCAAAACCAAATTGGACAAATAGCCTGATACCAAAACCAAATTGGACAAATAGCCTACTTTGATACTGATGTTCTCGAGGCATATGGCCTGTAGCTGGGCCTCGCACATTTCCTCGACAACTTCACGATCATCTGTGCGCAGCTGAAACTCTCCACTACAAAACGGATGTATGGTTATCCCCAACAAGCCACCATTGAACAGCGCCAGCGACATGAGTCCAATTATCTTGGACACGCACACTAATGGCACAAACATCATCTCTGCGTGGGAAAACGTCGCGATGTGCCAGCAACGATTATGCGTGATCTTGAGTTAGTTCATACCTGAATTTAGAAAATCAAATAAAAACTACATATCCGCCATTACAGGTGACACTATCTCTATATAATATTACAGCTGATAATATCTCTATATAATACTACAAGTGACAATATCTCTATATAATAATACAAGTGACACTATCTCTTAATATTACTACAGTTGATAATATCGTTATATAATACTTCAGGTGACACTATCTCTGTGTAATACTACAGGTGACAATATCTCTATATAATACTACAAGTGACAATATCTCTATATAATACTACAGGTGACAATATCTCTATATAATAATACAAGTGACACTATCTCTTAATATTACTACAGGTGACAATATCTCTATATAATACTACAGGTGACAATATCTCTGTGTAATACTACAGGTGACAATATCTCTATATAATACTACAGGTGACAATATCTCTATATAATACTACAGGTGACAATATCTCTATATAATACTACAGGTGACAATATCTCTATATAATAATACAAGTGACACTATCTCTTAATATTACTACAGGTGACAATATCTCTATATAATACTACAGGTGACAATATCTTTATATGAGTGGTGGCCAAGCTGAAGTTGGCCGAGGGCTAGATTAGGGTAAAAGTTAACACCAGAGGACTGGACCTTTAACATCCTTAAAAAATAACTTTCTGAGATTTAGTTGTACATGTATAATGAACCACGTACAGAAAGCAACGGCAAACTACTGCACATCTGCCAAGATATGTCTACCAGTCTTTGGACTGGAATTTCTTCCTTTTTTAAAAAAATAGTGAATCTGTTGTTTAAATTGGTTTTATAATGTGACATGTAACTATTTATTTCAAACATACCTTTGCGTGTTATTTTATTGAGAAGAGTGTGGCTTATCAGAACTTTTCGCCAGTGATTTGAAATCCACTTCCTTTTGTGACGTACCAATTCTGAGAACATGGAATAACACAGTCAGTTAATTTGTTTCTTGTGTTGGATTTGATAAGCTTCATGGTAGAAAATGTTGTCCTACAAAGATATGTGATACAAAATTTAGAGCACACTCTTGTGGACAATTTTTTCAGAAGTGGATAACGTTCCTTGGGTAGTAATTTCCACAAATCAGCTCCGGTTGCTTCTGGTGTGTTGAGGAATGGGTCACACTGAAGTTCACATAACTGTCATTGTAATTCTACTGGCTCGGACTCTACGGTGCACTTGAATGGGTTATTTAAAGTTCCATTTGTGGACGAAACATCTCAAAATCTTGAAATCGACGATCAAACTCAGAAATCAGCTGTTCAATATCATCTGTGTACCTCCTGAGGCTAACACTCTCTTTCTCAGACAGCTGTTTACAACAAGAAAAAGGAAACAGGTCATTCTTATGCAAAGACAGACTAAATAAGCTAAGTTTCTTTTTGATATCATCAATATGTATTCCATTATTGGAAAAATTGTTTGCATTTTCCCTGGTAACTACATTCAAATGTTGTGTTTATGTTCTTCCATCAGAAGTCAGGGAGAACATTCTCTTTGTTCAGCCGTGTGAACAGTCTTTTCTCTTGCTGTTTCCATGATGTTCGTCCATCACAAGTCAGGGAGAACATTCTCTTTGTTCAGCCGTGTGAACAGCCTTTTCTCTTGCTGTGTCCATGATGTTCGTCCATCACAAGTGATGAGGACCACTCTCTTTGTTCAGCCGTGTGAACAGCCTTTTCTCTTGCTGTGTCCATGATGTTCGTCCATCACAAGTCACGGAGACCAATCTCTTTGTTCAGCCGTGTGAACAGTCTTTTCTCTTGCTGTGTCCATGATGTTCGTCCATCACAAGTCATGGAGACCACTCTCTTTGTTCAGCCGTGTGAACAGCCTTTTCTCTTGCTGTGTCCATGATGTTCGTCCATCACAAGTCATGGAGACCACTCTCTTTGTTCAGCCGTGTGAACAGCCTTTTCTCTTGCTGTGTCCATGATGTTCGTCCATCACAAGTCATGGAGACCAATCTCTTTGTTCAGCCGTGTGAACAGTCTTTTCTCTTGCTGTTTACATGATGTTCGTCCATCACAAGTCATGGAGACCACTCTCTTTGTTCAGCCGTGTGGACAGCCTTTTCTCTTGCTGTATCCATGATGTTCGTCCATCACAAGTGATAAGGACCAGTCTCTTTGTTCAGCCGTGTGAACAGCCTTTTCTCTTGCTGTGTCCATGATGTTCGTCCATCACAAGTGATGAGGACCAGTCTCTTTGTTCAGCCGTGTGTACAATCTTTTCTCTTGCTGTGTCCGCTGAAATGGGTGACCTGCGCGGTGATTTGGATTATAGTGAGAAAGAACTTCGCCTTTTGTTAACCTCGCTCTCTGGTCATGAGCTACCTTTGTCCAGCGGCAAGATATTTTACTTTTTCTTCATTGAATGCATTTTCCATTTGATCTGCACACTTTTTCACAGCTCTCCATAAGTAAACAGTTTTTTATTTTGCTTTTGCAGGACGGCATGAGTGACTATTCCTGAATCTTATTGACATGACTAAATATAGTCTTGTGCTGATCCCGTTTTGTTCTTGAGCTGCTCAACCACAAGCTCCGGCGACTCGCTGCTCAACCACAAGCTCCGGCGACTCGCTGCTCAACCACAAGCTCCGGCGACTCGCTGCTCAACCACAAGCTCCGGCGACTCGCTGCTCAACCACAAGCTCCGGCGACTCGCTGCTATGTTCGCCGTAGTGTTTCTGATGATTTGTGATGTAGTGACGTTTCATGTTATGTTCCTTCCATACACTTGGACGCAAACTGGGGAATATTATCCTTATTGAAAATAGACAAAAAATCGAACTCCCATTCAGGTTTAAATGCGCGATTTTCACTGTCCCCTTTTCTAAGCTACAAAACATTTTTACAAATGTAAACTTTTACACATGAAAACGTGCACAACAGCTACAAGCCAGAAGTGGGACTGGCTGATTTATACTTAACACACTCCACAAGGCTGCCAACTGTGCACCTCAACTCCTTCCTATAGAAATGCACCTACCATCCACCCCCACCCCCACGATCACTTTTCCCATACCGATGCTAAAGACAAAGCAACACCATTTAATATCAGAGACTTCCGATCGCAGAAAAGATGTCACTGCTCTCAGTTTCTTATTATTAAAGTAGCTACCGGCACTGTTTTCACCTGCCCCCGTGCACGATCATAGACTTGACGTTATCGTTTCCGTTTTGTCGGCACTACCTAGTAGTGCCCAATTGGTATGAGAGAGAGAAAGAGTGAGAGAGAGAGAGAGAGAGAGAGAGAGAGAGAGAGAGAGTTGGTGGAGTTGTGCGGGGTGGGGAGATGTTAAGTGTACAGTTTGGGTCTTTTTGGTTTTGTTCCTGGTGCCTGCGCGTGCTATTGTTTTCAGGCCGGTGGTCGGAGTATACAGTCATTTTCAATCATCAAGAAAAGATCGAGCAAACCTGGTTGCGGGCTGCTAAAAACTGGTTGACTGGTCGAATCTAGCTGGCGGGCCGTAGTTTGACCACTTCTGCCCTAGAGTCGTCCTGTGTTTGGAATGTTTGCTGTCACACGTGTTTTATCTGCTAGCCTGAACTCGTGTGGGCGTGTGAATTTACTGAAACATTTCTTGCTGTCAAAACATGGCATTTGGGCAAAAATATAAGAATTCCTTATCGTAGATAAAACAGAGTCTAAGACAGTTGTGGAAATAATGGCTCAGTAATATAACATCGCGTGATGATGTGAACGGAATAGATTTTAAAACTCGAAGTACGGCAGAATCTAACGAGACAAAGATAACAGATGACAATTGACAAGCAAAACTGTCGTTCTGATAAAAACGGAGGGAACAGATGACAAGCAAAACTGTCATTCTGACAAAAACGGAGGGAACAGATGACAAGCAAAACTGTCATTCTGACAAAAACGGAGGGAAGAGATGACAATTGACTGTCAATGATCAAGTCATACTACGAGTATTTTTAGCCGATGGGAAACTGGTGATCCTAATGTTAAGTCAGTTGTGGTACTTGAGTTTTCGAACATATTTTTGTCATCTCTTCACGGGCTATCTCCCATTGCTGAGCCATTATTTTGACAACCCTTTACTCTAATCTAAGCTACCGTATTTTTTATTTTTATTATCGCACATCTTTGTTTTCTTATACTGTAGCATTCTTTGTCTCAGCTGCTAATTGTGCAAATGTTCCGTCATTGCTTTTGTTTTTTTAAATATTCGACACAGTTGTCTTGGCTCAAGAAATTATAGTTGTTCTTGTATAAGAGTGGCTCCTGTTGTATTTGGTTTTCATTTCCTCTGCTGCCCTTACGTATATTGTCGTTGGATGATCTACACAATATTTCCCATGTGCATTCCATTCTGTGGGTTTTCTATCTCTGTTTTACCCTAGGGACGTTGAAAAATGGTTGCAAGGTGGAGACTGACATAAATAACTTGTCAGCCATTTCTTAGATTATAATCAGTAGTTTAGTGCATGTGCAATTCTTCTAACCGTATTTGTATCGCGACAAACAGCAGACAGTAACTAGGCAACGTGCAGTCAGAATAATCTACGAGTGTCGTTTTACACATATGAGATTCAGAGCTGACTTATGAGAGCTTTAGCGCCAGGAAATACGAGATTAAGAGCTGACTTATGAGAGCTTTAGTGCCAGGAAAAACGAGATTCAGAGATGACTTATGGGAGCTTTAGCACCAGGAAATACGAGATTCAGAGATGACTTATGAAAGCTTTAGCCCCAGGAAATACGAGATTCGTTCTTCGTCTTCTTCGTCCAGGCTTTTTGGTCATGCTAGATATGTAGTCCCGTCGCTATGACGAAGTCCACCGTCCTCTCCAGGTCCGAGCCACACCGTCCTCTCCAGATCCGAGTGGGAGCCTCACAGTGCTCTCCAGATCCGGGTGGCAGACTCACGGCGTCTGCGTCATCTCGGCTTCCTCTGACCAGGTTTGGCATCGTATGTCTCTGTATCAAGTTGCACCACTCTGCCTTCCCCCGGCCTTTAGGTTGGCAGAGGCACCGGTTGCTTGGGTAAGTTCTTTCGAGGCTAAAGACCCGGCGCCGGTCCTTCCCGGTTGTATCTGATAGGGACGGCGCCATAACATTAGTTAAGATTGTCACATGACCATGTCTGTAGATCCGCGTGTCCTAATTGTTCCCTGTGTCTGCGTCATAGCTAACTCACTCCGTCTTTGGCAGACCGGGATGTGTTATATATTCTGGGTTGTCTCCCATAGCCTATCCATCTTCCGGTGGTGCCTGCGAGGCAGTAGGTTGGCTTGTTTACCAGGGTTGCCTTCCACGTAGCTAGAGCTGATAGCGGTTTTTTGCTCGCTAGAATGTACCTGCCATAGGACATATAGAGTGTTTCAGTTACGGTAGCAGAGCCACCTTTTGTGCCACCCCGACCTGTTAGGCTGCATTGCCGTTTGGTCCGTGACTGCATATTCGTCCAGTTCTAACTTAATTAGATCACAGCTGACACACCATATCTGGGGGTCCTTCCACTATCTGCGGACGCGCCTGGTTAGGGTCAGTCGACCCTGTCCTCCAGGGTCCGCCCACTTATAACGTTGTCTGCCTCTTAAATGACTGCCTTCCACCCTACCTTCTAGTGCGGTCTTAAGCGAGGAGGTATGCTTTGTTATATGGCCAAAATAACTTAACTGTGTGGTAGAGTCTATGTTTAGCTGTGTAATTATCCTATCAAAGATGTCCTGGTCACTCGGACCGCATTACGATATATGGTAGCGTAGGCTTTTAAATTGAGTAGTTCACTTTTGCAGTTTAGTAGAAAATTGCTTCGGACCTTATTTATGAATTAAAAGACGAACTATAGTCTAAATTTACGTCACTAGTAGCATCAGACATGTGGTTTTCCATGAGAGTGTTAAGCGAGTCTTGAATGTGGCTTTCTATTAGAGTGTTAAGTATTTTTATTTTTTTTCTATTTTACGTGTTTGCCTGACTAGTTTCTACTGACGGAGGCGCGCCTATTCCACCCCAGACCGTAGTCGATTGGGCGATATTAAGATCTATGAGAGTGTTAAGCGTCCGTTGTAAATGGTTTTCTAGGAGAATGTTTAGCGTGCCTGGTATATGGTTTTCTATGAGAATTGTAAGCGAGCCTTGAATCTAGTTTTCTATGAGAGTTGTAAGCGAGCCTTGAATCTAGTTTTCTAGGAGAGTTGTAAGCGAGCCTTGAATCTAGTTTTCTATGAGAGTTGTAAGCGTGCCTTGAATGTAGTTTTTTATGAGAATGTTAATCGTGTCGTGTGCAGTAAAATATGAGAAAACAAATCATGTAAATCGTGCCATTAGCTCCTTGTTGACTGAACATAACAAATATATAGAAAAAGATGAGGAAAAAGAAGCAGAGAAGACAGGTAGACAAATTGTATTGGTCGTATGAGAGTATCAAAAATAGTGACGCTAAAAAAATTAAGGTCAAAAGAAACAAAATACTATCTACTGTTCGGGCCAATTCTCCGGTGGTATGGGAGGGGCATGGAAATTATATAATATTTCTTCGAGTAATTAAGTTCTCAAATGATTGATATTTGTTCAGGAAATTTATCACCAACGGCACTGAGCATGACTCGTGGTGATGATGATCTGATATATCATTCTCTTTTTCAAAAAGGTATTGTAGCTAACACTATCTTATTGTGGCTAACATTATCTTATTGTGGCTAAAACTATCTTATTGTGGCTAACATTATCTTATTGTAGCTAACACTATCTTATTGTGGCTAACATTATCTTATTGTGGCTAACACTATCTTATTGTGGCTAACATTATCTTATTGTGGCTAACACTATCTTATTGTGGCTAACATTATCTTATTGTGGCTAACATTATCTTATTGTGGTTTACATTATCTTATTGTGGCTAACATTATCTTATTGTGGCTAACACTATCTTATTGTGGCTAACACTATCTTATTGTGGCTAACACTATCTTATTGTGGCTAACCTTATCTATATGGAACATTCTCTCAAGAAACCACAATGCATTGGGCTCGAGTTAGCAATCTGGAACTACGTGTAAACATTTCTCGTCACCTGGTAACAATGTAGGCGACTTGCATGTCCTTACACGTGTGTCATTTCCCATGGAATGCCATTTAGACATTGCTAACACAACGACATCCAATGACATCTGTCTACTCATGACATTGATAAACGTTCAGTCCATGGAACTGCAAATTCCAGACAACAATATGAATTATGTCACTACTGAAATCAATGCACGCAAGTTGTCTCTAAAAGTGTATATTTACCTTCACAACTAGTAGGCCAACCCCGTCGGGCAGTTGCATTATGTTAGTGCTGCACATCAGCTAACCACATCAACACAACACAGTCAACCTACGCGTTAGTCCTGTAATACTTACACATGCAACGTGTAGATTTTAATTTCCAAGTTTCTAACACTGGCATTGGTAGGAAAACGTCTAGGCATGAAAACACCCACAATACACGAGATTGAGCCTGCAACGCGGATTTAGTTATCTGTTGAATATTTGCAATCTAAACAGAACAATGCGATAAGGCATCGCCGCTGGCCTTTTCTCACGGATGTGTGCCTGAACCCATCTACACAGTAGGCACGCTTGATCCCCAATGAGACTGAGGCTCTTTACACACGTGTGACTCGCGGGGTCACCAATGAGCCTGAACCCATCTACACACGTGACTCGTGGGGTCACCAATGAGCCTGAACCCATCTACACACGTGACTCGTGGGGTCACCAATGAGCCTGAACCCATCTACACACGTGACTCGTGGGGTCACCAATGAGCCTGAACTCATCTACACACGTGACTCGTGGGGTCACCAATGAGCCTGAACCCATCGACACACGTGACTCGTGGGGTCACCAATGAGCCTGAACCCATCTACACACGTGACTCGTGGGGTCACCAATGAGCCTGAACCCATCTACACACGTGACTCGTGGGGTCACCAATGAGCCTGAACCCATCTACACATGTAATGGTATGTGGCTCGCTGAGTCGCAAATGATATAATTACTTGCAGTCACCAGTAATATATTTACTGTATTAGAATCACCACCAAAATATTTACTCGAAGTGACATCACTAATATGTTTTTTAGTAGAGAGACTGAGAACAAATCAACTGATGCCCTTGACCTGTGCAATGATAGATGCCTGGTTATTTAGTTTCCTGTCTTGTGCAGACATGTGTAGAAGGGGACGCAAGGTTTATAAACAAAAACAAACATTTCTTTAATAGAAGGCAATACTTTCATGAAAAACCTAGCTTTTCTCATCTCTAAAGCTGACCATGGTTGTGACCTCTGCTATTACAAACATGGCGTTGGGAACGACTACATAGCCAGTTTGGTGGTATTTGTTCTTTCTCCAACTGGACCAAGTAACTTATATAATATGTTTGTTGAAGTGTTATTGTCTGCTTTAATTGCTTCTGCCGTGATACCTTTGGGCCATTGGCTTTACCATTTTTCAGTGCCATTTCATGTTGCTCTTGTACAGTTCTTTTATTGTGCTTTTGTACATGTCTTTCATGTTTCTATTTGCTGCAGCTACCACTGCCTCTCTGCGAACCCACCCCATATATTTGACAGGCAAAGGCGCCGTCCATCGTAGACGATGATGGTATCATTCATTTTGTTAGCGCTATTTTTAGCCAGGATTAACTATGCTACTTTTTATCCTCATTCTCTCGTCTTGTGCCGCCCGACCCCAGTGGCAAGTCAAGGACAAGACGACTTGGGGGCGACTACGAGATACAGGGGACTCCGCATCAAGCACCCGTGAAAAAGACGGCGGAGTCCGGAGTTGAACCCACATTACCTGATCACGAGGATGGCGGCTTAACCACTTCGCTACGAAATATATTTGATAATGATGATGTCAAATGTCGTCTCCGCATCGAATATTGGCTACACCATATCATCAATCTAGCTCCGCTTTCGTTTCTTGTCTCGTCCACATTTTCTATACTGCTGTTATCATCAGTGTGCACTACGTTTCCGCTCACGTCTGCAGCAGAAATCGCATAGTTTGTTGTTTTGCCTGTTCTTGGCCACGTCGCAGGGAATTGATATTTTCGCAATTCATGACACAAACCAGTCCTTGTTCTTTGCGTACACGATCATTTGGTCATGATATATCTGCAGGCCAGTCGCCATGATGAAGTCTGTAGTCTTCATCGGGTCAGAGCGGCTGTCCCACAGCTCCGCACCCTCATTCCAGGTCCGGTATCGCATTCCCCTATAGACAGGGCATTTCTGTAGAAACACAAACCGGTAATTCTATCGATACCAACATTATTTATTGTCCACTGCCAAGGAAAGCTGGTGAAACCGAATATTCTGACTTTAGAACCATCAACATGATGGGTCCTGCAATTAAAACAATGTTCACAATCAAACAGGAGAGTATAATGTAGGAGTAGACAACTTACTTCTGGATGAAGTTTTTTTTAATTTCACCAAATGTGGACAAAGTAAAGAAATATGTAGAAGAAGAGAAGTAGAGAAATATGTCAGTGCATTCTGGGACCACCAATCTGGCTCCATAATCACGCCAGGTTTGCCGGATCGTCTCCCCATAATGCACCAAGACGACCCCCATATGTGTTCCATAGTAGAGAACGAACTTCATAGCAGCCACGGCTCCGAAACATTCCCTTTACTTTGTCAGGTACCCATTAATAGCTGGGTCGACTGGTATAAACAGCCTTATCAAGAAGAGAAATGCACGACATCCATGATCTGTTAACCAGAACGCGGCGTGACTTGAACCTTGGACGGTCGGGGTTGTATACCAAGCTCACAATCCGCTGGCCACACGGCTCCACTTGCCAGGCCTACAACGGGCAATTCTGAATCTGCAGATCATCATTTTAACGCCCACCGGGTATTATTGGTCAAACCACGATATACTTTTCCGTGTTCACATACAATTGTTGACTCTCTGCGTCCATCGGGTATTCTTGGTCAAACCACGATATACTTTTCCGTGTTCACATACAATTGTTGACTCTCTGCGTCCATCGGGTATTCTTGGTCAAACCACGATATACTTTTCCGTGTTCACATACAATTCTTGACTCTCTTCGTTCACCGGAGAAACTCAAACCTATCATGAAGTGAGCCGCAGCCGGACACAGCCGTGTGCCTTGAGCAGTATCCATTTTCAATATCGATCTTCAATCGTATTCGATATTGTGTACGTCGTCTTCGGCTTTTTCCTAATAGGTTTAGAATTCTAAACGTTCAGATAATCATCCCCAGCAGGCTGAACCAGTTCACTTGTTGGACATGTCTAACCAGTTCATTCCTCGGAGACTGGTCTAGCCAGGTTATAGCTCTGACCAGGCTGAGCCAGTTCACTTCTCGGACCCATCTAGCCAGTTCATTCCTCGGAGACTGGTCTAGCCAGGTTATAGCTCTGACCAGGCTGAGCCAGTTCACTTCTCGGACCCATCTAGCCAGTTCATTCCTCGGAGACTGGTCTAGCCAGGTTATAGCTCTGACCAGGCTGAGCCAGTTCACTTCTCGGACCCATCTAGCCAGTTCATTCCTCGGAGACTGGTCTAGCCAGGTTATAGCTCTGACCAGGCTGAGCCAGTTCACTTCTCGGACCCATCTAGCCAGTTCATTCCTCGGAGACTGGTCTAGCCAGGTTATAGCTCTGACCAGGCTAAGCCAGTTCACTTCTCGGACCCATCTAGCCAGTTCATTCCTCGGAGACTGGTCTAGCCAGGTTATAGCTCTGACCAGGCTGAGCCAGTTCACTTGTCAAATCTGTTGGTAGCCTGAGTATATAGTTTAATGCACATATAAATCACTTCGCAGTCGCGAGATCGATGCCACTAAGAGATAATCTCTGCCGAATGCGTTGTGTCCACTTGTTGAATATGAATTCCCGTTTCGAAATACCTGCATGTTGGTATTATCCAAACATAAATATATCTTCGCCTTCAGGACAAATCAGAAGCCCTTCTCCGATAGTCACATCTTCCAGCTATCTATCAAATAGTTTACACGTGAAGGTGCCTGGGAGATGGTGTGACAATCTGGATCCGTGTCCCGGTTACCCTGCCTCACTGCGGATCTTGCATTTATACTGTATCCATGACTTAGTTAACATCATCATGTCCTTTGTAGAACGTCGCTCCCATCACAGTCTGTATGAAAGAAAATCGTTCTCTTGCCAAAACTCCACGCCACAGTCATACCCAGGCATTCCTGGATATCTTGGTGCCATTGTCTTCTTGGTCTACCCCTTCCTCTTTTGCCTGGCACCATACCTTCCATCACCGTTCTCTCAAGATCGTTGTCTCTCTTGATGTGACCAAAGTATTTGCATTTTCTAGCCAAAAATGAATTTGATAAACCGTTCTCCTCTATGCTTAACTTGCCGAATGTCTACATTTGTTTTTTTTCTCTGTCCATGGTATTCTGAGGATCTTTCTGTAACAATTTGACTCAAAGGATTCGATTCTTTGTCTAGGAGTTTTGGTAATCGTCCATAATTCACAGCCATAAGCTGCCACAGTAAAAACACAGGCTCTCAAGACTTTTACTTTTATCATTTTGTTGGTGCTCTGCCATAATTTCTTCAGGCTGTTCAGTCTCTGCATTGCCATAGCTAGTCTTCTTCTGATTTCTTTCTACGTTAACATACTGCATTGAAAACAAAATTATAATACTATTGTATACGAATGATTAAATACGCGAAGATTGTGATCAAATAAACTGAGAATGCTTGACTTGAATTGTGGTTGCTGGATAGCCGGATAAAGGGGGCAACTCTCCAGGAATAAGTTTATGTGGGATTTAAGGACAACATAAAGAATTTGACAGTTGCCAGCATCAGAAACTAAAGCTATGGAAGACATAGGTATAGACGGAAACAATAATACTCGGTAACCTGTACTGGAACAAACTGTGACAGTAAACATCTGGAATGCTCTCCCATATATAGATATAGATGTAAACTGACTGTGTATGTGTGTTTACTATGTGAATAATATTGTGAAAACTGATAAAACTAGAAACAGAACCTTCAAATAAAACTGATAAACTGGGTTGGCTGAAGCCGTGGAGGACAACAGCTTCTTTCAGTTGGGGGTCTATCTTGGCAGCGGTAAAATGTGCGCCATTCCTTGAAACAACTTCTGCCAAACATTCCATAGTGTGTCTAGAACAGCTTGCAGATCTTAGGAGATATTCACTTCAAGTGCCGTCTCCACAACGAAGGTTGGCTGCAATGGACTTCCAATACCCTGACTCGTGTCTTGACGGTACACTTTGCCAGACTGCCATTTGTCCATCTTTTCATGTTGCCTTCCCACTTAAAGCGCTGCCTGTCGGCCTTCGACAACCCTCCCCTACAGTATTGTTTTCAATAATCTATAGTGTCCTTTTATGTGACCTAAATATTTGACTTGTCCAATTGTAATGTCTTGTCAAACGTTTTCTACCTATGCCTACTCTCGTCAGGACGTCTCTACCCATGCCTACTCTCACCAGGACATTTCTACCCATGCCTACTCTCGTCAGGACGTCTCTACCCATGCCTACTCTCGTCAGGACGGCACTATTTGTTTGTCTCTGTCCACGAAATGTGACACATTCTTGTCTATAACCAAGTTACTATTTGAATGTTGACGGACATTCGGAGCAAGTAGATCAGCAGGTTTGCTGACCTGGACAGCTACTTGTGACCTGCTGTGATCAATTATTCACCTGACTTTTCAGAGAATAGTGGATGAGAATGACTGCCTAGTTACTTACCGACATTTCAGTTTGGGCATTGGACTTCTTTATGTCAGTATTTTTAAAGTGGTTCTCTTTCTCCACAATAACATGTATTCCATAAAGTGACATCTTACGAAGGTTGGTTATCACAAGACTCAAGACAAGTGTAGATTGGTCTTCACAAGGAAAGTGTAGGTTGGTCTTCACAAGGAAAGTGTAGGTTGGTCTTCACAAGACAAGTGTAGATTGGTCTTCACAAGACAAGTGTAGGTTGGTCTTCACAAGACAAGTGTAGATTGGTCTTCACAAGACAAGTGTAGGTTGATCTTCACAAGACAAGTGTAGATTGGTCTTCACAAGACAAGTGTAGGTTGGTCTTCACAACTCTAGACAAGTGTAAGTTGGTCTTGTTTTGTCGATCAGCTGATGCTATGCTTCTAGTGCAATTAGGGTTCATGAAGGAGAATGTGCATTTCAGGTCTTCGCCGGTCCCCCACAGCTTTTTGAGCATGGTCGCTCCCCCAGTCCGGACGCTCTTTGATTTCCATAGCTAGGGCAGCCCTGCAGGCTACGCTCTCTCTACCTACCACTACATGTTTGTTCATGAACACCTCAGTGTAAACTGTGTTTGGCTGTATCCATAAAGCTGACAAATGTTTTTCTTTGGAATAAATGTCTTATTTTGTTCAGTTACCATTCATCTTAACATCTTTATAATGATTTAGAAGACTTAGCAGAGTCTGTATACAACCAGTTTCTTTTCCATTAACTTGGATCTAAAAAAAAAAACAACAACTATGTGCATACAATATAGTCTTGAATGCATTAATTGACCCTGCCTTCACTATTTCCTGTGGCAATGCATTCCAATCATTTGCTACTATCTGACAAAAAAACTATTTCCCAATATCTAATCTGAACCTTTTTTTAAAATTAATTTGTGGATGTACTCTTTTGTTCTTGCAGGCAACTGTATTTTGAAAAAAATTGTTAGTCTAATGTGTCATTTCCCTTGATTGCCTTATAAACCTGTATTAAATTACCTCAAATCCTTCTATCCCTCAAGACTATCAAGTAAAAATGTACAAAATAGGAGCAAACCAGAAATCTCCTGCAGATAATGTTTATTTGTATGAAAATGTAAACACTCCATGTCCAATAATGAAAGCTGCTTCTTGATTACTGAAAATCAACTAAGCAAAGAAAGATTACATTCTTTATTCAGCAGTACAAAACGTGAAGGGAATCAATACAAAGGCAGCATACAAACAATATGAGCCATGAGTAACACATTTAACAGTAACACATTTTATTGGGCTCTCCAATATGCTCCAATTTTGCACTAATGTTTTCTAACACTGAATTTTGATCAACAAAATGATAGTCAAGAATTGTTGCACCTACATAATAGATTAACATCTATAAGATACCTTTCAATCATCTATTAATATAGAGTCTGTGCAGTGCTGGTTATTGTGATCTCATTCTGTGCTGTCACAGAAATACATCAGGTGGAATGAGTACAAGTTAGCCCCACGACACTCAAACATTTCCTGCACACTGGTGACACGAGCAGATGCAAACAGAAATCACAAGCACAATATTGAGACTGTCCAATAATATCTTCACACTAACAAAACCGATTTCTACAATAAAACCACCAAATTACTTAATCATTTTACTGAATATACTCATGGTATGTCAGCCATTTAACAAAAATAAATTCAGGAGTTTTACCTGAGCTGAAAATTTAATGGTGTTTGATAGCGTATTCAGGAGTTTTACCTGAGCTGAAAATTTAATGGTGTTTGATAGCGTATTCAAATTTCTTAAATGCTTTTCATAACTTCAACAGATGGTAATAGTACCATTACTATATTCTGTTATTTTCTAGGCTAGGTCTGTGAAGACATCAGAGGATGTCTGAGAGCTGATCAAGGCTAGGTCTGTGAAGACATCAGAGGATGTCCGAGAGCTGATCTAGGCTAGGTCTGTGAAGACATCAGGGCACGGCTGAAAACAGGCATGTCAGATCATCAGTGCCTGAAACTAATGAGCTATGATTGAGAACTGTGCTGTCAATCATGAGAGACGAATGTTGTCAAGTACTTTCCTGCCCGCTGTATCACTATTGCCCCAAATCACAATCAACTATAAAGTACCACAGAAACCATTAACTGATCTCCAAATGGAGTACAGGAGATTCACACTCATCTATGAGAACTAGTCATAATGAAATACTGTTTTGTCTGTGAGAATGAAATCAATGACAAATGAATATAAAAATACATAATCTGGATATTATTATAAATATCAAGGAGGAAGAAAACAACGAAAGGCGTAGCTGTATGATTCTGTGACCATGACTGCTGTAACACGGTTGTAGTCTTAAAAAAGTTACATCAGGATGAATGGATTGCGGTTCATGTGCAAAGGATGGCATATCAAATCTGTACACACTCTCCTGGGTCATATTACGAGAGGAAAGTTCAAACACCCTTTTGCAACGATAGACAAAGTTGGAGACAGACATGGTCACCAATGCCAGTAAGCACGGTACTTATCACTGCAACAGAATATGGCTTTCGCTAAAATAATTTTAAAAATGATACGAGTTAAAAGGAAATGTTGCGACAATCAGAAAAGATGGTGAGAACAGTGTCATTGCATTAGCGGAGCAGCACTGATGTAACTACAGAACAAAGCAAATAGAGACTATGTGTTGGAGGTGCTTCCTACATTCCCAGATGTTTGGTGTCAGCAGCTGACAGAACACTCAATGTGGTGCAAAGTGTATACTGAATTAACCCCACCAAGGTAGAAAACTTAACAAATCTTGGATTTGTAAACCCAGTCATTCACACAGACCAACTAGAAATGATACCACTTGTGTCAAACAGGAACAACAGAGTGAATCACTGGAAGATCCACGAAGATCACACGGAAGGTGCATCTGTTCTAGAAACAGCTTCCTCTTGTACATCAACCGTGTTACAGCCAATCACAGCTCAAGATAAAATGTATATTTAAACATGTATTCTGGTCAAAAGATGGTAGCTGAGATCACAGAAATGCGTCACACCACTCCTTCAAACAATGGAAGCAGTCGTTCTGCTGCTTGGAGTTGGCCCCACAGATATCATTGAGCCAGTCTTTGAAGAGGCTCTCATCTTTCTTAAACAGAAGATACTGTCCGAGCACAGCATAGGCCTGAAATGAACAAAAACAATTTGTTCTACTTATCTTCAAAAACTGCTACCTTCTTCTTCATTGATCAGCTGATGCTATGCTTCTAGTCTGGTGAGGTTCACGAGGGAGACCGTTTCAGGTCTTTGTCGGTATCCCCCAGCTTTTCAAGCATGGTCGCTCCCCAAGGACAGAATGTCTCTCTTTGGTCTGCATAGGTAAGGAAGTCCTGTAGAATATGTTCACATACAATCGCATGGGGCAGTATCTCTGAGACCCATTCTGCGGAGGCGGGCCTTCATTCTACAATGTCCCGTTCTGAGTCTGAAGATCTTTGTCTGCCGATCTCTGCCAAATTTGTCTATGCTGTCATTTTCTGGCTTGTATTCTTTGTGCTGGTCTCTTCATTCTATCCTTATGGATCATTTGACGAGTGTCTTTGCTTCTTTATAGCTCTGCGATGGGAAGTCTGTGTGCCTTCACTTCTGTCTTTTGTGAGCTCATCTGCTTTCTTGTTTCCAGGGATCACACAATGGGTTGGAATCCACTATAAGACTAATTCTGTTTTTTGAGACAGCAAATCTATGTTGTATTTTATTTCATGTGAGAGTCTACCTTATTTGGGGCTTGAGATAGCTTGGAGCACACTTCTGGGGTATGTTAGAATGACCATTTTCATTGTTATGTTTTGGTTGATAAGAATGAGTTGCTGCATGAACAGCTCTTGGTTCAGCTCTAAAATTGGTACGTCTCTCCTGCTGGTATAGAGTGATTTTCTATGTCACCATTGGAGTGTTTGATGTAGCTTCCACTGCCTACTCTTTTATCCCTCCCCATGGCCGCTTCAGCTGTGTGCATGTGTGTAAAAAAGTTGCTAAGGTACTGACTGTCGCTTGAGCTCCTGCAGAATGTGGATTTTTTGTTCTGTTGCAGACTGCTCACTTTTCTTCATTCTGTTGCCGACTGCTCACTTTTCTTCATTAGCTCTGGAACCTCCAAGATTATTTTGGACCGGTTCTGGCTCTGTGTCGAAGGTTCTGGAATGAGTGCTTCACACTTTTTGGTTACAGCTTCAAGGATGTCTGTGTGTTTTCTGTGGATTTCTCTGCTCTCTGGGTCAATGTTGTTTTATCATTCTCAATTGTTTGTGAGCTTATCAGCAAATGAACTTTGACTTCTCCAGATGGCAAGAATAGCTACACCATGTTTGGCTCACTCTTTCACGTGGCCATCACTTCACAAAAATACATAATTGCCATGTTAGCCCAAGAATTTCTATCCTAGATTTCTTTCATTGAAATTTATCAGCTCTGGTTCCTTTGTCCAGATTTCTTTCATCAATTCTATCAGCTCTGGTTCCTTTCTACAAAGCCCACTTACATTTAAATGTGCTATATCATTCGAGTGCCTATTTCACAATCCTTGTGGGATCAATCCATTTAAGGTCCTTTAGTCATTTTACAGCAATAATACATTGCTTGTCAGCTTGCTAGGCCATTCACTGTAGTGTCAGATGGTCTACAAACCAGTGCGAGCACCACCCTTTCTTAGCGATCAGAACCATTTGAGCCTCTAATCTCACATACAACAATCATAAAACAGGAAACATCTTGTGTTGCCATTATTCAACGTCAATTTCAGAAAGGGTTCGCCCAAGTTCTTACACTTTCACCTGACCAGTTGAAATTATAAACACAAATTATTTGAGTTAACATCGCTGAGCAGTAGTCATAAATTCAACAAATGACTAAAACCAGCCCCAATCATGACAAATATCTACAAAATTGGTTCTTAAAAAGAAACAGCATCCTTTGCTCTCAGATCAGCTACTCACCAACCGTGACATATCTACCTCAATAAGCAATTGTCAGTTTAATCATTATGAATGATCCCCATCGAGATTTGTTCATTAATCCATTGTGCTAATTAGTATACGTTGATAAAATATATCCATTATTGCTCTCTTTTCAACTACAGACGTTATAATTAGTTACTTTTCCCCTTCAACCGGAATTCAAAAACATTTAAAGATTGATTGATTCAGAATGAAAAAAACCATTAAAAACTGCAGACCTCAGGATGGTTAGAATTATTACTTCTGTATTCGTTCTCAATCTCCCACTACCAAGCCCTGATCAGGGCTTTGCAAGTAGCAAGATGTAGTCCAGATAACTGAATGTGTCGTGTCTCTAGTTTACAGCTTCACTTCGATATTTGTACCTTTCGGTTTGAGATCATTCTTCTGCAGTATACAACCATTCAAAGACTGCTTATATTAGATTGCTTAAATCGCTAACATGCACATTTTTTTTTCCCATTCCTCTTACTTCTCTTTTCCCCAAGGCGTTACACTGTGGTTTTTATTTTGCGCCTGTCCACCCAGTGCATCCAACTTCAGCATGCATTTTATGTTAGGGTCTGCTTCCTCCTGCACTTTGTAAGGGTTTGATTCCCCGGGTAACATCCGGTGCTGTGATGGGGATCGAACAAAGCACCTTAACCACTAGTCCACACTAACTGTACACAATATAGGTAATGAAAACATATTACCTTATCGTAGTTGTTTTCTGTGAGCCGTCCGCCAAGAGCATCGCCAATACCGGCAAGTTCTGTTACCAACTTTTCTCCCATTGGCTCAGACACAAAGTCCCTGTGCTTCTTGGAGGTTGCAGACATGCTAAAATACATTTCAAATATATAGAAACAATAGTCAATTTTGTTACATGGTACCCTAATGTTCTTTTTCAAATATGTATGCCAAAGTGACTTTGGCTAACAGATCTAAATTTCAATGATCTAATTTTGTATTATCTTCCCCAAACAATTCAATAAATGAATTGCATTTCCTTAGTAGTATGGATTTGGTCCATTTTATAATGTCAAATTATCTAACAAAGAGGTGGAATCTTTAACCCACAACAAACATATGTTGCCGATGACAATTGTTTAACTCTTAAAGGCCATAATTTTTAACTAGTTTTGCCAGAATTATTTTTGCTTTAAAAGAAGTCTCTTCATAAAACTTGACTTAATATATAATATAATAAACTTAATATTAATTTATTTCACAAGGGAGACAAACATATTATTTATCAAATTAAAGGGAAATGAATATGCAGTAAAAATAGATAACAAGAGAACCAGAACCAAGAGAGGATGTCATGGATTGCACAGGTATAGACAACAAAAGGTCAGGTGACCACAGTTGAGGCAATAATCAAGGAAGAAGAATGGGCCCAGATTGGCGACAGACTGATAGATTGCCACAGAGGCATCATAACCCTAGGCAGGGAATGCAAAGAGTGGTGTAGTAGGAAAGGGAAAGCAGAGTTCAAGATTAACCAACTGATAAATGTTAACACTCAGGTGTATCTGTGCTATGAAGTAAACAAAATTATGTTGGGGCTTCTATGCCAGTTTGAGGTTAGGTTTTTGCTAGGTGCAGTAAAGCATACAGGGTGATGAAAGCTTATATCTTGCTAGACGAGTATGCATTATATGAGCACTTGAAATATGAATAGAGGTGACATTTTGAAGTCTTTCAATGACCGCCTGCTGTATGATGACACAATAGCTGAATCAGCAACACACACAGACATTATAATTGTGCAGATTGTAGACTGATACTTGCATGCATTCAATCCATGTCCTGAAAATGCATGCTTTCCAGAAATAAAATTTATAGGCATATTTACATCAGTCAAAATGGGAAATGATTCAGAGGATCCTTGGGTGCCCCCCCCCCCCCCCCCCCCCATGCTCAGTCCCGATCATTGCAGCAATTGCTCAAAGTGCACAGCAATTCCAATATTCTCCCCCGATTTAGAAAGGTATCAATTTACAGTTGAGTTGACCGGGTCATACTACAAATAAATCCTGTTATGTCAAACTGAGATGGCATGATTTGAGCCTGAAGGTTGGGATTGTAAACCAAACTCTCAGGCATAGCTACAACAGAAGAACTGACAAAAACCTACTTTTGTAAATGCTGCACCCACTTAACTGCATGTTTTTGAAAATGTGATGGCTCTCAGTTGTTGCTTGAAGACGCAGTTCAAAGAAAAAAACATCCATTTCCCTAAAATACCACCCACCATCTTTCTTTCTTCTTGGCTTTCCCAGACCAACCCGTGTAACAGTCCACAGCAGAGTTCTGCAATCTGACCATATTCATAGTGATGATAACTGTCCATGGTTGTCAATGACAACCACCGACAACATCATTGTTGTATGTCATCTGTTTTAGTTTGTTTCTGCGCTGTATGACGTGTTTTGGTGTAATGTTTGCTGGACCTCATGAGGCTTACTATTCCAATGCGGGCATGGAATGTTCTATTACATGGTTTGCACACTATGTCTTTTCCTGCCAGTGAGGGTGATTTCGCTGCTCTTTCCTTCCGGATCAGGCGTCTGCAAACAGTGACTTTCTCCTTCAGCAACACCCATGTTTACTGCATTTCTCCAGACCGATCTGTTTTCCGCATTGCTCTCCGAGTTGTCTTCATCTATGTGACAGCATCTCATAGTTTCCTTCAGGTTGTCCTTTAATCGCTTTTTTTGGGCATCCTCCTTTTCAACAGTTTTCCCTAAAGCTCCCCGTACAGAAGTCTCTTTGGCAGTCTTGTATCTGACAAGCAAACAAGGTGCTCAGCCCATCTCAGTTGTGCCGTCTGCAGCGATGTATAGATGCTTGGCATGTCTGCTCTTTTCAGCACTTCAGTGTCAGAGACATGGTCCTGCCAGCAGATGCGAATTATGCAACACTTGCTGGCTGTGTGGAAGAGATTCAATGTTTTTGCCTGTCTCGCATAGACAGTCTAACTCTCGCATGCGTATAACAGGGATGGGAGAATAGCAGCTCGATAGACCTTGAGCGTTGTCTTGGCGCTAATTCCCCGGTGCTCCCATACTGTCACGCTCATTCGACCGAAGGCTGCACTGGCTTTCGTTATTCTACTTACTGAATTCACTTATCACGTCATAGCTGTCACAGCGCAATTGCATCCACATTAAATTTGCCTCAGTAAAGGCAAATACTCATGTTAGTTTAATAATAACCCTAGAACTGTCAAATGCATTTGTTCTGTGGTATCAAGGCATTTTTGAGGATTTTGACATGCTGCATAAAATACCAGAATCACATAGAAAATAAATTCAGAGGTCCATATAAGTATACGTTTTCTAAAAAGTGACCTTGACCTGTACCTAGTGAGTAAAATTGTGCAACTCTTCTGCTTTCAATCTATCCTCACATTTACTGATTGGTTCTATTTTTTGTAAAATACTGCGAGCTGTTTCGTTTCAGAAAATGTTTAACATACTTATGTGGATTTCTTTTGACAAATGTAATTTATGTGATTTTTTTAAATTCATGACCTAAAAAATTCTACCCAGAAAGAAAAACTATAAAAACATTTTATAATAACCTTTATCTGTTTTTATTAATATTCTGAACAAAAGTTTACACATAAGAATAAAATATTTTAGAAAAAATCTCTTTTTTTCGATCTAGTCATTAAGTCAGTCTTGGGAACGAGGTTTCGCTTGCAATGCTCGTGGCACCCAAACTTGCATGCCAGGCACTAGTGAAATGTTCTGGCACCCAACCTTGCATGCCAGACACCAGTGAAATGTTCATTTTCTGCTTTTGTACACTACAACCTCAGCAATCTTTCTCCTCTTGTCATCTAACAGTCAAAGACAATGCAAAATAGTATCAGCATCTGCCATGAGATGCCCAACTTGGGCTGAACTGTTGGTGGCTGTGATTCTGGAACGTTGCAGCATAGAGATTCCAAAATTAAATAAGAATATATTTTTCTCGCTGAGGTCTTTTGCTTGGTACCAGTCACATTGTAAATAATCCACCTTTCCAAGTCTATATATTGAGAGTTGTTAAGATTTCTAACAATGAAATTAGGGTCTAAGCGTAGCCTATACTCTTCATTGTCCAACTTTTCTCAACCAAACTGGTCAGTGGTGACATCCAGAGCATATCCCCATCTCAATTTGATTAGTTTTGACCACTATTAATCACTGCCATGTCCTCAAAATCATCCCTGATTTCACTTTTGTCAATAAATATAAAACTTCAAATAATGAAGGTCTAGATTTATTATCTAGACCTGAATGGCCCTTTCCAGAGTCAGACATGATGAAGAAACAAAAATGTTAAGTTAAAATCAGATTCGCAAAAATTTAATCACAATTTTTCTGGAGGCCATAGCACCACAGAAAGAGTCAGGACGGTCTACATCAGCCGTCATGAGAGTTGTAGAGACAATAATAAGTTTGCTTAGGTGTCTGATGCCTGTCAAGTGTTATATCGGTCGGCCACATCTGTGACCCACTGCTGCAGCACAGTTCCAGGCCTCGTTCAGAGCGGAGGAGGAAGGCTGCTATCTGCTGGAATCATACTGTACCTCTAGCCGGTCGAGGTAAGTCTTTTGGCGCTGAGGAACAACCTATGACTACTATGAGGTATCTTGTGGCGGAACAAAAGAAGCTATGTGGCAGTCGAGTGTTTCTGAGACTGGGTGTGGCCTATTTTAACAGGACCTCAACGTTGTAGATGTAGTCATGCCATCAGATGCCCAGAATATGCCACTGGTGGTGCATTTAGAGTCTTTAGTCTCGATGTTATGTTTGAGAGATGTCCAGGACTAGGACCACCAAAACTGGTAGATGTGGATTATTCATTTATTGTTTTAAGGGAAATCTTGCTGTTGCTTCATACATTAGGTACTTCGATTTCGCCCGGAAATCTATTTTTTATAAATGGCAGTTTCCGGCCTCTGGGAAAATTTTTTGTGAATACCGCTAAACGCGTAACTTTTTATGATGCGTTAAGAATTTTTCTTTTCTAGGTCAAACACGTGATTTTTGGAGTGTATATAAGAACGATTGGTATCGCACTTTGAATGTTCTTGACCATAGAGTGCATTTGATCGGAAATCAATATCAACTATAGTCGTTTTTCAGCAATTGAAAAATAGAGGTAAGTTTACTTTGTTATGTACGTGCCTAATAGCATTTGGTAATATTTTAGTGGTTTGTTAAACATTCTGCATCCAATTATCTGTTTATTTAGTAAATTTGATGACATTTCAACCAAAATTAAAGCACATGGAGTTAAAAGAAAAGTAAGCAATTTATAAAAAATAAAAAAATCACTGAATGTCCGCCATTTTTGTTCTGTTTCAGAACATGGTGAATGATGGTGTAAAAGAATAGCCGGATTGATTAATCAATTGCACATCTAGTACATAAATCATTTTAAACACGATCATAGATGATAGGCAAATTAGTTTACTGATGTTAATCACTACCATAAAACCAAACACACGTGATTTCATCAAAAAATGTTCAGTTTAGTGTTGTGTGTTACTGTTTTGAAATGATCAAAAATAGATAAATTATTTTTACTTGTTTGACTTTGAAAGGTCATAAGCATGTTCATGTTGCAATACAATATTGATATTTTTTACATTCTGCAATCTCTTATCTGTATGTTTGCTAAATTTGATGTCATTAAAATGTATATTTTAAGACATGTGATGTTTAATAACAAAGTAAGCTATTTTCCAAAAATACTAAATCCTGCCCTCCATTTTATTTTAATCATTAACTCCACAAGTAAACTCAGTATACTGAGTATAGTATTATTAGTAACTGTCAATTAGTATTACATTTAATATTGTTATATTCTTTTTACAACATCTTGCAATTTTAGTTTTATTTAATCTTTCTTTGTTTCTAGAAATTATTAGTCATCCTCCATCATGGCAAGCAAGAAGTCTGTTGTTTATCTGAAAGCACATTTGGCGTGCTTTGAACCCGTGTATCCATTTCAGAAAGGATACATTGCACAGCTGCTGATGGAAACAAGAGATCCATCAATCACTGTTTTGCTGCGGAAAGTCAAGACTCTTGTTCCTTCTATGTTTATAGAACAGGATAAGTGTATAGATGAGATAAAGCTCGGCTCAAATATGCGAACCTTGCAGAGTGAACTGAAGCTGAAGAAAAACAATTTGAGTAGTCACTGGCACTCACTCGTAAATCTTTTTCAGCAGCCCTTTCCTATACATTTTAAAGATGTGTCTAATACTGTTTTGTTGCAGCCACAAGAGATTTCAGCAACAACAGTGTCAACTGTTTCAGATGTGTCTGTTGAGCCGCCATCATCATCATTTATGGAAGGAAAGAAGTTTGTTGTTGTGCCATTTTTAACAATACACCCATATTAGAAATATATATTTTTAAAGATTTAGATGATAGTGTAAAATTTAAACTGCATCAATTTATTGACAATCATTATTTCATTTTAGATATTCCACTTTTACATCACTTCCTTATCAATAAAGCAGACGAGGAAGAAACCTGACCAGAAGTGTGTCTGTCTGAAGTACTGGTCAACAGATGAACTGCCGCCAAATGAGGATTATGTGATGACAATGGCTGCATTTTTAGCTGATTTTGCTCTTGGGGACCTCAAGTTTGAATAGTTTGTAAGTATATTCTTTTTTTATATTATATAGCCATATGGAAACTTTTTTTGGTTAGCTCTTTCAGGATGTAGCAGTATTTCCATCTTTAATGCCAGGCATCTCCTGTTACTTTTCAAATTTCATCTAGTGTTAGTTAAAATGTCCCTGTTTTATATTATCATATTATGTGGTTATATATGGAAGACAATGGGATTGCATGAGCATTAAGAAAATATAAATGATATAAATATATCTCTACTTGTCAAATAGTAAAATAATAAGAAACATGCAACAACAAACTGCACGACAAAAACAATTAACATATCAGACTTACCCAATAAAGACTGTTAATCCATATGTTTTGCTGTTTGGAACACATTTGTTTGTAAACTACATTAACACCATTAATGAATTAAACTGCATATCATACATGCCTCTTGTTAAATGTATGTAATAATTTTTTTTTGTATATTCAATTGATCAGAGGAAGGCCTACCACGAAACAAACATCACTGAACATGGCCAACATCTACAAGCAGTTATCTTTACTTATTATTGGTAGTATCCATTTAGAAAAGGATTATGACATGCCAGTTGAGTTACCTATTCAGATACGGATTACCACATGCCAGTTACCTATTCAGAAACGGATTACGACATGCCAGTGACTCAGTTCCTAGCTGATTTTGTTTTTGCAAATGCCACATTTGAATAATCAACTGTAGCTTGTAAGTATGTTCCAGGGACCGTCTGTAAGTATATTCTTTTTATTTCTAACATTCCTTTATTTCTAACAACTATGTATGTTACATAACTTAGTAAAAAAAATTGTTCTTAAATTTGTGTAATAATTTGTTCTGTATACTAATTCTGCAAGCATTTTAATGAAATAACACCATACAATAAATATATTAATGCTCCCCTCAAAAAGACGATCAATATGATATATCACATGTAGTATAACAAGACGAGAAAAATATTGCAGCATTATTTTAGTTGCGAATTATGCAAATGAGGTCGCCATTTTGAATATTAATTAGTTCCTGCCTTTTGGAAAAGTAATGCAATTACCGCCATCGGTTGTATTTTGTTCTCCCGAATAAAAAAATGTATGGTTTTACATGTATTCTGTCATGAATAGCTGAGATAATCAGCATATTGTCCACTCCACTCTGCTTTTCGGATACAAGTTTTCATAGTCCATATTTTTACTCTTCCTCTATAGCCCCTTTGCGGACTTTTAAGCTAATTTAAATATTTAAAAAAATCACAACTTTCGTGGGGATCGACATAGTTGATATATCATTGGATTGCATTTTTCTGGGGCTTTCTAACAGTTGTATTTGTAATGCTGTAGAGTCAATTTTAAATTTTCATCAAATTACCTACAATATATAATAATATATTGATATAACAATATTTTACATTTTTCCACGGACGACATCAACATGAATCTTCTTTAACTACCTAGATCTAAATTACAAATTCAAAATTAGCTAATTGTAATAGTATATTAATATCCCAACCATGTTACGCTGATAAAACGTGTACTTAATATGTTAGTTGCTTCTAATACTTAGAAATCTACGTCAAATTGAAATATGAAAACAATCTTCGAGAATTTTCCCCGCCAATTGTCTAAACCTCGCTTCTCAAACGATGATTATAAAGGATCTATCCCACAATAAACAGGCAATATTTTTATGAACGTGGCAAAAACAGACCTCGGTTACAAATCAAACTGTTATTTTCTTGTGGGTTATTAGAAAGAATACTGACCTTGTGAAATGGTTATGATGAAGTATAATACCTGGCCGATACGGATACGATCTAGAAATGGGGGCTCTCGCTTGCTGGAGAGTTGTTTAGAGTCTTCTACTTCCGGTAATCGCCATAGATAGAATCAAACCAGCTGGCACTTTCACTTGGTCATTTTGGCAAATACTAAAAGACTCATATAACTTAATATCCAATCTGGGACACATTCTCTCTTCTCTTACCTCACTCTGTTTCATTTGACTCTGTCCTACAGTCACACTTTTGCACAACTTTCACACGTGCCCTCGTGGTAAAGCCCTTTGGTTGGGCTCGCTTCTGAGGGCGCACAAACCTAGCATAGGTACATACAGATGCACACATGCATCCAAGCACTGGTTTATGCGTCCTGATATCGCCCAGTTGACTACGGTCTGGGGTGGAAAATAGCGCGCCTCCGCCAGTAGAAACTAGTGAGGCAAACATTTAAGCAAATAAAAAAAAAATATCCAATCTGGACCTTTCCTTAGTTAATTTGTATCTGTGCCCTCTTGTTCTCGTTGGTGGTTGTATTTTGAAAAACTTGTTATAGTCTAATTTAACCTTTCCTGTGATTATCTTATAAACCTGTATTAAGTCACCTCGAATTCTTATTCTTCTCTTTTTTGGACACTGTAGAGGCACGAAAATCAGATTGATGCGTACACTGGTCCTGTCAATATTCCTCTATGCTTGTGAGAGATGAACAGTTACAGCTGACCTTCAGCGAATGATACAGGCCTTGTAGATTAGATGTTTCCGAAGACTTTTAAACGTCACGTAGAAAGATCGAGTTACAAATAGGAAATACGAGATATATTTACAACAGCAATAGGGCCTTTTGAAGACCTCTCGGCAACTGTCAAAAGGCGGCAACTCGCTTGGTACGGTCACATATCGAGATCAAATGCTCTTGAAAATACGATCCTCCACGGAAAGGTGCAAGGCAGACGACGAAGAGGCCGTCCCAAAAAGAGGTGGGGGGACTTCATAAAAGAATGGACCAATCTCCGACCAGAAGAGGCACAGGCAGCGGCCGCTGACAGAGAAGGGTGGCGTGGAGTTGTGAGGATCTATTCATGTGTGCCCCAACGACCTCACCTGTTACGGGATGATCTGGCCTAACCTGTAGAGGCTGTAGGCCATTTTTCGGAGTCTTTCTTCATAACTGTATTTCTGGACTCTCACTATCAGTTTTGTCGCTCTTCTTTGTATCATTTCCAGCATGTTTATATCTCCTCTATGATAAGGACTCAACACCTGTACACAGTACTCCAATCTAACTAATGCGTTATACAGTTTGATAATCACTTCCTTACTCCTATGTTTAATATTTATTTTTATCATACCTAACATTGTATTTGCCTTATTCACTGCTACCTGGACTTGCTCACCCACTTTACCTGTATGATCTATTATATTCCCTTTCCTTGTCTATCATTCTAATATTATTCTCGCCTATTCTGTAATTATGTTTCATATTGGATCTACCTATACTTTTTTTCTTCAAGTGTCTTCAACAGACTCTTGTATCTTTGCATTATTCATTCTGTACCATCTCTCTTGAGATTGTTTGTACCTACCACTACCACAACATGACTGTTCGGTCTGTCACCTATCATCTTTATCTTCCCTTCTAAAGCCTCAATTTTAACATCACCAATATTAATTTTTTCAAACACATCATGTTGTTTTGACAGATGTGTGCCAACCTCCTGAACCATTGAATCTCCTATTATCAACACTGAACCCTCCTTTATATTTGCATACTTCTCTCCAAAACTCCCTACCTTACTATATCTACTACACAAAGGCAGCTTCTTTTTCATGGATTGGTAGCGGGAAATTGAGAACAAACGAATGAACGAGCGAACGAATGATCGAACGAACGAACGAAGAAGAAGAAGAAGAGAAATAGGAAATGTACAGACATCCACATGGGTAGATTCTATATGGAACATAAATAGAGAATGGGCGAGAACAATATTAGGAAGATAGAAAATGAAAGGAACCTAGTAGGAGTTACAATAGATCATACAGATTAGGTGAGTAAACAAATACAGGTAACAGTGAAAAAGGCAAATACAATGTTAAGTATGATTAAAAACAGAAACATTAAACATAGGAGCAAGAAAGTGATAGATAAACTGTATAAAGCATTAGTTAGACATGTTAGTTAGATACACAGACGCTGTTAGTGGGATTACAGAATTACAGTTATAAGGAAAGGTTAAAACCGGCCTACTGTATCTAGAAAATATAAGAATTCGAGGTAATTGACTACAGGTTTTATAAGATGAATAAGGGAAAGGATGAATTAGACTATCAGAATCTTTTTTCCAAAGTACAGCCACCTACAAGAACAAGAGGGTACAGCCACCTACACGAACAAGAGGGTACAGCCACCTACAAGAACAAGAGGGTACAGCCACCTACAAGAACAAGAGGGTACAGCCACCTACATGAACAAGAGGGTACAGCCACCTACAAGAACAAGAGGGTACAGCCACCTACACGAACAAGAGGGTACAGCCACCTACAAGAACAAGAGGGTACAGCCACCTACAAGAACAAGAGGGTACAGCCACCTACACGAACAAGAGGGTACAGCCACCTACAAGAACAAGAGGGTACAGCCACCTACACGAACAAGAGGGTACAGCCACCTACAAGAACAAGAGGGTACAGCCACCTACAAGAACAAGAGGGTACAGCCACCTACACGAACAAGAGGGTACAGCCACCTACAAGAACAAGAGGGTACAGCCACCTACAAGAACAAGAGGGTACAGCCACCTACAAGAACAAGAGGGTACAGCCACCTACAAGAACAAGAGGGTACAGCCACCTACAAGAAACAAGAGGGTACAGCCACCTACAAGAACAAGAGGGTACAGCCACCTACAAGAACAAGAGGGTACAGCCACCTACAAGAACAAGAGGGTACAGTCACCTACAAGAACAAGAGGGTACAGCCACCTACAAGAAACAAGAGGGTACAGCCACCTACAAGAAACAAGAGGGTACAGCCACCTACAAGAACAAGAGGGTACAGCCACCTACAAGAACAAGAGGGTACAGCTATAAATGAATCAAAGAAAGGTCCAGATTAAATATTAGGTTTAATTATTTTTTTTAGTTAGAGTGTGGGGAATTCTTCGAATGCATTGCCACATTAAATGGTGGGCGCAAAGTCAATAAATGCATTTAAAAATAGATTGGAACACATATTTATTTTTAGATCAAGCTTAGTAGAAGAAACATGCTGTATACAGACTGCAGCTTTCTAAACCAGTTTGGCAAGTTCAGTTCTGTTGATGTACTGTACACACGTGACTGACTAAACTAATTACACCAGCCGGCATGGTGACTGAATTTCAGAAAGAAAGGCGTGTCCGATTAATCGACATGAAGTTTCGTTGTTTACACGAAACTGTTGTACTCTGATTTCGAAATGTCTGAAGAGCTATCACTACTTTAGTGTCTGATTAACATGGTGGTAGAGCTCTCGATCTCCGCGGCAAAGATATCAGGTTCGTCTCCCATTATCAGCAAGCCCCAGTTGACTCGGCTACAAATTAGTACCTGACACTCGATAATGTCATTACTTACTCTTACATAACTCTAACACGCGCCCTCAAGGCGAGGGCCTTCCATTGCTGCTTGCACCGGTCGGGACTGACCCCCGCGATCAACCCTATCAAAGACGCCCAAGCGCATCCAAGCACTGGTTAGTACGTCCTGATATTGCCCCAAACACTACGGCCAGGGATGGAATGAACCATGCCTCCAGCAGCAGAATACAGATAGGCAAACATTTCAATAAAATAAAATAAATATTGCCATTACCCTCAGTTCAGTGCCATCTACGCATCCAGGGTCGGCTGCAATGGATCTCCAGTGTACTATACCTTCTGGTACAGTCTGACAGCCGTTTTCTAGTTCATCTGCTGATGTTATCCGGCCAATTATATAGATGTCTTGAACGACTGCCTCTCACAGTACCATATGGTCTTCAATAAGATTACATTTCTCAGTTAATCATTAAAATTAAAACAAAACAAAAGAACTTCAGATTTTAAAAATAAAAAAAAAAAAAAGGTTCTGGCGAGGTTCGAACTCGCGACCTTCTGCGTGTAAAGCAGACGTGATAACCACTACACCACAGAACCACACGAACAGAATATTATGTACAACTTTTTATTCATTGCTACGATCTGTGTAATCACATGATTATTTGTTTCTACTAATTACTAGACGGTAGGGGGAATCGGGATGTCCATCCCTGAATACAAAAGCCTGCAACAGCCCGAGAGGCAGAAGAACCTAAGCAAGCAACGGCTCAAGGGGTGAAACAGCAAAGTGATTGGCACATCCAGGACGTGAAAGACCTAGGGACCTCACCACGTAGAAGACTAAAAATGGGAACGTGGAATGTCCATTTCACCAAACGGGGAAACTGGACGATAACAGAGGCAGGGCCTATGGATATAGATAATACATGAATAGATTCCATGGGTGTGGCAGAAACAAGATGGAAAAACACTGGGTACACAGAGAAAGATATAAAGTTAAAATCACATGGAATAGGTGGGGAAGTTGCCGAATGGATTGAAAGTTTGTCAACGGGAAGAAGCCAGAGGGTAGGCATAAATAAGGAGTACTCTGAGTCTGAGTTGTGTGAAGTGAAAAGTGGAGTGCCACAGGGCTCAGTGACAAATTGGGACTTTTTTTTTTTTTTTTGCTCTGATGTTTGCCTCACTAGTTTCTACTGGCGGAGGCGCGCCATTTTCCACCCCAGACCGTAGTCCATTGGGCGATATCAGGAAGCATAAACCAGTGCTTGGGTGCATGTGTGCGTCTGTATGAACCTATGCTAGGTTTGTGCGCCCTCAGAAGCTAGCCCAACCAAAGTGCAATGGAAGGGCCTCACCATGAGGGCGTGTGTGAAAGTTGTGCAAGAGTGTGACTGTAGGACAGTCAAATGAAACAGAGTGAGGTGAGAAGAGAGAGAGGAGTTGCCCCCAGGGTGAGACCTGAGGTATTGTTGTTGACAGTTTGGGACAAATTTTGTTCTTGATATATATAAACAATTTGAAAATTAATTTATGATCCATGATTGCAAAATTTGCAGACGACACAAAACTATGTAAGAGTGTCTCATCTATTCTATAGCTATAGCAAAAATGGATATATTAAGGTCGGATTGAGACTGGTCTGTGAAATGGCAAATGTAGTTCATTTGTAGATAGGCAAAATACTAAGTGAGAATAGGGAGGCAGCTAATCTACTCAATCAGTACTTTGGCACAGTCTACACAAAAGAGAACTGCTCCAAGATCCCAGAGTCTATAGATATTTTCTAAAGAGACATGGATACAGCGAGATTAAGATCAATCTGTATTACAGAGGAAATGGTTTTTAAAAAATTGGAGGGGTTGAAAGTGGATAAATGTCCAGGTCAAGATGGTATTCATCTAAAATTGCTGTTTGAAATTAGAGACCAACTAGCAAAACAATTGGCTATATTATGTTATCAATCACTTACAAAAGGGATTGTTTCACGGGATTGGAAAGATGCAAGAGTGATCCCCTTATTCAAAAAGGGAAAAAAACAACAGACCCAGCAAATTATAGACCGTTGAGTTTAACGAGCATAGTCTGTAAATTGTTAGAGTCAATAATCAAAGAAAACATTGTAATGCATTTAGACAAGTTTAATCTAATCAGAAATAGTCAGCATGGGTTTACTAGAGGGAGATCATGCTTAACAAATCTATTAGAATTCATGTAGGAGGAATCTAAAATGACAGATAAAGGGGAGCCAGTGTACGTTATTTATCTAGATTTTGCAAAGGCCTTTGATAGAGTACCTCATCAAAGATTATTTCAAAAGTTAAAATCACATGGACTAGGTGGGGAAGTTGCCAAATAGATTGAAAATTACTTAACGGGAAGAAGGCAGAGGGTGGGCATAAATAAGGAGTGATGTGAAGTGAAAATTTATGTGTGCCACAGGGCTCGGTTTTGGGATCAATTTTGTTCTTGATATATATAAATGATTTGGACATTGATATGGGACCCATGATTGCAAAATTTGCTGATGGCACAAAACTATGCAGTAGTGTCTCATCTAAAGCGGAAGTGGATATATTGATGTCGGATTTAGATAAAATTCGAGAATGGTCTGTAAGCTGGCAAATGGAGTTTAATGTAAATAAATGTACAGTCATCCACATCGGTTGATCCAATATGGAACATAATTACAGAATGGGAAAGAACAATATTAGAAAGATAGATAAGGAAAGGTACCTAAGGGTTATAATAGATCATACAAGAAAGGTGAGTTAGCAAGTTAGGGTAGCAGTGAAAAAGGCAAATGCAATGTTAGGTATGATAAAAAGAAGTATTAAACATAGGAGCAAGGAAGTGATAGTCAAACTGTATAAAGCTTTAGTTAAACCTAGATTGGAGTACTGTGTACAGGTGTGGAATCCTTATCATAGAGGGGATATAAACATGCTGGAAAGAATACAAAAAAGAGCGACAAAGAAGATAGTGGGATTCCAGAATTACAGTTATGAGGAACGACTCAGAAAAACCGTCCTACAGCGTCTCGAAGAGAGAAGAATTCGTGATGACTTAATACAGGTTTATAAGATGATCAGAGGAATGGATAAATTAGACTATAACAAGTTGTTTTTTTAAATACAGTCACCCACAATAATAAGAGGGCATAGCTACACGCTGACTAAACAGAGGTCCAGATTAGATATTAGGAAATATTTGTTTAGTCAGAGAGTGGTGTCTGCTTGGAATGCATTGCCAGGGAAGGTAGTGGAGGCGGGGACAGTTAATGCATTTAAGAATAAACTGGATGCGCATAGCTTTTAGAGCAAGGTGATGTAAATGTAACTGGTTGTATACAGACTCTGCAGGGTCTTCTAAACCAGTATAAAGACGTTAAGTTAGATAAATGTACACTGTACATTGTACGGTCATCTACATGGGTAGATCCAATATGGAACATAATTACTCACAGAATGGGCAAGAACAATATTAGAAAGATAGAACAAGAAAAGGACCTAAAGGTTATAATAGATCATACAGGTAAGGAGCGTGAAAAAGTTCAGGTAGCAATGAAAAAGGCAAATGCAATGTTAGAAATGATAACAAGAAATATTAAACATAGGAGCAAGGAAGTGATTGTCAAACTGTATAAAGCATTACTTAGACCTGGATTTGAGTACTATGTACAGGTGTGGAGTCCTTATCGTAGAAGAGATATAAACATGCTGGAAATGATACAATTTAAGAGCGACAAAACTGATAGCGGGATTCCAGAACTACAACTTTTTAGGAAAAAATCAGAAAAACCGGCTTACAGTGTCTAGAAGAGAGAAGAATTCGTGGCTACTTAATACAGGTTTATAAGATGATCAGAGGAATGGATAAATTAGACTATAATAAGTTTTTCAAAATACAACTACCTACAAGAACAAGAGGGCGCAGCTATAGATTCACTAAAGAAATGTTCAGATTGGGTATTAGGACATATATATTTAATCAGGGGGGGGGGGGGGGGCGACGAACCTGCTTGGAATGCATTGTCACAGGAGGTAATGGAAGCAGGGACAGTTAATGCATTTAAGAATAGATTGGATGTGCATAGCTTTTAGAGCAGGGTAATGCAAATGTAACTGGTTGTATACAGACTCTGATGAGTCTTCTAAACCAGTATAAAGACGTTACGTTAAGTTAAGATAAATAAATTTTCATACATTGAGGAGGCGAACTGCATGTGCCAGGTACGAGGTGTCGGTGTATTATTAAAGAAAGAATTAGAAATGTGGATACTGGACACATAGCGATCGATGGTGCAAATGTGGATACTGGACACATAGCGATCGATGGTGCTTTTTATTAAAAATCAGAGCCAGCCCATTTGATATGTAAATTTTACAAACGTATGCCCCAACCTAAGATTACAGAAAAGAAAAAATAGATGAATATTATGAAGACATGAAGCAGTTACTTAACATAGTGGCTTCAACAGATATACTAATTGTTATGAGCGACATGAAGCAGTTACTTAACATAGTGGCTTCAACAGATATACTAATTGTTATGAGCGACATGAAGCAGTTACTTAACATAGTGGCTTCAACAGATATACTAATTGTTATGAGCGACATGAAGCAGTTACTTAACATAGTGGCTTCAACAGATATACTAATTGTTATGAGCGACATGAAGCAGTTACTTAACATAGTGGCTTCAACAGATATGCTAATTGTTATGAGCGACATGAAGCAGTTACTTAACATAGTGGCTTCAACAGATATACTAATTGTTATGAGCGACATGAAGCAGTTACTTAACATAGTGGCTTCAACAGATATACTAATTGTTATGAGCGACATGAAGCAGTTACTTAACATAGTGGCTTCAACAGATATACTAATTGTTATGAGCGACATGAAGCAGTTACTTAACATAGTGGCTTCAACAGATATACTAATTGTTATGAGCGACATGAAGCAGTTACTTAACATAGTGGCTTCAACAGATATACTAATTGTTATGAGCGACATGAAGCAGTTACTTAACATAGTGGCTTCAACAGATATACTAATTGTAATGAGCGACATGAAGCAGTTACTTAACATAGTGGCTTCAACAGATATACTAATTGTTATGAGCGACATGAAGCAGTTACTTAACATAGTGGCTTCAACAGATATGCTAATTGTTATGAGCGACATGAAGCAGTTACTTAACATAGTGGCTTCAACAGATATACTAATTGTTATGAGCGACATGAAGCAGTTACTTAACATAGTGGCTTCAACAGATATACTAATTGTTATGAGCGACATGAAGCAGTTACTTAACATAGTGGCTTCAACAGATATACTAATTGTTATGAGCGACATGAAGCAGTTACTTAACATAGTGGCTTCAACAGATATACTAATTGTTATGAGCGACATGAAGCAGTTACTTAACATAGTGGCTTCAACAGATATACTAATTGTTATGAGCGACATGAAGCAGTTACTTAACATAGTGGCTTCAACTGATATACTAATTGTTATGAGCGACATGAAGCAGTTACTTAACATAGTGGCTTCAACAGATATACTAATTGTTATGAGCGACATGAAGCAGTTACTTAACATAGTGGCTTCAACAGATATACTAATTGTTATGAGCGACATGAAGCAGTTACTTAACATAGTGGCTTCAACAGATATACTAATTGTTATGAGCGACATGAAGCAGTTACTTAACATAGTGGCTTCAACAGATATATTAATTGTTATGAGCGACATGAAGCAGTTACTTAACATAGTGGCTTCAACTGATATACTAATTGTTATGAGCGACATGAAGCAGTTACTTAACATAGTGGCTTCAACAGATATATTAATTGTTATGAGCGACATGAAGCAGTTACTTAACATAGTGGCTTCAACTGATATACTAATTGTTATGAGCGACATGAATGCTAAGGTAGGAAAAGAGGAATATAAAAACATCGTGGGAAAATATGGAATTAGAACAAAGAATGAAAGAGGAGAAAAACTGATACAATTCTGCGAGGAAAACAAACTTAGTATTTGTAACACTTTTTTTTAAACACCATATTTGAAAATTAAATACAAGGAAAAGCCCAGGTGATAGAACAAGAAATAAAATTGATTTTTATTATGATTAGGCAGATTTAGAAATGTTGTCTATAAAACAAAGTCGACATACCCATGAGCAGACATCAACTCATCAATGACAGATAACATCTTAACTAAAATGGCAGATAGAAAGAAGGCTTAAAAACACTCCTGCATATCCACCACTAGACAAAGAGATACATACAACGTGCAGGCTGGCCAAAGAACAGTGGTTGGAAGAAAAATGCAAATTAATAGAAGACATGGGACTAAAACATAGCACCAGAGAAATGCATATAAAAATAAAGAAAATAAGACACAGGTAACCCAGAGTGGGGGATGCCGAGATTTAAAATGGTCCATTTTTATTGAAGAGATGACATAGCAAACAGATGGGCGAAATATATAAGGGAGCTTTTCGAGGACAGTCGCGGAGCCAAACCATCAACATATGATAATGAAGGACCCAGCATTCTTAGAACAGAGGCGGTAAATGTGATAACAACTCTGAGAACAAGGAAAACAACAGGGCCGGACTTAATAAACATAGAAATGCAAATGCCCTAGAGGAATTTGGTATAGATATACTTCCTGATCTGTGTAATGACATATACAATCATGGATGCATACCAACTGACCTGAAAACATCTTCGTTTATAACACTCCCGAAAAAAACCTGATGCCAACAAAATTTTCACTTTAGAACAATAAGTCTAATGGTCACTCAATTAAAATTCTACTCAAGATCATACAAGAGAGAATAAGAGGTAAAGTAGAGAGGGAAGTTTCAGAAGAACAATTTGGTTTTCGAAAGTTTAATGGAACGAGGGAATCAATTTTCTGTTTGCGAACTCCGACAGATAAATATATATAGAAATACAAAATGACATATATGTATCTGCTTCATAGACAAACAAAAGGCTTTTTACGGTCCAACATGAGAAACTAATCATATCTACAAGAAATAGGTCTAGATGGTAAAGACATAAGACTGCTCCGTAATCTGTACTAGGAACAAACTGCTACAGTAAAATCAACCCTAGAGGCACTTGATCGATCGGCTACCCACCTAGGCTTGCTGGATCGATTGGCTACCCATATAGGCTTGCTGGATCGATCGGCTACCCACATAGGCTTGCTGGATAGGTCGGCTACCAACCTAGGCTTGCTGGATCGATCGGCTACCCACCTAGGCTTGCTGGATGGATCGGCTACCCACCTAGGCTTGCAAGATCGATTGGCTACCCACCTAGGCTTGCTGGATCGATCGGCTACCCACATAGGCTTGCTGGATCGATCGGCTACCCACCTAGTCTTGTTGGATCGATTGGCTAGCACATTTCCTGGACGCAGACGAAAATCAAAAACCTCAGAGGTCCCTCTGCGCTGAGCATCACCGTGAACGACAACCTTGTTGCAGCCACCGAGGACTTCGCCTACCTCGGCAGCAGTCAGTCCTCTGACGCACGCAGCTGCCACGACATCACCCGTAGGATAGGCTTAGCGGCTTCATCCATGCACTCGCTCCTCAGAGTCTGGTCCCAGCGAAGGTTTTCCCTGGAGACCAGGCTTCGTATTTACTGCATTGTCCCCATTCTTCTGTATGGCTCCGAGTCATGGACACTACAGCAGGGCCGGCAGCGTCTTTAGGCCTTCCACCTGGACACTACAGCAGGACCGGCAGCGTATTGAGGCCTTCCACCTGGACACTACAGCAGGGCCGGCAGCGTTTTGAGGCCTTCCACCTGGACACTACAGCAGGGCCGGCAGCGTCTTGAGGCCTTCCACCTGGACACTACAGCAGGGCCGGCAGCGTCTTGAGGCCTTCCACCTGGACACTACAGCAGAGCCGGCAGCGTCTTGATGCCTTCCACCTGGACACTACAGCAGGGCCGGCAGCGACTTCCTGGACACTTCTACAGCAGGACCGGCAGCGTCTTGAGGCCTTCCACCTGGACACTACAGCAGGACCGGCAGCGTATTGAGGCCTTCCACCTGGACACTACAGCAGGACCGGCAGCGTATTGAGGCCTTCCACCTGGACACTACAGCAGGACCTGCAGCGTATTGAGGCCTTCCACCTGGACACTACAGCAGGACCTGCAGCGTCTTGAGGCCTTCCACCTGGACACTACAGCAGGACCGGCAGCGTATTGAGGCCTTCCACCTGGACACTACAGCAGGACCGGCAGCGTATTGAGGCCTTCCACCTGGACACTACTACAGCAGGACCGGCAGCGTATTGAGGCCTTCCACCTGGACACTACAGCAGGACCGGCAGCGTATTGAGGCCTTCCACCTGGACACTTTTACAGCAGGACCGGCAGCGTATTGAGGCCTTCCACCTGGACACTACAGCAGGGCCGGCAGCGTATTGAGGCCTTCCACCTGGACACTACTACAGCAGGACCGGCAGCGTATTGAGGCCTTCCACCTGGACACTACTACAGCAGGACCGGCAGTGTATTGAGGCCTTCCACCTGGACACTACTACAGCAGGACCAGCAGCGTATTGAGGCCTTCCACCTGGACACTACAGCAGGACCGGCAGCGTATTGAGGCCTTCCACCTGGACACTTCTACAGCAGGACCGGCAGCGTATTGAGGCCTTCCACCTGGACACTACAGCAGGGCCGGCAGCGTATTGAGGCCTTCCACCTGGACACTACTACAGCAGGACCGGCAGCGTATTGAGGCCTTCCACCTGGACACTACTACAGCAGGACCGGCAGTGTATTGAGGCCTTCCACCTGGACACTACTACAGCAGGACCGGCAGCGTATTGAGGCCTTCCACCTGGACACTACAGCAGGACCGGCAGCGTATTGAGGCCTTCCACCTGGACACTTCTACAGCAGGACCGGCAGCGTATTGAGGCCTTCCACCTGGACAATACAGCAGGACCTGCAGCGTATTGAGGCCTTCCACCTGGACACTACAGCAGGACCTGCAGCGTATTGAGGCCTTCCACCTGGACACTACAGCAGGACCGGCAGCGTATTGAGGCCTTCCACCTGGACACTACTACAGCAGGACCGGCAGCGTATTGAGGCCTTCCACCTGGACACTTCTACAGCAGGACCGGCAGCGTATTGAGGCCTTCCACCTGGACACTACAGCAGGGCCGGCAGCGTATTGAGGCCTTCCACCTGGACACTACTACAGCAGGACCGGCAGCGTATTGAGGCCTTCCACCTGGACACTACTACAGCAGGACCGGCAGTGTATTGAGGCCTTCCACCTGGACACTACTACAGCAGGACCAGCAGCGTATTGAGGCCTTCCACCTGGACACTACAGCAGGACCGGCAGCGTATTGAGGCCTTCCACCTGGACACTTCTACAGCAGGACCGGCAGCGTATTGAGGCCTTCCACCTGGACACTACAGCAGGGCCGGCAGCGTATTGAGGCCTTCCACCTGGACACTACTACAGCAGGACCGGCAGCGTATTGAGGCCTTCCACCTGGACACTACTACAGCAGGACCGGCAGCGTATTGAGGCCTTCCACCTGGACACTACAGCAGGACCGGCAGCGTATTGAGGCCTTCCACCTGGACACTACTACAGCAGGACCGGCAGCGTATTGAGGCCTTCCACCTGGACACTACTACAGCAGGACCGGCATCGTCTTGAGGCCTTCCACCTGCGCAACCAGAAGTGCATCCTAAGGATCGTCTGGCATGACATGATTTCCAACAGTGAAGTAGTTGAACGTACTCAACTTGCAGGCATTGTCTCAACGATTGATCGCCGTCGTCTATCCCTCTTTGGCCACGTTGCTCGCCTTTTCCGGGAAGTCCTAGCCCACGAGATGATCCGACAGGCTGTGGGGGCGAGCGACGGGAAGAAGCCGTACTCATCCTCAAAACGTCATCGGGGCCGCCCTCGCAACACCTGGCTAAAATAGATCGCCACCTCCCCAACAGAACTGCAGGCCGTCTGGGACACGGCCATCAGATGTGGTCATGGAAATGGTCTTTAGACGCGACGGACCCTGGTCGCCTAAGCGTACTATTGATTCTCTCCAAGATTAGATGTAAAAAGAGAAGTGAGACAGGGATTGGGATTATCCCCATGTCTTTTTAATATATCTACACAGAATAAATGTTCAAACAGATGGAAAGGATGACAGAGCTTGACATTGGAGGAGTAGCACTGAATAATTTTAGATATGCGGATGATACAGTTTTGATTTTAAAATGTGAGCAATAATTACAGGAGCTTGTGACAACAATATACAACATAAGATAAGAGTTTGGATTGGACATTAAACATAAATAAAACAAAGACTATGATAATTGGAAAAGTGACAAGAAACCATGTATACAGATGCAAATAAATGATCAGGTACAGTTTCTCCTATCTAGGTCATATAATAACCGAAGATGGCGGCTGTGAACAAGAAATCAGAAAGAGAATAGGTATGGTCAAGATGGTATTCAACAACATGCGACACATACTGACATCAAAACAGATAAATCAGAATTTGAAAATAAGAATTGTCAGATGTTATGTATACACGTCACTACTTTATGGCGCAGAAACATGGACAATGAATAACAACTAGGAAAAGAGTATTGACGCGTTCGACATGTGGATATATAGAAGATGAGTCGCATTTCTTGGAAGGGGAAGAAAACACATTTGGAGGTATTGAAAAAACTGAGGGTGAAAAGAGAATTAATGACCGAAATTAGGGTTAGATAGTTACGTTATTTTGGTCATATAACAAGACATGCATCCTTGTTGACGGCCATACTGGAGGATAGGGTTGAAGGCAGTCGTTCAAGAGACAGACAATGTTTTAAGTGGGTGGATAACATCAGGAGATGGACTGAAAAAAGTCTCTCAGATTGCCCCATTACGGCAAGAGATAGAGTACTCTGGAGATCTATTTCAGCACACCTTCGATACGAGGACGGCACTTGAACTGAAATAAACGATGTGTCTATATTTTGTAATCTCAAACATAAAAAAATATAAAATGGTCTCAATCTACTGTGGACGTGACAAGAACAAGTGACGGCTGCTAACGGCACTTGCTAACTAACTTTATACAAAAGATAGAAGAATAGATTTCATTTTACGGAACAATTACATTTACAGCAAACCACGAACAGTCTGGACCAACATTCATTACATTTCAAATTATTTCAAATGCATAATTGTAATAATTAGATATAGTACAGTCATATATTATTGGTCTAGTTTAGTTTAGTCGATGAACCAACATCATTGCACACGGTTTAACCCATAAGTGATCTGCTCTTCTTCATATTTGTTGGAGAATCTCTGCTTCTTTATGGCTGCGGGAGAAGATGACGTATATGGTTTTCTGTGTATTTATCTTCAGTTTCCACAGTTCGCAGTTTACTGAAATTGTTAGTAGCGCTCTGTTGATCTTGGCTTTTGCCAAAATGGGATATTTCTCGACGTTCCAAATGGCGAGATCACCAGCCAACAGTGCTTTTGACATGTCTAGATGTTTAGTGAGGTCATTTATATAGATGAGGAAAAAGGTGGAGCTTAGAGGAGAGCCCTGTGGCAGTCCTTCTTATAACGTTCTTTTACTTGATGTTGCCCCTGCAAAGTTGGTATCTATGGTTCTGTTGGTCAGGAAGGCATGTATCCATTTGATCATCTTTCCTTCTATTCCCATTTTCATTAAAAGACCCTTCCCCCAGACTCTGCCATATGCCTCCTGTAGATCAATAAAACACTGCTAGTGGGCTTTTTCCATCACGGAATCCATCCATCACATGCTGTGTAAACCTAAAGAGGGGATCATCCGTGCGGTGTCCTGAACCGTGCCTGGTTTCTATTAAGGAGGTTTTTGCTTTCCAGCCATCAATTGTTTACAATTCTTTCAATCACTTTATCTAAACATGAGGTGAGCGACACAGGTCTATGGCTTCCAGGTGTTCCTGGTTGTTTCCCTTTCTTTAGTCTGAGTTTGATAGTTGCTGATAGCCATATTGTTGGCGACAGTCCTTCGTACCATGTTCTGTTGATAAACCATAAAGGTATCTCTTTCGTCTTTGGTCTTAATTTACTTAACATCTCCTTTTAAACTTTATCTGGTCCTGGTGCTTTTTTTCTGCCAGTTTCCTCATCATCATGATCAGTTCTTGTGAAGTGAAGTGATTTTTAAAGGCAACTTTATTTGTGGAGTCGATGTTAAAGGAGTCCTTTAAAAGTGCTTTATCTTGTAGTTTTCTTGGTTGCGCTTTATTTACACTAGCGTAAAGTGTGTTAACGATCTCAGCTTTCTTGGTGTTTGATACTATTTCGTCCCCAGATTCTCCGGCCAGGTGTGTTGGGTTTGACTTTCTTTTGTTTCCTTCTAGGCTGCTCATTAATCTCCACACCTTGTTCCCTTCTATTTTTAGATACAGCTTGCTACAATTTTTTTCTCCAAGTACCCCGCTTGCTTTGTTTAGGGATATATCTTACTTTTGCTGTCTATCTATTATACTCTGTTTTATTTTGGGTATTTGTATATTTTTCTACCTTCTTTTTTGCCTCTCTCTTCTCTTTGACGGCTGCCTCCAGCTCTGGGTTCCAGTACAGTTTATAATTTCTGTACGTGCCCTGGGGGATGCATTTCCTTGCAGCTATTGAGATGGTGGCACATATATGCTTGAAAGTTGTATTAATGTCATTATTCTTACTTATTTGACCAAACCCAGCATCAGTTTCCTGGCCATAACTAAACCCAGCATCAGTTTCCTGGCCATAACTAAACCCAGCATCAGTTTCCTGGTCATAACTAAACCCAGCATCAGTTTCCTGGTCATAACTAAACCCAGCATCAGTTTCCTGGTCATAACTAAACCCAGCATCAGTTTCCTGGTCATAACTAAACCCAGCATCAGTTTCCTGGCCATAACTAAACTCAGCATCAGTTTCCTGGTCATAACTAAACCCAGCATCAGTTTCCTGGCCATAACTAAACTCAGCATCAGTTTCCTGGCCATAACTAAACTCAGCATCAGTTTCCTGGCCATAACTAAACCCAGCTTGAGTTTCCTGGCCATAACTAAACCCAGCATCAGTTTCCCGTCCATAACATTCCCAGTTAGCCTTTCTGAAATTCCACGGTTTTCTCCGAACCATCCTATCCCTCTGCAGTTTGGGTTTGGGTTGGTAACAGCCAGAGCATATTCCACTCGTCGGTGGGTATTGCACAGTCACCTTAAGGGTCCCCAAACTGCTCCTCATCTGGTTATACCACCAGGTACTCCGTCGCCCCATAGTAAACTCAGTAAACAATAGGGTCACCCATGAGAACGTGTTGCTATGGACACGTTTGGGCAGGAGACGCCCTATGCCAGAGGCTTGCTGTCAACCGGACGGCGATCAATACACCCTGGATGTGAGAGGCTATAGGTTCGCATCAGCATCTATTTGATGTAGGTGGGACATTGTGCCAAGACCCTACATCAACCCCTCACAATTATTTAAACACTCTCATGTCCACAACAAGAATGCTAATCAACAGTATATTCATGCCAACTGTCCGTTACCAACGCAAACGTGGACCTTAACAAAAACTCTGTGTACAGGTGTGGAGTTTTTATCATAGAGGAGATATAAACATGCTGGAAAGAAAATGAAAAAGAGTGACAAAGCTGATAGTGGGATTACAGTTATTAGGAAAAACCGGCCTACAGTGTCTAGAAAACAGAAGAATTTGAGGTGACTTAATACAGGTTTATAAGATGATCAGAGGAACGGATAAATTAGACTATAACAAGTTTTTCAAAATACAGCCACCCACAATAACACGAGGGCATAGCTATAAAATTAATTAAAGAGAGGTCCAGGTTAGGTATTATGAAATACAATTTTTAGTTAGAGAGTGGTGAATGCTTGGAATACATTGCCACAGGAGGTAGTGGAGGCAGGGACAATTAATGCATTTAAGAATAAATTTGATGTGCATAGCTTTCAGAGCAAGGTAATGTAAATGAAACTGGTTGTATACAGACTCTGCATAGTCTTCTAAACGAGTATAAAGATGTTAAGTTAAGAAATAAGCAGTGGCATATATTGAAAATGTGCTGGGTTTGCATCACACGCCCACGCGAAGCTCCACCATTTTAGTTGCTTTAGTATGTTACGGTGAGGCAGCGTGGCCTAGGGTGAAACGTCCGTTTCATAGTCCAAACACACCGGGTTTGAATCCCACTGTGTCCAATTTGGCAGACATTGGTTGTTTCTCTCTTTCGTTGCGATCGCTCCTCCACATACAGAAAGTAACAGCAATCTACCATACTGTGCACCTGCCTAGAAGCTTATAACAGCAAAACATGTTGGCAGTTGTAAGAAATGACGCTCTGCAAATGGCATGATATTTACTTCAGTATGTTATGAGAGTATTTTTATTAATTAAAATATAAATTATTTTGTAATTTTTATAAAAATATTTTGCTGCTCTAAAATGTCACTAGGTGTAATGGCCGCTGGCTGCTTTGTTGGTCAGTCTTCAAAGTAGAGAAGAAGAAGTCACTTATCTATTGCTCAACAAAGACATAAATGGTCTTAAACTCATGGAGATTCTTTCGTAAAGTGTTAATCGTTCAGGAAACACAGAATTGATATTATGTTGATTCTCAACTAGGGTTGCACAGATTAATCAACAGATAATCGGTAATCAGTCATTTTGCCAATCAATCGTATCAATCGATTTTGTGGATTTGACAATCAGTCATTTTTATTACTAAAGCTCGACACACATGCTGTAGCAAAAAAACCATGGATTACAAAGATATTTGGAAAACATATTGGATTGAACACAAGAAACATATATTTCCTAGGACACACAATCTAAGCCAACCAGTGTAATCTAACCCAATTCCTAATGATTTAACGTCCTGATAACTTCTTCTTCTAACGGAAAGCAGCGGTCATCCTGAGGCTGTCGACACTGCCATAGAGCTTGTCTAGTGTTGGCACTGGTGATGGCCACTTGTGCTTTCTCTGGTCCTCGTATGTCGGGCAATTTTGCAGCAGATGTTCAGCGGTCATTTTCCCTGTACCACAGGTGCATTCGTCAGTGCCACCTATCTTCAGTTTATGGAATAGATGGTACCTCAGTCTGTTGTGGCCTGTGCGGAGTCTGAAGACCACGACCTGCTCTCTTCTGTTCAACTGGTAATAGGCATCATTTTCTGTGTAGCCAGTATGTTCTGTTTCCCATTTGGCCATGTATCTGGCCCTAATAAACCTTTTGGACACTTCATGGGTCACACTAGAATCTGGTTGTGGTAGTCTTGCACCTTCTTTTGCCAGTCTGTCTGCCCCCTCGTTGCCTTGAATGTTACAGTGGGATGGAACCCACTGTACCACTACTCTTTTTGGTGCGGACTGCTGGCATAGTTGACAGAGTACTGCTCTTAAATCATTAAGTTCTGTATTTTTCTGGCTTTTTAGTGCTGTAACCACGGCCAAGGCATCTGTAAACAGGAATATCTGGCTTTCATTGCTTTCGCCTGTCAGCATTGCTTTTACTGCAGCCTTCAGTGCCTCTGCTCTGAAATTGCTTGAAAATTTTCCAGTTGCCACTGACAGTGTTATTTTTATACCATTTGTTAGGCTCAGGAATACCCCTCCCCCTCCACTCTGTGTTGTGTTTGTTACAGAACCGTCGGTGTATGCATGGGTCCAGTCCATGCTTGGGTAGTTTTCCGCTATGTACCTCAGGGTTATGTCTCTTCTTTCTTTTTCAGTCTGGCTGTTCTTGTTTCCAATACCTGGTATATTTTCTATCACCTCTGGAATGATATGTTGCTTCCAGGTGGGTTTGCGTACAGTAGGGATGGGCTTTGGTGTTGTCATGGTGTTCATAGGGTCTTCGCTCATCTTTGCTTTGGCTATTTCTGCAAAGTTTCTCCGCTTAAGTTTCCCTTTTCCAAATCTATTTAGTCTCTGATGCATTGGATAGTCTGTCAGTCTTCTGAGTTTCTCTGCTTGTTGCTGGGCTCTGCTGTCTCTTCTGTCGGTCATGGATTGCAGATTTGTAATCTTTTCAAGTTCTACAATTGGCATTGACTTCATACCTCCTGTTATAACTCTCATGGCTTGGTTTTGAAGTTTGCTAATTTTATCAAAGTTCGCCTTTACTGCTGTTGCCCATGCCGCAATGCCATACTCGAGAACTGGTCTCACTCTTCCAGTGTACAGTTTCTTTAGTATGCTTTCGTCTGCTCCCCAGCTTGTGCCAGCAAGTTTCCTCATGATTGCCATTCTTTGTCTTGCTCTCATTCGGTTTCTCTCGATCTGACTTTTCCATGTCATGCGCCGATCAAATGTGACTCCCAGGTAGTTTGGGTTGTCGTTTGGCCACAGATATTTGCCGTTAAGACTTATTTTGGTGTTCTGTGGTTTGTTTGAAAGCGAGAATATCGTACATGTTGTTTTTTCTTCATTTATTTTGACTAGCCATGATTTCGCCCACTCCTCCAGCGATGTTAGGGCCTGCTGCATCCGATTGTTTGCTACGGTGAGATTTTCTTCAGAGGTCCACATAGCCAGATCGTCTGCAAACATGGAGCTGTGGACTCTTCTTAGTATATTCTCTATGATGTTGTTTATGTACACCAGAAAAAGTGTGGGTGACAGTATTCACCCTTGTGATACTCCTTGGTCCAGTGTCACCTTTTTGCTCATCTGGTCCTGATAACTTGAGAAGATTACAAATCTTCAATCAATGAACGATAGAAGAAACAGCAGAGTCCAACTGCAAGCAGAGAAACTAAGAAGACTGACAGACCACCCAATGCATCAGAGACTTAATGGATTTGGAAAAAGGAGACTAAAGTGGAGAAACTTTGTAGAAATAGCCAAAAGAAAGATAAGAGAAGACCCTATGAATGCCATATTAACACCAAAGCCCATCCCTACTTTAAGCAAACCCATCTGGAAGCTGCAGATCTTGCCAGAGGTGATAGAAAATATACCAGATATTGGATACAAGAACAGCCAGGCTGAAAAGGAAAGAAGAATCATAACCATGAAATACATAGAGAAGAACTACCCAAACACTGACTGGAGCCATGCAAGCACTGACTGGAGCCATGCAAGCACTGACTGGAGCCATGCATATACTGACTGGAGCCATGCATATACTGACTGGAGCCATGCAAGCACTGACTGGACCATGCAAACACTGATGACCCATGCATACACTGACGGTTCTACAACAAATGCAACAGAAAATGGAAAGAGAGGGGTATTTCTGAGCCTAACAAATGGTAAAAAGATAACGCTGTCAGTGACCCATAGCTGACTGCTAGCATTAGGGTCAGTGAACCAGGGCTGCCAAGACTCTTCTACATCTCCATGCGGTGATCCTGGATAACAGGATGCAATAGAGCAGAGTGGCTAAGGAGAAGAGACAGAAGGAGGAAGGTTAATCCGGTGGTCAAAAATGTCTGCTGAAGTCAGATGTGTCAGACCGAGAGGTGCAAATATCGCAGTCAAGCTGTAAACTACAACACAACACATTCTGTATTCCAGACACTTGCAAAGACCTTTCGCAGGACTTGGTAGCAGGAGATTGAGAACGAACAAAGAAGAAGATGAAAGAAGCAGCGAACATTACATGGAAAGATATTGTCAGTGGAACAAATGTTGAAGAAGAGTGGAAGCATTTCAAAACAATTCTAGAGAATCTAAAAGAGGAATGTGTTCCATGTATGAAGGTAAACTCCCAGCTCAAAAAGTGGATTACTAGATCAGTAGTTAAATGTTGAAGAGCTAAAAATAAAGTATGGAAATAATATATGGAGGCAGGTAACTCAAAAGTAACATCTAAAATAATTAGACAAGCAAAACATAGCTCAGAAAGTGAATAGAGCAGCAAAAACAATCTTTAAAAAACCTTTATAAAAAATGTAATTTCAAACTGATAGCAAATGATTCTATTCCTTATGTTAGAAATATACAGAGAACAAAAGACAAAGTAGGATCTCTCAAAGACAGCACAGAAAAAATAATGAGTGAGAATAGGGAGGCAGCTAATCTACTCAATCAGTACTTTGGCACAGTCTATACAAAAGAGGACTGCTCCAAGATCCCAGAGCCTAAAGATATTTTCCAAACAGACATGGATACAGTGGGATTAAGATGAATCTGTATTACGGAGGAAATGGTTTTAAAAAAAATTGGAGGGGTTGAAAGTGGATAAATGTCGAGGGCAAGATGGTATTCATCCAAAATTGCTGTTTGAAATTAGAGACCAACTAGCAAAACCATTGGCTATATTATTTCTCAATCACTTGCAAAAGGGATTGTTCCTGGGGATTGGAAAAATGCAGGAGTGATCCCTTTATTTAAGAACCTAGGGGTATAATAGATCATACAGGTAAGGTGAGTGAGCAAGTTCAGGTAGCAGTAATGTCAAGGAAGTCATCCAGCAGACATTGGTCAGGAATGGAGTGTTAAAGACTTCAGTATACTAAGACTCAGCTTGTGAGGTTGGATGGCCAGTTGCCTTCCTCTATGTCTTTTGTTTCTCTAACTTCAAGCCAGGTACCCATATACAGCTGGGTTGGTTGGAGCTGCCGATAGTGAGAGTGGAACACTGCATCTATGCCATGAAAAGTGAGTGCTTTACAACTGTGCTAATCACACACAGAACCCAACACATACAGTCACACACAGAACCCAACACATATAGTCACACACAGAACCCAACACACACAGAACCCAACACATACAGAACCCAACACATATAGTCACACACAGAACCCAACACACACAGAACCCAACGCACACAGTCACACACAGAACCCAACACATACAGAACCCAACACATATAGTCACACACAGAACCCAACACATACAGAACCCAACACATACAGAACCAAACACACACAGTCACACACAGAACCCAACACACACCGTCACACACACAAAACCCAACACATCTGAGTTGCTTATATGTAGTCTATTTAATGCACATATCTGACATTTTTCCCTGCACACACTTTGTAATGTCTTCATAATCTGATGTCCTTAATTGCTTATGCACATACAAAATGCCAAGCATTTATACTGATTGTATGTTACCATGTGCACTCTGGCCAAGCATTTATACTGATTGTATGTTACCATGTGGCCCACAGAATGATGCTCTATATCAGCTATCATATAAAAAGCATATAAACTGTTTGAGTAAGCTCTCAGAAAAAATGTCTGGTTCATATATTCATCATAACATTGTCCGTATTTGTTGTGTTGGGTGAAAATGGGGGTTGCTCATTGCTAGAACATATTTCCTCTGACAGCAACTTCAAATAGATGTCGATATCAAATCAGAAATGTTATTCGGGTTTATACTCAACAGCCTGCAGTTTCTATGTGCACAAATGATATACCAGACACTGGCCACAATAACTCTCACACAAACCACACTGCAAACTAAGCTAGCAAGACTTTTATTGCATGCAATAGCAGAGATAGAAACATTCAATGCACACACCGCGAGAATGTTCTCAAGACACAACACCCTGATTTTCTACAATACCAAATGACCCCAAGCAATGTTTTGTGCACTCTTGATAAAGATCCATAACATCTGAGAAATGTGAATGTTCACTTTGTTACTCCAGTGAATGTAATGTTCCTGGAACACACTTGGTCGCACCAAATGACAGTAAATGTATATTATCACAGGCATATGGGAAGTCATTGTTGTTGAATAACAGAGAAAATACTACCAGGAGACATTGATAGTGTCCCCTGGCTCTATGGAGAAAAATCCCAACTGTCTCATGTCATTGTCTAATTCTATTTCTGGAGCACTGGCAATCTGAAAGGCAACAATGATAAACAAAAGTTGATATCTGAAAGGCAACAATGATAAACAAAAGTTGATATCTGAAAGGCAACAATGATAAACAAAAGTTGATATCTGAAAGGCAACAATGATAAACAAAAGTTGATATCTGAAAGGCAACAATGATAAACAAAAGTTGATATCTGAAAGGCAACAATGATAAACAAAAGTTGATATCTGAAAGGCAACAATCATAAACAAAAGTTGATATCTGAAAGGCAACAATGATAAACAAAAGTTGATATCTGAAAGGCAACAATGATAAACAAAAGTTGATATCTGAAAGGCAACAATGATAAACAAAAGTTGATATCTGAAAGGCAACAATCATAAACAAAAGTTGATATCTGAAAGGCAACAATGATAAACAAAAGTTGATATCTGAAAGGCAACAATGATAAACAAAAGTTGATATCTGAAAGGCAACAATGATAAACAAAAGTTGATATCTGAAAGGCAACAATGATAAACAAAAGTTGATATCTGAAAGGCAACAATGATAAACAAAAGTTGATATCTGAAAGGCAACAATCATAAACAAAAGTTGATATCTGAAAGGCAACAATGATAAACAAAAGTTGATATCTGAAAGGCAACAATGATAAACAAAAGTTGATATCTGAAAGGCAACAATGATAAACAAAAGTTGATATCTGAAAGGCAACAATGATAAACAAAAGTTGATATCTGAAAGGCAACAATCATAAACAAAAGTTGATATCTGAAAGGCAACAATGATAAACAAAAGTTGATATCTGAAAGGCAACAATGATAAACAAAAGTTGATATCTGAAAGGCAACAATGATAAACAAAAGTTGATATCTGAAAGGCAACAATGATAAACAAAAGTTGATATCTGAAAGGCAACAATGATAAACAAAAGTTGATATCTGAAAGGCAACAATCATAAACAAAAGTTGATATCTGAAAGGCAACAATGATAAACAAAAGTTGATATCTGAAAGGCAACAATGATAAACAAAAGTTGATATCTGAAAGGCAACAATGATAAACAAAAGTTGATATCTGAAAGGCAACAATGATAAACAAAAGTTGATATCTGAAAGGCAACAATCATAAACACAAGTTGATATCTGAAAGGCAACAATGATAAACAAAAGTTGATATCTGAAAGGCAACAATGATAAACAAAAGTTGATATCTGAAAGGCAACAATCATAAACAAAAGTTGATATCTGAAAGGCAACAATGATAAACAAAAGTTGATATCTGAAAGGCAACAATGATAAACAAAAGTTGATATCTGAAAGGCAACAATGATAAACAAAAGTTGATATCTGAAAGGCAACAATGATAAACAAAAGTTGATATCTGAAAGGCAACAATCATAAACAAAAGTTGATATCTGAAAGGCAACAATCATAAACAAAAGTTGATATCTGAAAGGCAACAATGATAAACAAAAGTTGATATCTGAAAGGCAACAATGATAAACAAAAGTTGATTTTGAATGGAAACAATTACAATGTACATCATATTGTTAGAAATATGGCTATCTGAGATGGTCGTACATAAGCTAACACAGAGAAGAGGGCAACTGAACGGCTTGGACATTGGTTTTCACACCAAGAAGATATGGGTTCAAAACATCAGTAAGGATAGGTTTTTTTGTTATTGGAGGTAAAATACAAATCTAGCTTGCACACTGCATTATTCCTCAGTCCAATAAACTGTGTTGGCTCGCAGCAATGGGAATAGATGATCTAATGATAAGTTTGTTGAAATACATAACTTCTATGTTTTCTACAGCAGTTTTTGGATGAATACCATCTTGACCTGGACATTTATCCACTTTCAACCCCTCCAATTGTTTAAAAACCGTTTCCATTTGAAATTTAAATTAACAATTGATGTTCCACTGTTTTCATATGTTTTTTTTTATCTATAGACTTTGGGATCTTGAAGCAATCTTCTTTTGTGTAGACTGTACCAAAGTTTTGATTGAGTAGATTAGCAGCATCACTATTCTCACTGATTATTTTTCCTGTGCTATCTTTGAGAGGGCCTACTTTGTCTTTCGTTCTCTGCTTATTTCTAACATAAAAAAAGAAACTCTCGCTATCAGTCTTGATATTTATGAGTAAGTTTTATTTCAAAGTAGATTCTTGCTGCTCTATTCACTTTTTATGGGCTATGGGGTGGTTCTCACCACATTTCTAATGTCCTCAATTCTCATCTGATCTTTCCTGGTGACACCGATGACTTTTCTTAGACATTTCATTTCCCACTTTATAATTGCCCTCTCATGTCTCTTGTTTAAGGACCAAGTAAAACAAAGTTAGTGCATATTTACATTTTATCAGTTACTTTGTTGCCAAGCCGCTGTTTGAGAGTTTAATTAGTGGTGATAGTTGATCGATAAGTTAATTAGTTGAACAGCAAAGGATGAAGGCACATACACCTTTCGTACAACTGTGGTTATTTCAAAAGCATATATGATTTCAACAGTTGCTCGTTTTACGTTTATATTCTTATAACTTAAACTTAACATCTTTATACTGGTTTAGAAGACCCTGCAGAGTCTGTATACAACCAGTTTCATTTACATTACCCTGCCCTGAAAGCTATGTGCATCCAATTTATTCTTAAATGCATTAATTGTCCCTGCCTCCACTACCTCCTGTGGCAATGCATCCCAAGCATTCACCACTCTCTGACTAAAAACAATATTTCCTAATATCTAATCTGTTAATTTGTAGCTATGGCCTCTTGTTCTTGTGCGTGGTTGTAGTTTTAAAGACTTGTTATAGTCTAATTTATCCGTTCCTCTGATCATCTAATAAACTTGTATTGTCACCTCGTATTCTTCTCTTTTCTAGACACTGTAGGCCAGTTTTTCTGAGTCTTTCCTAATAACTGTAATTCTGGAATACCACTATCAGCTTTGTCACTCTTTTTTGTAATATAATGTTATGGTATAATGTTTTTAATGTCTCTCATATTCTGAATAAGGCATCAGTACATCCCATTCCCATACTGAATCCAAATTGAGCTTTGCTCAGCCGAAGTTCAACAATTTCTTTGTTCATGTGTTTCTCACAGGTTTTTCCTGCATGACTTACTAGTAGTATGTATTTCTCTGTATGTATCAAGTTTTGTTTTTTTCACACTAGTACTACTGTAGTTTGTTGCTAGTCATCTAATACTCTTCTTTCTTTCTAAGCATTTTGTAAAGATTCTCTCTAGCCACTTCAATCCCATCTTCCCACTAGCTTGAATTATGACAATTGTTATGCCGCCCAATTCTGGTGTCTAATTTCTAGAGTGATTCTTTATAGCTCTTTCTATTTCTTGATTCAATATAACAGGTTTCAGATGATCCGTCTTTCTTGGGATGTATATTGCTTGTCCCTAAGATCTTGAAAGTACACTTTCAATCGTTGTTGTCTTACCTGCTTGTAAAATATTGGGGATGTCTTTTCGTCTTTAATAATTAAAGTATGATTGAAGATCTCATCTCGCAACCTCATTACTTTGAGATTTGTATAACTTGTGCACATGGATGTTAGTTTTCTCCATATCTTTATTTTATGATTCTTCCTTAGGGATTTTGTCTTGCTATGCGATGCTATATAATCTTCTTGAGTCTTGGAAGTTAGCAATGTTTTCAGTCAGTATTGATTCATTAACTTCAGCAATACACCAAGCTGTTTGTTTCTTGTCTTTGGCTTGTCTGAAGTTCTTTGTGTTCTATAAGAGTATCTGTCATGGTTGTTTTAATTAAAGATGATCCATTCTTCTTTTTAATTCGTTCTCCTCCTGATACAAAGTTCTGCAAAAAGACTTTGCAAGTAGTTGGATGTTGTCCGGAGCACAGAATGCATTATGTCGTAGTTTACAGCTTGACTGCAATATTTGCACATTTTGGTCTGACACATCCAAATTCAGCAGGTATTATTTAGTACTGATTTAGCCTTCCCTCTTCAATCTCTTCTCCTTCGCCAATCTGCTTTGTTGCAGCCTGTTATCCAGGATCACTGCGTGGAGATAGAGAAAGATCTTGGCAGCTCTTGTTCGCAGGCCCTGATGCGAGCTGTCAGCTATGGTCGCTAACCACCGCAGGTTATACACGGCTCAGTATCTTGATCCCAGATGATCCATTCAATGCTTATGTCTTCTCTAATAAGTATTTTTAAAATGGCCATTTCGTGGCATATTTCTTTTCTAATTATTTCTTTTAGAAACTTAATCATCAACACAACAAGGCATGACACTTGAACATGATAACCTGATACTGTTTTCTTAGTGTCTTCTGTACAGCCTATATGTGATATGGTCAACATTGTATAAATGAACCTGTACAGCTTATATGTGACCTGGTCAACATTGTATAAATGAACCTGTACAGCCTATATGTGATATGGTCAGCATTGTATAAATGAACCTGTACAACCTATATGTGATATGGTCAGCATTGTATAAATGAACCTGTACAGCCTATATGTGATATGGTCAACATTGTATAAATGAGCCTGTACAGCCTATTTGTGATATGGTCAACATTGTATAAATGAGCCTGTACAGCCTATATGTGACCTGGTCAACACAGTATAAATGGACCTGTACAGCCTATATGTGACCTGATCAACACAGTATAAATGGACCTGTACAGCCTATATGTGACCTGGTCAACATAGTATAAATGGATCTGTTAGACACAGAGACATATGAACTGCACAATCAGCATATCACCTGGTCAACACAGTGTCCTGTAATTGTGACACATACCTTGTGACTTGTGTACTTCAGTTTAGGCTCAGAGCTCTCCCTGTAAAGACGCTGTATCAATGTCTTTAACTTCTGGATGGACATGGTACCTATGGAAATAGCAGCGCATCTACAGTTAGAAATATGTGTTAGATAACAAAACACAAATTATATGATACAAATCAGATGAGTTCAGTTAGCATCTGAACATCAAAGGTTACTTGCTGGATGTTGTGGAGTCTTGTTATATGAGCTCATGTTGATGCAGGTGTGCCTGCTGGATGTTGTAGAGTCATGGTATGGGAGCTCATGTGGATGCAGGTGTGTCGTCTGGATGTTGTGGAGTCATGTTATATAAGCTCATGTGGATGCAGGTGTACCTGATGGATGTTGTGGAGTCATGTTATATGAGCTCATGTGGATGCAAGTGTGCCTGCTGGATGTTGTGGAGTCAAGTTATATGAGCTCATGTGGATGCAGGCGTCTCGGCTGGATGTTGTGGAGTCATGTTAGGGCAGATCATGTGAATGCAGGTGTACCAATAGGATGTTGTGGAGTCATGTTAGGGCAGATCATGTGAATGCAGGTGTACCAATAGGATGTTGTGGAGTCATGTTAGGGCAGATCATGTGAATGCAGGTGTACCAATAGGATGTTGTGGAGTCATGTTAGGGCAGATCATGTGAATGCAGGTGTACCAATAGGATGTTGTGGAGTCATGTTAGGGCAGATCATGTGAATGCAGGTGTACCAATAGGATGTTGTGGAGTCATGTTAGGGCAGATCATGTGAATGCAGGTGTACCAATAGGATGTTGTGGAGTCATGTTAGGGCAGATCATGTGAATGCAGGTGTACCAATAGGATGTTGTGGAGTCATGTTAGGGCAGATCATGTGAATGCAGGTGTACCAATAGGATGTTGTGGAGTCATGTTAGGGCAGATCATGTGAATGCAGGTGTACCAATAGGATGTTGTGGAGTCATGTTAGGGCAGATCATGTGAATGCAGGTGTACCAATAGGATGTTGTGGAGTCATGTTAGGGCAGATCATGTGAATGCAGGTGTACCAATAGGATGTTGTGGAGTCATGTTAGGGCAGATCATGTGAATGCAGGTGTACCAATAGGATGTTGTGGAGTCATGTTAGGGCAGATCATGTGAATGCAGGTGTACCAATAGGATGTTGTGGAGTCATGTTAGGGCAGATCATGTGAATGCAGGTGTACCAATAGGATGTTGTGGAGTCATGTTAGGGCAGATCATGTGAATGCAGGTGTACCAATAGGATGTTGTGGAGTCATGTTAGGGCAGATCATGTGAATGCAGGTGTACCAATAGGATGTTGTGGAGTCATGTTAGGGCAGATCATGTGAATGCAGGTGTACCAATAGGATGTTGTGGAGTCATGTTAGGGCAGATCATGTGAATGCAGGTGTACCAATAGGATGTTGTGGAGTCATATTAGGGCAGATCATGTGAATGCAGGTGTACCAATAGGATGTTGTGGAGTCATGTTAGGGCAGATCATGTGAATGCAGGTGTACCAATAGGATGTTGTGGAGTCATGTTAGGGCAGATCATGTGAATGCAGGTGTACCAATAGGATGTTGTGGAGTCATGTTAGGGCAGATCATGTGAATGCAGGTGTACCAATAGGATGTTGTGGAGTCATGTTAGGGCAGATCATGTGAATGCAGGTGTACCAATAGGATGTTGTGGAGTCATGTTAGGGCAGATCATGTGAATGCAGGTGTACCAATAGGATGTTGTGGAGTCATGTTAGGGCAGATCATGTGAATGCAGGTGTACCAATAGGATGTTGTGGAGTCATGTTAGGGCAGATCATGTGAATGCAGGTGTACCAATAGGATGTTGTGGAGTCATGTTAGGGCAGATCATGTGAATGCAGGTGTACCAATAGGATGTTGTGGAGTCATGTTAGGGCAGATCATGTGAATGCAGGTGTACCAATAGGATGTTGTGGAGTCATGTTAGGGCAGATCATGTGAATGCAGGTGTACCAATAGGATGTTGTGGAGTCATGTTAGGGCAGATCATGTGAATGCAGGTGTACCAATAGGATGTTGTGGAGTCATGTTAGGGCAGATCATGTGAATGCAGGTGTACCAATAGGATGTTGTGGAGTCATGTTAGGGCAGATCATATGAATGCAGGTGTACCAATAGGATGTTGTGGAGTCATGTTAGGGCAGATCATGTGAATGCAGGTGTACCAATAGGATGTTGTGGAGTCATGTTAGGGCAGATCATGTGAATGCAGGTGTACCAATAGGATGTTGTGGAGTCATATTAGGGCAGATCATGTGAATGCAGGTGTACCAATAGGATGTTGTGGAGTCATGTTAGGGCAGATCATGTGAATGCAGGTGTACCAATAGGATGTTGTGGAGTCATATTAGGGCAGATCATGTGAATGCAGGTGTACCAATAGGATGTTGTGGAGTCATGTTAGGGCAGATCATGTGAATGCAGGTGTACCAATAGGATGTTGTGGAGTCATGTTAGGGCAGATCATGTGAATGCAGGTGTACCAATAGGATGTTGTGGAGTCATGTTAGGGCAGATCATGTGAATGCAGGTGTACCAATAGGATGTTGTGGAGTCATGTTAGGGCAGATCATGTGAATGCAGGTGTACCAATAGGATGTTGTGGAGTCATGTTAGGGCAGATCATGTGAATGCAGGTGTACCAATAGGATGTTGTGGAGTCATGTTAGGGCAGATCATGTGAATGCAGGTGTACCAATAGGATGTTGTGGAGTCATGTTAGGGCAGATCATGTGAATGCAGGTGTTAAGCAAAGAGATGGCTCTTATTCTTTGTTAGGCTCTAGTATTCTTTTTGTGAGACACACTCTTTTAATAACAAACGGGAGCACAGTGTTTACCATCTTGGCGTGGCTTTGTAGCAGCCAGCCTAGGTAAAGTCCAGTCCAGTCAAGAGATTGTTTATTAGGAAAGGCATCAGCATTGTGATTAATAGATATGACTAAGAAGAGGATGCTGTGGTGGGGCAATTGGTGCAGAACTTGCTCATGATGGAAAACCTATAAAGCCCGCATGACAACTGTTCCCTTGGATGTAGAAGAAAATAGGACAGAACAAGAGGTGCTCTCAGAGGGTGTCAGATTGTAGCTCTCAGAGGGTGTCAGGTTGTAGCTCTCAGAGGGTGTCAGGTTGTAGCTCTCAGAGGGTGTCAGATTGAAGCTTTCAGAGGGTGTCAGATTGAAGCTTTCAGATGGTGTCAGGTTGTAGCTCTCAGAGGTAGCTCTCAGAGGGTGTCAGATTGTAGCTCTCAGAGGGTGTCAGATTGAAGCTTTCAGATGGTGTCAGGTTGTAGCTCTCAGAGGTAGCTCTCAGAGGGTGTCAAATTGTAGCTCTCAGAGGGTGTCAGGTTGTAGCTCTCAGAGGGTGTCAGGTTGTAGCTCTCAGAGGGTGTCAGATTGTAGCTCTCAGAGGGTGTCAGATTGAAGCTTTCAGATGGTGTCAGGTTGTAGCTCTCAGAGGGTGTCAGGTTGTAGCTCTCAGAGGGTGTCAGATTGTAGCTCTCAGAGGGTGTCAGGTTGTAGCTCTCAGAGGGTGTCAGATTGTAGCTCTCAGAGGGTGTCATATTGTAGCTCTCAGAGGGTGTCAGGTTGTAGCTCTCAGAGGGTGTCAGGTTGTAGCTCTCAGAGGGTGTCAGATTGTAGCTCTCAGAGGTAGCTCTCAGAGGGTGTCAGATTGTAGCTCTCAGAGGGTGTCAGATTGTAGCTCTCAGAGGTAGCTCTCAGAGGGTGTCAGATTGTAGCTCTCAGAGGTAGCTCTCAGAGGGTGTCAGATTAATGGATAAATGTCCAGGTCAAGATGGTATTCATTCAAAATTGCTGTTTGAAATTAGAGACCAATTAGCAAAACCATTGGCTATATTATGTTCTCAATCACTTACACAACCGATTGTTCCACGGGATTGGAAAGATGCGGGAGTGATCCCCTTATTCAAAAAGGTCAAAAAGGCAGATCCAGCAAACTATAGACCTGTGAGCTTAACGAGCATAGTCTGTAAATTGTTAGAGTCAATAATCAAAGAAAACTTTGTAATGCATTTAGATAAATTTAATCTAATTAGAAATAGTCAGCATGGGTTTACCAGAGGGAGATCATGCTTAACAAATCTATTAGAATTCATGGAGGAGGTTACTAAAATCATAGATAAAGGGGAGCCAGTGGATGTTATTTATCTGGATTTTGCAAAGGCCTTTGATAGAGTACCTCATCAAAGATTATTTCGAAAGTTAAAATCACATGGAATAGGTGGGGAAGTTGCCAAATGGATTGAAAATTGGTTAACGGGAAGAAGGCAAAGGGTGGGTATAAATTAGGAGTACTCTGAGTGGTGTGAAGTGAAAAGTGGAGTGCCACAGGGCTCGGTTTTGGGACCAATTTTATTCTTGATATATATAAATGATTTGGACATAGGTATGGGATCCATTATTGCAAAATTTGCTGATGACACAAAACTATGCAGTAGTGTCTCATCTAAAGCAGAAGTGGATATATTGAGGTCGGATTTAGATAAAATTCGAGAATGGTCTGTAATCTGGCAAATGGAGTTTCTTCTTCTTCTTCTGCGTACACAGTCAGACAGTAACCATTATTTTCTCGAAAAAAGCGGCGGTCATCCTGAGACTCTCGCCACTACCATACAGCTTGTCTTGCAGTTCCACTGGCAATGGCCACATCTGCTCTCTCTGATCCTCGTATGTCGGGCAGTTCTGCAGCAGATGTTCAGTGGTCATTTTACCAGTACCGCACGGGCATTCGTCGGTACACCCTATCTTCAGTTTGTTGAATAGGTGGTACCTCAGTCTGTTGTGGCCAGTGCGAAGTCTGAAGACAACGACCTGCTCTCTTCGGTTCAACTGATAATAGGCATCGTTTTTGGTGTAACCAGTATGTTCGGTTTCCCATTTGGACATGTATCTGGCTTTGATAAGCCGTTTTGACTCTTCGTACGTCATACTGGTATCTGTTTGTGGTAGCCTTGCACCTTCTTTTGCCAGTCTGTCTGCCTCCTCGTTGCCTAGGATGTTGCAGTGTGACGGAACCCACTGTACCACCACCCTTTTTGGTGCGGACTGCTGGCACAGTTTGCAGAGTGCTGCTCTTAAGTCATTAAGCTCAGTGTTCTTCTGGCTTTTTAGCGCTGTGACTACTTCGAGAGCATCTGTCAGCAAGACTATATGGCTCTCATTTTCACTGTGTGTTACCATTTCTTCCACTGCCGCCCTCAGTGCCTCTGCCTCTGCTCTGAAATTGCTTGTGTACTTACCAGTAGCGAATGACAGTGTTATTTTTCTGCCATTTGGTAGGTTCAGGAATGCTCCTGCCCCTCCGTTCTGTGTAGTGTTTGTTACAGAACCGTCGGTGTATGCATGGGTCCAGTCCATGCTTGGGTAGCTTTTCGTTATGAAGCTTAGGGTAGTGTCTCTCCTTTCTTTCTCACTCTGGCAGTTTTTGTTTGCAATACCTGGTATATTTTCTACCACCTCTGGAAATATATCCTGCCTCCAAGTAGGTTTTCGTACAGTAGTGATGGGTTTTGGTGTTGTTAGTGCGTTTATGGGATCTTCGTGCATCTTTGCTTTGGCTATTTCTGCAAAGTTTCTCCGCTTCAGTTTCCCATTTCCCAGATTGTTTAGTCTCTGGTACATTGGATGGTCCGTCAGTCTTCGGAGTTTCTCTGACTGCAGCTGGGCTTTGCAGTCTCTTCTATCGGTCATGGATTGCAGTTTTGTAATCTTTTCAAGTTCTACAATTGGCGTTGACTTCATGCCACCTGTTATAATTCTCATGGCTTGGTTTTGAAGTTTGTTAACTTTATCGAAGTTCGCCTTCGCTGCTGTTGTCCATGCCGCAATGCCATACTCGAGAACTGGTCTCACTCTTCCAGTGTACAGTTTCTTTAGTATGCTTTCGTCTGCTCCCCAGCTTGTGCCAGCAAGTTTCCTCATGATCGCCATTCTTTCTCTGGCTTTCATTCGGTTTCTCTCAATCTGACTTTTCCATGTCATGCGCCGATCAAATGTGACTCCCAGATAGGTTGGGTTGTCGTTTGGCTGCAGGATTTTGCCGTTTAGGCTTAATTTGGTACTTTGGGGTTTTAATGAGAGCGAGAATATTGTGCACGTGGTTTTCTCCTCGTTTATTTTGACCAGCCATGAGTTCGCCCACTCTTCCAGCGATGTTAGGGCCGTTTGCATCCGATTTCTTGCTATGGTGAGATTCTTTTCAGAGGTCCACATAGCCAGATCGTCTGCAAACATTGAGCTATGGACTCTTCTTGGTATATTCTCTGTAATATCGTTTATATATACCAGAAAGAGTGTGGGTGACAGTACTCCCCCTTGGGGTACTCCCTGCTCGAGTGTCACCTTTTTGCTCATCTGCCCTTGTACTTGGACTCTGGCCGTTCTTTGTTTGAGGTAGTGGTTGATCCACTTGTACATCTTCCCACAGACATCACTTCTTCTCAGCTTGACTCTAAGTCCGTCCTTCCAGACTTTGTCAAATGCCTTTTCCAGATCCACCCAAACAGCTACTGTGTGCTTCTGTGCCTGGTAGGCATCTTCTATCTCCTGGGCTATGAGGATGACCTGGTCCTCAGTGGATCTGTGCTGTCTAAAGCCGGCTTGCTGTGGAATTAGAATTCGTTTTTCTTCCAGATGCCACATCAGTCTGGTGTTTATCATCCGTTCCATCAGCTTGCCGACACAGCTCAGTAGGCTTATGGGCCTGTATCCATTCGGATCTGTTTTATCCTTTCCTGTTTTTGGTACTGGTACCAGTATTGCATCCTTCCATGCCTGGGGTACAATACCCCTTTTCCAGCTTTGGTTCAGGACTGATAGTAGTTTTTTCTTCGCTGTTTGGCCCAGCCCCATCAGCATTTCGTTTGTTATCCCGTCTTTTCCGGGAGATTTCCTTTTCTTTAGTGTTCTCATAGCCTCTTCCATTTCGCGCATGGTTAGTTTGGCCATCATGTGCTCTTCAGGAGCCGTATTTATGTTTTCGTGTCGCTTTAGCTCTTCGCTAATGTCTGTATGCTTATCTGGCAAATGGAGTTTAATGTAGATAAATGTACAGTCATCCACATGGGTAGATCCAATATGGAATATAATTACAGAATGGGAGAGAACAATATTAGAAAGATAGACAAATAAAGGGACTTAGGGGTTATAATAGATCATACATGTAAGGTGAGGGAGCAAGTTCAGGTAGCAGTAAAAAAGGCAAATGCAATGTTAGGGATGATAAAAAGAAATATTAAACATAGGAGCAAGGAAGTGATAGTCAAACTGTATAAAGCATTAGTTAGACCTAGATTGGAGTACTGTGAACAGGTGTGGAGTCCTTATCAGAGAGGGGATATAGATATGCTGGAGAGAATACAAAAAAGAGCGACAAAGCTGATAGTGGGATTCCAGAATTTCAGTTATGAAGAAAGATTAAAAAGAACTGGCCTTCAGTGTCTAGAAGAGAGAAGAATTCGTGGTGACTTAATACAGGTGAATAAGATGATCAGAGGAATGGATAAAGTAGACTATAACAAGTTTTTTAAAGTACAACCACCAACAAGGACAAGAGGGCACAGCTACAAGTTGACTAAGGAGAGGTCCAGATTAGATATTAGGAAGTATTTCTTTAGCCAGAGAGTTGTGAATGCTTGGAATGCATTGCCAGGGGAGGTAGTGGAGGCTGGGACGGTCAATGCATTTAAGACCAGATTGGATGCGTACAGCTTCTAGAGGAAGGTGATGTAAATGGAACTGGTTGTATACAGACTCTGCAGAGTCTTCTAAACCAGTATAAAGACATTAAGTTAGTTAAGTTAGATTATAGCTCTCAGAGGGTGTCAGATTGTAGCTCTCAGAGGGTGTCAGGTTGTAGCTCTCAGAGGTAGCTCTCAGAGGGTGTCAGATTGTAGCTCTCAGAGGGTGTCAGATTGTAGCTCTCAGAGGGTGTCAGATTGTAGCTCTCAGAGGGTGTCAGATTGTAGCTCTCAGAGGGTGTCAGATTGTAGCTCTCAGAGGGAGTCAGATTGTAGCTCTCAGAGGGTGTCAGATTGTAGCTCTCAGAGGGTGTCAGATTGTAGCTCTCAGAACACTTATGTAGATTAGGCTGGTAAGCTATAGCGTAGAGTGATTGACAGTAAATTATTTACTGGAGAGCTCTGGTCAGTGCAATTCAAAATTTATGAAATGGCAGAAGGAATAATGTCTTGGATGGAATTCCAGTGCAACAATCAGAATGGAATTCCAGTGCAACAATCAGAATGGAATTCCAGTGCAACAATCAGAATGGAATTCCAGTGCAACAATCAGAATGGAATTCCAGTGCAACAATCAGAATGGAATTCCACTGCAACAATCAGAATGGGCACAATTTCTACAGCCAGTGACTTTATCAATAGTTTTTTAATCATTAATAATTAAATAAACAATTTTATAAGTACTTTACAGAAACATGACAAAACATACAAAAATAGCTAGAGATAACACTAACAATGTCAACTTATTGTCACCAGAAAAAAACAATATATGATCATCTATTGATTGTCTGGTGGAGAAGTCACCAACCTATCAACAAGAAACCATGTTAACAAATAATAGTTGTTGTTTCTTATTGTGGCCATATTATTATGATGAAAAGAGGAAAGTCAGATGCAAAAACTGAGAGTTCATTTGTAAATTTCATTTGAGATATTCAACTTGGATGAGGGGTAGGTGAGGACGAGAGAGAGGGGGACGGCGCATGTCTACTTAATTCCTCAGTCCTATAGATGCTCATGTTCAGCCTCAACAATGGGAATGCACTTAGATAAGTAAACTTGAGGTACAAATTATATACAAAAATGCATTCATTGACAACATACCTGGCAGTTTTTTATTTAATGTTCCTTTATCTGGATATTGAGGACTAAATATCTTGATTGCTATGAAAAAAATAATACAAAATAACGACTGTAATTGATGCATAAATAAAGTTGACTATTTAAACAAACATTTGAGCTTTTAGACAACAGTAGGAATTAGAATATGCCATCACAAAAACTGTACAAATAGCTAGGAAGATATCAGTATATGTTACATGGATAGTTAGTTAGTTAGTTTAATTTCCACTTAAGGTTACACAGAACGTTGCTCTCATAACAAATGATCTGTAGGACTCTTGACCAGGTCTCTGTCCACCACAGAACCTCTTTAATGGCATGTGTCTATCTTCTCCTCCTTGACCTGTCTCTGTCCATCACAGAACCTCTTAAATGGCATGTGTCTATCTTCTTCTCCTCCTTGACCTGTCTCTGTCCATCACAGAACCTCTTAAATGGCATGTGTCTATCTTCTCCTCCTCCTTGACCTGTCTCTGTCCACCACAGAACCTCTTTAATGGCATGTGTCTATTTTCTCCTCCTCCCTGACCTGCCTCTGTTTTGCTTGGACAGGTACATATTTTGTCTAGACCATTGTGATGTTTGATGTGACCAAAGTATTTTAGTTTCCCCAGTCGTAATATTTTTTACTAGACAGTTTTGTTCTATATACCAGCTCTTTCAGGATTTCTGCTGAGCACTTTACAATTTTAGCTCGAGGGATTCGATCTTCGAGGGATTCGATCTTCTTCCTTAGTGTTTTTGTGTGTTTGTTGCAAATGTTCACAATGAGTAGATTTACTCTTTTGTGTGTTTGTTGCAAATGTTCACAATGAGTAGATTTACTCTTTTATGTGTTTGTTGCAAATGTCCACAATCAGTAAGTTTACTCTTTTGTGTGATCTGAAAAGGACATTAAGTGGCAGGCTGCAGTAGCTTTCCTCACATCCCAACCGTGCTGATGAAGGTGGACCGGGGTACTCCAAGCGGTTGTGCTATGCTTGACTTCATCTGCGTGTCACTCACTACTATGGGGATCACGTCGATACCTCGCCTCGTTAGCCAGGCTGCAATGAAAACAGCCCATTTCCAGGGAGGGCTACTAGGAGGCCAAGGTGAGGGTCTTGGCCAGTATGTTTTGCCTGACCCTGACTAACATGTCTGATCAGTATGCTGTGCCTGACCAGACATTAGTCTTCATCCCCTAGTGTTTGTGTGGTTGTCCATGTCTCGCATCCTTACATTGTCACTGGGAAGATGCAAGTACTCAGGATCTTTTGTTTTGTGTTGTACTTTAAGTTTTAAAATTTAAGTTAACCTCTGCAATGTCATGGAAATTCTTCTTCTCGTTCTATTTGACAATCTCCATTGTTGTCTATAGTTGGGCCGAGATACTGAAAACTTGTGACACTCGTAGCGTCTTCCTTCTCTAGCGATAACTAAAGTCTGGTTTTTGTCTTATCAGTGCTCATTGTCCTAGTCCTGCTGGTGTTTAGGTATAGATTGTGTCCCTTGTTGTGTTGTTTAACCCACAGGATCAACTGTTCCAGCCGTGCAGCACTCTTTGACAGAACAACTATATCATCTGTTCCAGCCGTGCAGCACTCTTTGACAGAACAACTATATCATCTGTTCCAGCCGTGCAGCACTCTTTGACAGAACAACTATATCATCTGTTCCAGCCGTGCAGCACTCTTTGACAGAACAACTATATCATCTGTTCCAGCCGTGCAGCACTCTTTGACAGAACAACTATATCATCTGTTCCAGCCGTGCAGCACTCTTTGACAGAACAACTATATCATCTGTTCCAGCCGTGCAGCACTCTTTGACAGAACAACTATCATCAACTGTTCCAGCCGTGCAGCACTCTTTGACAGAACAACTATATCATCTGTTCCAGCCGTGCAGCACTCTTTGACAGAACAACTATCATCATCTGTTCCAGCCGTGCAGCACTCTTTGACAGAACAACTATCATCATCTGTTCCAGCCGTGCAGCACTCTTTGACAGAACAACTATCATCATCTGCATATCTTACTTCTAGTATTTCATTCCCACCAATTGAGAACGGATCAAACTTGTCATACTCTGTGATTTTTGACATGCCTCATTATGTTTTTTGCATAAATGCTGACAAGATAAGGAGGGAGTGTGGTTCCCTGTCTTACTCCCTTGTGCACCCCAGGCCGATGTCTCTCCAGCTATTCTGACTGTTACTTGTTGATCTTGATACAGTGTTTCAATCAGTTGAATGAGGTGCCCTGGGAATATCTTGCATGATCCTACACAGCATTTCATGATATGATACACACAAAAGCTTTGGTGCAATCTACGAATCAAAGGTGTAAGTCAACATACTACTCTCTGCACTTTATCACAATAGATAATAATGAAAAGAGACATGATAATCAAGGGGGCAAAATAGGATGGGAAAAAGCAGAGGAAGAAGAAAGAGTCTGAGTACGTAATCTGATCGAAAGGACATGTTTGTGATTGTGTGTTGAGTGTGCAGTTAGGGGAATGCAGCGGCAAGATCCTGTGTACCATAGTTTAGATGTACTTTGTTTTTTATTGATATTCATGTTAATAAATAATATTGTTTTGTTTTATGACCAGGATAGTGTTTACTGCGTAAAGTCGTGCCGTGGTGTAGATACATGTAACTCTTTAGATTAACTACTCAGCTAAACCTAGACTCTACCACACATTGCTTAGTGCTGGCTGCGACTCAGATCACCAACTGTTGGTCGCGGACATTAAGATAAACATGAAAAAGCTGCTGAAAGTCATTAGACTGTTAATGGCGCTCAAGAACCAGCGCAAAAATTAACTCTGTGCTCTGGCAGACTCGCTCGAACGCCTGTCCCAGTGCTTCAAAAAAAGCACAGTCCAGTGGATACCAGCCCACTGCAACATTCCAGGCAACGAGGAGGCAGACAGACTCGCCAGAGAGGGAGGAATGCTGCAGCAGAGTGATACAGAAATCACATACAATGAGACAAAAGCATTCATCAGGGCAACGTACAGTGCAAAATGGAGAAAAGACCACCCTGGCCACATAGAAAATGATGCCTACCATCAACTCTCCAGGCGAGACCAGGTGATAATTCTCCGGCTAAGCACAGGTCACAACAGACTTAGATGTCATCTGTACAACAAGTTCGAGATTGGCACTACAGACCTTCGTGCCTGCGGCACAGCCCCCATGAAGGCAGAACATATTTTGCAGTCCTGTCCACTGTATACCGACAAAAGAAGTAGCATTTGGCAACAGCCAGTGTCCTTCCACGAGAAGCTGTACGGAAGCGTACAGAGCCTTGAGTCGACCACTGCCTTCGTTAGAGTCATTGAAGTTGAGGTCTGAAGATGAACGAGGAAGAAGAAGAAGAAGATTAGACCAATATGCTATGACATCAGCTTTATACCGCAGGACTATACCATAGAGGCATAAAATGAATTTGATGTGCTGATGGCAGTGCATGACAATATCGCACCAGATGAACTTGCTACACATGCAAGCGGCACTCTTATCTCATTGGCAGGTAGCAAAATACCAAGGAAACGGCATACAAATCAGTTACATCACAGAAAGGACCTTGAGATTCAAAGAAGAAAGAAAAAAGTTAAAACAATCTGGGAAAGAGCACATTACCTCCATAAACATAAACAGCACATGAGAAAAGAGATTCTGAAGGATAAAAAGCAACATATATGACACATGCAGTAGGATGGATGAGTTGCAAACACAAGGGAAGGAAGGAAAAGCATTCAAAGAAATCAGAACACTAACTAGCATGTTCAAATCGTCATTAAATATAATAAAAAATGTAGATGGTAATACACTGACATAGAGCAAGTACATACTTGAGAGATGGAAGCAATATTGCAGAGAAATGTTAAAATACACACAAAGAAATCAGAACACTAACTAGCATGTTCAAATCGTCATTAAATATAATAAAAAATGTAGATGGTAATACACTGACATAGAGCAAGTACATACTTGAGAGATGGAAGCAATATTGCAGAGAAATGTTAAAATACACACAAAGAAATCAGAACACTAACTAGCATGTTCAAATCGTCATTAAATATAATAAAAAATGTAGATGGTAATACACTGACATAGAGCAAGTACATACTTGAGAGATGGAAGCAATATTGCAGAGAAATGTTAAAATACACACAAAGAAATCAGAACACTAACTAGCATGTTCAAATCGTCATTAAATATAATAAAAAATGTAGATGGTAATACACTGACATAGAGCAAGTACATACTTGAGAGATGGAAGCAATATTGCAGAGAAATGTTAAAATACACACAAAGAAATCAGAACACTAACTAGCATGTTCAAATCGTCATTAAATATAATAAAAAATGTAGATGGTAATACACTGACATAGAGCAAGTACATACTTGAGAGATGGAAGCAATATTGCAGAGAAATGTTAAAATACACACAAAGAAATCAGAACACTAACTAGCATGTTCAAATCGTCATTAAATATAATAAAAAATGTAGATGGTAATACACTGACATAGAGCAAGTACATACTTGAGAGATGGAAGCAATATTGCAGAGAAATGTTAAAATACACACAAAGAAATCAGAACACTAACTAGCATGTTCAAATCGTCATTAAATATAATAAAAAATGTAGATGGTAATACACTGACATAGAGCAAGTACATACTTGAGAGATGGAAGCAATATTGCAGAGAAATGTTAAAAAACACACAAAGAAATCCCAATATAATTTGATAAGAACCAGGACAAGGAGCCGAAACCTGCAAAAGATGAGGTTCAAATAGCAATTTAAAGCTTGAAAAAAAAAAAGGGCATTTATCTGGATGTAATGATGTACCAAATGAATTTATACAGACATGCCGAGAAGTCTGTGTCCCCATTTACCGTACATTATGTAAGAAAATCTGACACCGCATAATTTGGCCCAGAGAATGGAAAAGGTCTGCGTGGTAGACACTCTCCAAGAATGGTGATCTGAAGCGATTGATAATAAAAGTTTATACAATGGAAGCACGCAGCTGGACTAACAGAAAATAGAAGCCTAGTTACATTTGTGTGTCTTACCTAGTAAAGTCTCCTTGAGAGCTGTAGACTTAAAACATTTGTGTGTCTTACCTAGTAAATTCTCCTTGAGAGCTGTAGACTTTTCACCCAGCTCAGAATCTTCAGGAGCTCCCCATTCTGTAAAAGTTTAATATACCCGCCATTGGTCTAGTCTGCTTAGACTGAACATTAGTTTTAAGTCTCCTTACGTCAAACATTAGTCTGATCCAGTCTTTACATTACAACAGATAACGTACAGGAAAGTAGAATTTAAAAACCGACATAAGACCTGCTAGTTTCAACCCAACATCTGACATTAGACAAGTCTCTATTCTACATTATTCTAGTCTAAACTGACATTAGCTTTGACATACATTTCGTCTCCGTCTTACACCAGACAACTGTCTTACATCCTACAGTAGTAAAGTTTCTACCCTACACTAGACAACTGTCTTACATCATATAATGGTCAAGTTCCTTCCCTACACCAGACAACTGTCTTACATCATACAATAGTCAAGTTCCTACCCTACATTTGACAACAGCCTAATCACTACAGGACAACAACATACAAGATAAAAATGTGTGACCTCAGCTTTGTGATGGCTATCTTCTTCTTCTTTGTTCGTTCTCAAACTCCTGCTTCAAAGCTCTGACAAAAGGGCTTTGCATGTAGCAGGATAACGTAATGTGCTGTCATTGTTTACAGCTTGACTGCAATATTTGCAACTTTCGGTCGGACACATCCGACTTCAGCTTGGCATTTTTGGGTACCGGGTTAGCCTTCCCTCTTCAATCCCTTCTTCTTAGCCAGTCTGCCCAATTGCAGCCTGTTATCCAGGATCATCACATGGAGGTAGAGAAGAGTCTTGGCAGCTCTGGGATGCTGGCCCCGTCGCAGCAGTCAGCTTTCGCTCGCTGACCGCTGCAGCTCATGCACTTGATACAAGATGGCTATCTGAGACATCTTTAACGAGAGCAGTCATAGTCTCAAACTCTCCTTACTGTAGAAGGTGCAGACTTCTGAAGACGGATGTGTTGGACTGATAGGTGCAAATATCGCGGTCAAGCTGCGACATGGCGCATTCCGTTCTTCGGGCTACATCCTGCTACATGCAAAGCCCTGCTCAGGGCTTGCTAGCGGGAGACTGAGAACTAATACAGAAGAAGAAGGTGCATAAGAGTTGGCTATGGCATGAATGGATGGTTGATGTAGAGGCCTCAAACCTCCAGGGGCTGGTATGGATCTGCTGTCCTGGTTATGCCAGGTTTCAGGGCAACAGAAGAACTGATATCCAGGCTACACAAGCACCCACAGTGGGCACACTAGACATGGCTAGGAATGAGATGTTGAAGTCTCTCAATGACTGCCTGTTGGATTATGACAGCGTTATAGATGAACCAGCAATTCAGTATGCAGGACTTTACAATCAAACAAGGTCTGAGTGGAGTTGGACAAATAAAGGCTACACAAGCACCCACAGTGGGCACACTAGACATGGCTAGGAATGAGATGTTGAAGTCTCTCAATGACTGCCTGTTGGATTATGACAGCGTTATAGATGAACCAGCAATTCAGTATGCAGGACTTTACAATCAAACAAGGTCTGAGTGGAGTTGGACAAATAAGGACAAGGAGTAGAAGTATGTAAGACCAGCGAGCGACAAGAAGCGTAAGTATCAAGACTTTTCACCAATTGCTGAGAGACACTGAGCACATATGGGTATGCTCAGAGTGCAGTGAAGTCGATCCGTAAGACCATTCTCTACCCTATATCAGACAGTAGCCTATATTCTCTTCCCTATATCAGGCATTAGTCTATTCTATACCCTATATCAGAAGGTCTATTCTTTACCACATATCAGACACCAGTCAATTCTCTAACCTATATCAGACAACAGTCTATTCTCTAACCTATATCAGACATCAGTCTATTTTCTACTATATATCAGACAACAGCCTAGTCCTACATCTCTATGACATAATAGACAAAACCAGCAACTGCTAATTGAGTAACAGAAGATAAGAAAGTAAAAGCTTAGACACAAGTCTCACATACTTTCAGTAATGGCTTCATATCTGGGATGATTGGCTACAAACGTATCACTTGGTTTGTTCTTGCTAGTGTCACCACTTCCTCCTGCTTGTTTCCACTCGATACCAAACCGCTTGAGGTAATCAATCTCTGCCCCTTTTCTTTCCTCATATGTTATCTGATTACATAATGGCACAAAATTTAGGTCGCAAGTCAAATAAAAAATCTGTGGAATTAAAATCTGACTGACAGACATGGGAAACAGCATAAACAAGGACCCAAAGGTTGACAGTTATTTTAATTATGGTCACCTGTTAAATTATGGAAAAAAATCAGACAAGATCGCCACTAGTGAATTGTGGGATTAAAAACTAGATAATATTATGGTGACCTTGGTTGAATTGTGGAAAGAAACTGGACAAGTCAGATCACCCCTTTTGAATTATGAGAAGAAATCAAACAAGCGATACCACGCTTGTCGAGTAGTGGGAAAAAACCAGGCAAGCGAGATCACCCCTGTTGAATTGTGGGAAGAAACCAGGCAAGCAAGATGACCCCTGTTGAATTGCGGGAAGAAACCAGGCAAGTCAGATCATCCCCATTGAATTGTGGGAAGAAACCAGGCAAGTCAGATCACCCCAGTTGAATTGTGGGAAGAAACCAGACAAGCAAGATGACCCCTGTTGAACTGTGGGAATGAATCAGGCTATAATAATCCCAAATGCTGGTTTGTAGGTAATCACCAGACAATTACCACTGCAGTCAGAACTAGAGAAAATATGGCAAAACTATATATGATGCAAGCCAAGGAAGATAGATGACATTATTACAAGACAGTCTATATACTTGAATCACCGGGGTAACAGAAGTAGAGGAGTGCTAACATAATATCTGTTCTTGCCATCATTTGGAGACATTATCTTATTTGACCAGCTGATGTCTTTAGAACAATACTGAGTAATGTTCTACTGGTGCTACCATCAAAACAATGATGTGTAAAGTTCTATTACTACTTCTGTTTAAACAAAAGTGTGTAATGTTCTATTATTTATTCTGTTTGAACAATGCTGATTAATGTTCTGTTTCCATTAGAACAATTCTCTTTTACTGCTTCCATTTTTGGAAATCAGTTTCCACAGATGTCTAATGTATGAGATGTTCTTATCAAATCATTCAATGGTTCATGTATACTCTAAGTGGCCAGCTCAGTGCCATGATGTCCTAGTCTAGTTTCTAGCTGTATGTACTCCAGCCCTACTGTATTATCGCCCTAATGTTTCACATTCACTTACTGACAGACCACCAAACAGGAGCCCAGTATCACTGTATCGTAGCCCTAATATTTTCAGAGTGGTCCGCCGGGGTCTTTGTGTATGACAAATACAAGAATAGCACCACTGCCCCACACAGAGCATGTCGCAAGTAGTGACTGTGTGACATGGCGTTGCAATTGGTGACTGTATGGTGTGACATGGCATAACACCGGCAATGGTTAGACGGTTTGTTAAGAGGAGCATAGATGGTGCCTAACAGGTTGCGGGTCTGCTTTGCTCTAGTGTTTCAGTCTATTAAGATGGACTCGCACATTGGCTAACCATCCTCCGCGATACTTGTCCCAACACAGCAGAGTAATAAGCTACTCGAGCCTAGCCCACTAAGCAGGACATCCTGCTCTCAGCTACATCCAGCTCATGCCATAGCTGGGACCTGCACAGGTGTATCAGCCCCTGTAGAAGTACAGGTTGACTAAAACTAAGATATTTAACACTGACTTACTGGTTTAACACTGACGTACTGGTTTAACATTGACTTACTGGTTTAACACTGACTTACTGGTTTAACACTGACTTACTGGAGTTCTGCTGAACAGCTTGAGGTTCCCAATCTTAGCTACAAACAACTGCCTGACAGTTTCCATGTTGAATGTTCGCATAATCGGATTCTCTGCTACTTGAAGCTCTTCCAGATGTTGCAGTTTATTGAGCTCGTTCACAGAAGACCACTGGGGAGATTGAGAATCATCCTCACAATCAAATGAACAATCCCAGAGGATGCTGTCACACACTAGTTATTACTTCACTAACGACTGAAAACAAATTGGAGTGAGCCATGCCGATTCAGCAGCTGACAGTGATATTCAGACTAATTACTGTTAATTAACTACTGCAGCGCCCCTACCATACAAAAATATATAGACTACAACCCTATTCAGTTTTTAACTGAATGACGATGTTTTACACTTCTACCACAGGATATTTTTCTTGGGTCTAGTTCCTACAGGACAGAGTAGCCAGTTCTAAGTACAACCCTCTGTAACTGTGTCACCTGATATGCCAGGCAGGTTACAGTGTTACTATTCTTTGCCCCTCCATTATAACTAAATAAATACTAGAATGTCATTTGGAATGTCACATTTATTGCCTAGTTCTTCCTCTAAGGAAACTTAAAAAAGTAATCTTCTCAAGGTCTAACATTACCTGGCATAGTTTTCATGACAATTGAAGACCTCGGTGAAACTTGATGAAATTAAAGTCCCATAAACAGCTCTCAGCTTTCCCAAAGTTCTCTTTGCATTCATTTCCTTCAATGCAAGTTCTCAGTACTTAATGTCCATGCCTGGGAACCTTATAGTTTGTTCAACCAAGGATGTTCTTTCGTTTGCCACCATCAGATCTTTCACTGTAGAGAATTCCTGAATCTTGGGACAGTTATGCAGGTGTGCTGGGTCTTGGGTGGCCCCATAAGCAGGTGTACTGGATCTTGGGTGGCCCCATAAGCGGGTGTGCTGGGTTTTGGGTGGCTCCACAAGCGGGTGTGCTGGGTCTTGGGTGGCCCCATAAGCGGGTGTGCTGGGTTTTGGGTGGCCCCACAAGCGGGTGTGCTGGGTCTTGGGTGGCCCCACAAGCAGGTGTACTGGATCTTGGGTGGCCCCATAAGCGGGTGTGCTGGGTCTTGGGTGGCCCCACAAGCGGGTGTGCTGGGTCTTGGGTGGCCCCACAAGCGAATGTGCTGGGTCTTGGGTGGCCCCACAAGCAGGTGTGCTGGGTCTTGGGTGGCCCCACAAGCGGGTGTGCTGGGTCTTGGGTGGCCCCACAAGAAGGTGTGCTGGGTCTTGGGTGGCCCCACAAGCAGGTGTGCTGGCTCTTGGGTGGCCCCATATTCTGGGATAGTTAAGCAGTTGTGCTGGATCTTGTGTGGCCCCATATTCTTGGACAGTTAAGCAGTTGTGCTGGATCTTTGGTGGCCCCACATTCTGGGACAGTTAAGCAGGTGCTCTGGTCTTGTGTGGCCCTATATTCTGGGACAGTTAAGCTTTTGTGATGGATTATGGGTGGCCCCACAATCGTAGACATCATCGTCCACATATCCTCAATTTATCAGATGCGACCTACACTTGGATACTACAATTCTTAAACTGTCTATAGCTATCAGCGTAGTGTGTGACATATCGAGTCCTGCAGCAAGTTCTTCTCTTCCATCCATTTTGCACCCTACCTTTGATGTCCATGAGGCTCCTTTTCGGTGTGTTTTCTCTCAGGGTTCTGTTGCAAGGGAGGTACAGTTTGCAGAAAGCTTTTCCTTGATTTCAGCTGCCCTCTTTCTAGTCCATATTAAAAAAGTGGATGTCTCTGATCATGGAAGTCATGATATCCACCAGGAAAACATTAAGTCCTAGGCCACAGGCCTCCCCCGATGACAGTGGAAGTGAGTGCTTCCTTCTAGAAGTCATGATATCCACCAGGAAAACCTTTCTGCCCTCGAGAAGATATCTGGTCTATCAAATGCTTAGAAAGCTATGGAAGATAACTCCCAGAAAAACAATATACACAGCCGGAATAACAAAGTTGCCTACCCCTGAGATTTCATTTCTTTTTATGATCAACGACTTCAGTCTACAAAAGTAGGAAGTCTTTTCTGTTGGCAAACTGTCCGGGAAGCAAATGGAGTTGATCTTGTTTTCGCTGATTATAAAGATTTCTAATCTGCAGAACAAAAAGGGAAAGAAAAAAATAAAGAAACAATAATAAGATTGACACAACTACCAAGTGTCACGCCAACATGGATCGCCCCATTCAGGTCTGGAGTGCTATTTATTAATTCTGTCATTGACTATCTATCATACTATGTTAAGCCATTCATGATCTTATCTATTTGCTGTCCCTTGTTCTACATCAATTTAAGGGATAAACTGGACGGTGACGGGATGAGTTTAACCTTTACCACACTCAATTAACAAAATGACGCAATTTCCTGTTTCTAAATTATTTGTCAGCTTCATGTTTTTCTAGATTGTTTATTTTGAGAGCCTGTATCTTTTTTCTTTGATTGTTTATAGATATGATTTGTTTGTGAGTAGAGACATAAATGAATAAAGAACTTGTTGGTGTTATTGTTTTTGGTGTGTGTTAGTTTCTGAGATACAAGAAGATGGAGGTGAAAATGACAAACAGCACAAACATTTAGACTTACCAATTTTTGGGGGAGCCTCGAATTTCGGAATTTAAAAATCGTTACAGAACACTGATAGTGTTTCTTACAAGATCGTTATATCTGCTAGTTTCCCTTACAAATGTATTTAATACTTCTAAATAAACAAATTAAACAGATCTACCTCAGAAAAATCTGTTGCAACAACTTTACTTCATCACCCTCAATATGCGATAATCTTCCAGAAAAATAGAATAAACCGTTTCAAAATTCTCTTTCAAACTAAACCAGCCATCTTTCTTGTTTACATATACTATGACATAAGTGTCTCTTTTTCTATTCAAATACCCACATGTTCAACTGGTGTAAATACATGACAATGCTCTAGAATAGTTTTGTTATTGACCAGCGTATTTTCACGTCTTTAGAAGTAATGCAGACATTTTGTTGTGGCGTGGAACTTTGCAGTACGTGTGGTAAAGGTTAAGATGAAGCAGAGCTCTATGTGGGAAAAGATTTGATATTGAATAGTGAAGAATCTGTTAGTTGGATCCTATTTCTGGTATAGTTAAGAACACTAGAAAATTCTGTGTGGTTGTGTTCATTACCGGGGCAGGTTTCCCAGCTTGAGAACCTCATTACAGTCCTGGATGTTGTTGGTCATCAGATCTAGAATTCTCAAGCCACTCAGCACTTTGGAGGCGTCTGCTAGGTGTACAATCTTATTGAAGGAACAGTGGAGCTCTTCTAGGATAGGAAACATGGAACAGATAGTGAGCACTTCCTTCCAGGTGAGGTTCATCTGGTTCATGGTGACGTTCTTCAGTTTGGCAAAACTGGATGATAAGGAGCTTGGGTCTTTGGGAATGAGAAGTCGGTTGTCGCTGTAGATAAGAGACATAAACAAGATTCTAGTGTTTGACAACACACATGTATGGCATCAACATAGCAATTCATACATAACCACCATATGAAAGGTCAGAAGAGATACATACACAGCTGTCATATGTTCATAACGATGGTGTTGGTAATGTGTCTATAGTACTTCAGTAACTTACAGTACTCATGTTTACAGTTGATTGATGAATGATTGAATATGTCCAAAGTACTTCAGCAACTTACAGTACTCATGTTTACAGCTGATTTATGACTTAATGATTGAATATGCCCAAAGTACTTCAACAACTTACAGTACTCATGTTTACAGTTGATTGATGAATGATTGAATATGTCCAAAGTACTTCAACAACTTACAGTACTCATGTTTACAGCTGATTTATGACTTAATGATTGAATATGCCCAAAGTACTTCAACAACTTACAGTACTCATGTTTACAGCTGATTGATGACTGACATCACTATAATCCAAGTGAGACATAGGGCCAGCTCTACAATTGCCCCCTTACAATAAACCTGTATCCAACAGTTTTAAATGATGAGGTTGCTAGTCCCATGAATAACCCTCTATAGTAATCTTTCATGACATGCTTGGAAGGTTACAGTGGTCCTATTCTCTTTTCAACAAGGGCATCACTTTGGTGATGTTTACATGCAATATTTACTTATGACAGTACTTCTATTATGCTGAGCAGCGTGTGAGCTGCAGTGGTCAGGGACCTTAGCTGACTGCTAGTGCCAGGGCCTGCGAACCAGAGCTGCCAAGACCCTTCTACACCTCCATGTGGTGATCCTGGATAACAGGCTGCAGCAGAGCAGACTCACTAAGGAGAAGGGGTCGAAGAGGGAAGGCAACACGGTACTCAAAAATGTTTTGCTAAAGTCAGATGTGCTGGACCGAAAGGTGCAAATATTGCAGTCAAGCTGTAAACTACAACACAACGCATTCCATTCTCTGCACTACATCCTGCTACTTGCAAAACCCATTTCAGGGCTTGGTAGCGTAAGATCGTGAACGAACGAAGAAGAATATTTATATACAGGTGAGCCTTACATGGAAAAGCACAAATTTCAATGAGAAGTAGTACATCACCAAAATGTATTGTATCCAAAAACATGTCAATACACTACATAAATTCATAGAAACTACTACATTATTTACCCCAATTATTTTGTTGTTACGGTTACACTGTCAGACAAAACAATATTACCTGACATTGAGATCTTTTAAGTGAGGCATTTGACACGTGAGTTCGGCCAGACGTTCCCAGGATGACAATAAACACGAAGACACATCAAGGTCAACAATGTTCGGGCACAAGCGACCCAACTCTCCGTCTGGACCAGCAGCGTATACTTTCATGTGAAACATCGATATCTTTTTCAGTTTGTTGAACTGGCTGTAGATAACACGCAGAGAAATTATTAAATAATTACTCACACCTCATCCACAATGACATCCATCATCAGCTATAACATAAGAGATTCACCTCCTGTAAATATGAGGAAGACACTCTGAGGTGACAGAGTGAAACACTACTGACGACCCTGTAGTATTTTTTTTTTTTTTTGCGTTCGCCTTATTTCTCTATTCCCCAAGGCGGTGTGCGTTGCACTGTGGTTTTTATTTTGCGCCTGTCGGCCCAGTGCATCCGACTTCAGCATGCATTTTATGTAAGGGTCTGCTTCCTCCTGCATTTTCTAAGGGTTTGCTTCCCCGGGGTAACGGCCGGTGCTGTGATGGGAATCGAACCCAGCACCTTCGGGTCGTGAGCCGTGCCACTTAACCACTAGGCCACGCCGTCCCCGACCCTGTAGTATGACAGCAGTAAGAACAAGAGACAGCTCTTAATATATCATTTGATTTTATTCTTTATTTTGTGGTGACTTACTACACAGTAACAAATTATTACATGAACAAATGTAACTGTGCTTTCTTTCCACGAGACACTACCAAATTACTACAGCCATGAATGTAACATATTACCTTAACGAAGCTGAATCAATGAACAAGGAAGCAAATGTCCCGAGGTTCCAACAATATTTTCACTAATTTTATTAGAAACTAATTCTTAAAAATGAAGAAGATTTTAAAAGCCATCAAAGAAATGAACATCTTTGTGATATAAATTAATAAATCATTCAGAAAATCAGTGATGCAACATATAGATAGTTAACATTAACGGTTACAGTTTTCAAATCGATTCTATAAAACTCTTATCGAGCGTATACGAAGGTATTGAACAATCCAGTACCACATATAATAAACAGTTAAGAAAACGTATCAACCAAACAACAGCAGACCATGAGAAAATCAATAAGTGAGACAGTGGCACAGATACATCAAGAAACCATTTCAAAAGTTGTACTAGCTGATGTATGGTAACATTACGATGACAACTGAACAGTGGAGCCAAGGCAGCCATTTTGTTAACATGGCACTTGAAAACCATTTGTTGCACACTTAATAAAGATGAAATTCCTATAGAACTACTTAATGCAGAAAGACTGACTTTTGTGTGTCCACAACATTATCTCCTATTTGAAGCAATTTCTTCCAAATGCTCTTTTGCTTTCAAACGTTTCCTTAATACGGTTGTTCACAATATTTCATATTGTCTTAGATGGAAAAACATTTTATTTGCCTAATAATTATTTATGTCAGAGGCATTATCTTCATTCCTTAATAATCTATTTCTATTAATTCTTATCGCACTAAAATGGTTAGGCCATCAACCAGTCTTCTCGAAGCTGACCTGTCCTGTGCTATTTTCTCGCTCTTTCCAGTTTCCCCTTGTTTTTCTTGTCTCATCTCTAGATGTCTTCTTCAAGCGTTCATTGGCTTTCACTTGCATCTTTTCCCCTCAGAGTTCCATGACAGAGACTGCCTGGAGATATTGGCCTGGGACCTGCGCAATGTAAAGATTTCATGTTCCATTTATCTTTGTCGTGTTCTCTTCCATTTATCTTTGTTGTGTTCTCTTCCATTTATCTTTGTCGTGTTCTCTTCCATAAGCTTTCGTTTTGTAACATTGTCAAACCACTGCAGGCCTATAATCTTTCTCAGAAAATTGTTGAGTATGTCCTGTAATTTCTTCATAATAAGTTTGCTGATCCACCACAATTACAATCTGTATAAAAGGATCAACTTCACATTGGAGTTGAAAATCCCTGAATTTTATTTAGAGTTCTATATGGCTTTTAACATGAGACCACTCTTGCTTTTCATATTTTGGATTTGTACATCCTCCTCTGTACTGGCCATCTTGCTTGTGATGATCCATAGACAGACATGTGAAGCTCTCTACCTTGTCCCAATTGTATTCCTTTCAGTTTAATAAGATCTGTGTTGCTGGCTGCATTTAATTTTACCTTTTTTTTGCCTCTTCTGTATGGATCTTTAGACCTAATTTGCTGGGAGATTCTGTCTAGTGTGTCTACCTTCTTCTGTATTTGGAGTTGGCTGCAAAATATGAGGGTTATGTCATCTGTAAAGTCCAGATTTTCTAGCTGTCTAAACAGAGTCCAATGGATTCCATTTTTCTCATAGGTTGCAGTTTCTTTCATAATCCAGCAGAAATGACAGTAGGAACCAAAAACGTCATATAAGACAGCCATAAAATTGAATGTTAAATGAGTTGTCCATGGTGCACTGCATATCCTCATATGTCAGTTTTATTAAGCTAACGAGCTTTTGCAAGATCTTATAGTGCCTTCAATGTTTCCAGGGTGTGTCCCTATCCAAGATGTCAAAAGCCTTTTCACAGTCGACAAAGTCGTTGTCGCCTACCTTAGTCACTATTCTTCTATCTTGGGGGTGTAGAGGTTTTTGTACATACTTGCAAATTGAGTGTGCTGACAAACATTTGATTGGCTTGTTCTGTCTTTGCATGATGAAGGGGATGTCTCCTTTCAGGCATTATCAGGTACCAAATTCAATACTTTTATAATTTTTTTCTTGGACAGTGGCTAACAGCATGCTCTTTTCAACCTTCAACTGTCAAGAGCTCTCTTACACATCGCGTACAGTGTGTACAGGGGACCTCTAGGTTCATCTGTCTCTGATAGAACTAGGCAGCTCAATCTCACCTTCCTTGAGACCAGAGGATGCCTGAAACTTGCAGGATTTGAGTTTCATTCTCATGACTACTCTACAACAATACACAATGTAGCTATCTGGTCTACACATGTTTTGTTTGAAACCTCTGCTTGTTTGTCTCTTAACTTAATATTCACTGCTTGTTTTTGTCTCTCAAGTAAAGCTCTGTTTAAAACTTTAGTACTGACAAGACCATAATTCCTCAGATTTGGTTAACAGTCTTGTGAGAGTGATGTACCTTTGTAATGACCACCATGAACTAAAATCACTTCTAGGGTTTTCTTCCACATTTGTGGTAAAACCAGCACGTTGTTGTGTAAGAAGTAACAATCAAACAAATATAGTGTGTATTTATTTCTAAGCCAAGGGACCATTAGTTATAATTGTAACATTTGATCATAGTCTGTAATATAGGAACCATATCGACGAGACCATACAAAAATGCAAGCAAGGGCTGGGAGCACTCAAGACTGTGTCAGCGACAAACTTGGAATAGCAACTGCTTTTCATCCTATATTGTCAGTTTGTACTGTCAGTTGTTATTTACAAGCAGGACATCATCGCACTAGCAAAACCACAGTGAAAAGATTAGAATGGATTTAGAATGAAGATATGCAATGGTTCTGGGTTATATATCTGTGACAGCCAGAACAAGCCAAAGTTTAATACCCAACATCAAGAAAGGGTTGTCATGGACACCACAGGCGCCTATAACAATTGGACAGGTGGCTACAGTTGGGGCAACAGTCAAAGGATCTAGAATGGGTCCAGGCTGGTGATAGAATGACAAACTACAACAAATCATAACCCTAGGCATGGAATGTACAAAATGGCACAACAGGAAGGCAGAGCTTGAGATTAACCAGCCGTTAAATGATACCACTCAGGACAGTGATAACATCACACATACCGATGGATTGGTGCTACGAAGCAAGATATCTGGTTGGGGCTTTTCTGCTAAACTGAGAGGCCAGGTTGTGATTGATCAGAGTTGTTCATACAGGACAACAACCTCCAGTACGAGAATAAAGCTAACAGCAGTGACCTTTGCTCTGAGATGGCTACCTGAGACCTCTTTAACAAGGCAGGCATCATGCCAGAATTTCAATCCTTACACCAGAAGATAAAGAATGGCTGGCTAAGGCAGGGAATGGCATATGTAAGGGCCTTAAACATCCAGGGTTTGAAATGAGAGGTTCAGATCAAACTTCCACACTTCACAAGTACCCATTACAGCCAAACTTCCTGGCTTCACAAGTACCCATTACGGTCAAACTTCCTGGCTTCACAAGTACCCATTACGGTCAAACTTCCTGGCTTCACAAGTACCCATTATGGTCAAACTAGATATGAATAAGAATGACATACCAACTGCCAGAGCATTTAAATCAAATGAGGAGCAGGACACATGAGAGAACAGAGCAGGTGTGCATACAACCATCAGCAATAGGGGTCCCCAGTATCCACACTCTCCGCTGAGAGAGACTGAGTGCCTAAGGCTATGACTGGAGTGCTGCGAAGCCGAATCTTAGAAGCAGAACATAACCCAGTCCCAAATGTAATTCAACAAGCAAGAAGTGGTATTACCAAATACCAAATGCAACATGCATAAACTGACCTCTGTAGCAGGTTGACCTTCTTGGCGCCGACCATCTCCACCACAGTTTGGTTGAGATATTGGTCTAGCACAAACAGCTCATTCTTTTGCACACCAGCCTCTTCATCATTCTTCAGGCCATATCTTTCATTGACAGCTTCAACTGCGGTGATACCTCCATCAACTTTCACAGGCCGAACAAAAGATCCTGACTTGGGATGACTGTGGATTGGGTATTAAACAATAAAAAATGAAGGCATTCTTCAGATTCAACAAAGTTCTTATCAATGTCTTAATACCACTCATCATTATATAATTGTATTGATCAAGTATATTAAGCATTACAATCTGATAGTTACTTATTTTCCGTGTCCATTGCAGCACCGTCAAATGGCAGAGCTCCAGTGTTCAACTACCCTTGACTACTGTGTCATTTTTCCTGAGCAGGTCCTCCATTGTAAATGTGTGTGGTAGGTTTGGGCATATCATGAGGTGTTCTTTATTTTGGACAGTATCGCATTTGTAAGTATCTTTGTCGCTGTTTCCCAATCTCATCAGTGATTTTTTTCTGCATCGCGTCACCCCAGACCAAAGTCTATTTAAAGTTCGCCATGTTGGATATGGTTGGTGTTCTCCTGGTGCAGCCTCATCCCGCAGCTTTATCTATGGGGTCTGTTGTTTGTCACGCTCTTTCTTGATGCGACAATCTCATGATTACATGGTTGTATAGAGCAAGAATATTAAGTTTTATTTACAATATAATACCACTTATGATTATTTAGTGGTATAGAGTCCCAATAATACATATAAAAATATGGTTTATCAAGAAATAACCAAGAATTCCACAATTGGTTGTTCAGGTAAGCCATTCATAGCCAATGGTTTCAAATTTGGGGTGTGAAGAGCCCTGTTAGGGTCGGCGAACCAGACCTAGGCTTTAACTTAGCTCTTTGTGCATAAGCATTTGAATTCATCTTGTATGACAGGAAAGAGGAGGAGGAAGAGGCAATCTTGTATGACAGGAAAGAGGAGGAGGAGGCTGAAATCTGTCAAAGGTTTAGAACCACTGGTCTACATTATATAGTAAAGTAACCCAGAGCATTACTGCCGTAGGGGTGTGAGATGTTAGCGATCTCACATTTCAAAGGCTCAGCTATATGAGGGTGGTAGCCATCTCCTCTCCCTCGCCGCTTTTACTTCCCGGACTGAACCGGTGCCCATTTAAGGCTGGGTCGACCCGGGAGCCGTTGCGGACATTATATAACAGAGCAATTAATAATGATGATCTTTAAATGCATAGTGTTTGGTATTGATTCTGTAACTGATTTATGCCCATGCGTAAGAGGTTATATTAGCCATCATTAGTGTTAGGGATTAGTAAGGAGTAGAAAGCCATTTAATTTATTCTTTGTATTGTTGAGTGTTCTGGTGACAGGAATATTACATTCCCAAGACATCTGCCCGAAAACAAAGCGACGGCCTTGAGACATTACAGTTGAACCTAGACAAATGTAAATTACATACCTGCGTTTAAACATGCTAACCCCACCCAAAACTTGGCACGGGGAGTTAGATAGCAGTTCTATCCGGTGTCTGCTGGATCTTGGTGATTTTAGTCAAGGAGAAAATCTAGGATTCTGACACGCGCGAAGCCCTGGACCAATGAAACGCACAGATTTCCTTAAGGAGGCTGACATCATTATGAGGGGGAGTCATCACGTGATCCGAGCACCAAAGGTGCTAAATGGCGTAAACAGAACCAGAATCAAGCCCTAAGAAATGAGATGCGGAAGAAGGCGGCTGTGAGTGACGGGTGGAGGGAGACCAACACATCTACCATTCTGACAGACGTTTGACATTTCAGTTCCAAGAGCAGAGTACTTGATAAGTAAATATGCTGTATTTTTGTTTGTAAGATAGCCAATGATGTTCAGTACATGAGAATGAATCCAGATTCCGTTTAAGAAACAAGCTAGAATAAATATGCTGTATTTTTGTTTGTAAGATAGCCAATGATGTTCAGTACATGAGAATGAATCCAGATTCCGTTTAAGAAACAAGCTAGAATAAATATGCTGTATTTTTGTTTGTAAGATAGCCAATGATGTTCAGTACATGAGAATGAATCCAGATTCCGTTTAAGAAACAAGCTAGAATAAATATGCTGTATTTTTGTTTGTAAGATAGCCAATGATGTTCAGTACATGAGAATGAATCCAGATTCCGTTTAAGAAACAAGCTAGAATAAATATGCTGTATTTTTGTTTGTAAGATAGCCAATGATGTTCAGTACATGAGAATGAATCCAGATTCCGTTTAAGAAACAAGCTAGAATAAATTTGCCACATAGTCCCAGAATTGAAGGACAGATTATCTCAAAGTGTCTTTCGACCATATTGAAATCTCCAGACAACTAAGTCTCCCAAATATATGTCAGTCAGCAGCAAAGCTTTCACCTGAAACCTCCAAGTTCTAGAAGGAAGAGATTTTTGACTATTTTTTATTTCAAGTTCAACAAAATATAATGAGAAAGAAATCATCCAGCAAATTTCTTATCTCAGATGGTCATTAATACCATATTGTAATCTGAAGGCAGAAGAAATCTTGAGCTAAATTTGAAGCAGGTGTAGACCAAAAAGATTAGAGCCATGGGTTGTTCATATTCGAATTGGACACCAAGAATCGTGTGATTACACAAACGTATCAATATAGATAGTTCAGTCAGTGAAGGAAGCAGTAGTTAGTCAGAAAGCAAGAAGTTAGTTTAGAGAATAATCAGTTAGAAGATATCCAGCCTACATCCCAATGAAGGGAAAATATCATGTTGTGTGATGGTCAGTGTTATTACTTATTTGTATGGAGAGGAAAGAAAATAAAGTGTTGATTATCATTTTATTCATTCATAAAGCATTCTTGTTAGTCAAAGCTGTGTTTAGTTGTAATCATCCCTATACAATCATCACAAAGGAGTAGAAATAGTTAAAAGAGGAAAGGACTGGACATCCCAACGAGAATCTGTAGCAGTACTAGATCAACAAGAACAGGCTGCAGTCGGGATTGAGAAAAGAAGCGGTGATGTTTCAGATAACCATTAATGGTCCATGTGTCCAAGTTTTTTCAAAGATCAGATCGCCCGGAGCTGCTACAGTTCTCTTGTTCTATCTAAATTTTTCAAAGATCAGATCGCCCGGAGCTGCTACAGTTCTCTTGTTCTATCTAAATTTTTCAAAGATCAGATCGCCCGGAGCTGCTACAGTTCTCTTGTTCTATCTAAATTTTTCAAAGATCAGATCGCCCGGAGCTGCTACAGTTCTCTTGTTCTATCTAAATTCAAATTGTTCATTCTGAACTTCATTGTCTACTCTACGCCTAATTCTCTGATGTATAATTTTATACAATATCTGAATGTGTTGTTCATCGTTGTTACTTCGAACACCTCATATAAAATATGTTGGTGAAGACTTGCACCTTAGATGTACAATATGTGAAAGATACGAGAGGCGTTCAAATCATACCAAAACCTTCAGAAATGTTCATTTCTTAATGTATTTCTGTTGCAGCCCTGCCATAATTTATTTAAATGTACCTTGTCTGAAAGTATCGAACACCCTCATGACAGCCATCATGTTTGCCTCTTGCTGGGTCATCCCATTCCACTCCCAGCCATATACCTGAACAAAAAAATGTATAACAGTTCAGTAAATGCTGGCATGAAATAACTGGTTTAGAGTAGTGACTCACTGCCAGTAAATTGTGAATGTTTAATGCGGAACTAGCCAACATAACACTGAACTATGGCAGTCATAGAGGAAGTAGGGAAGGAAATCGCTAATTAACTTGTCTATCAAATGCGTGACAGTAGGTAGAATACTGACAGGAAATCAATAATCGACATGACTAGATCAGTCAGTGGTTAGAGATGTTTTAACAGGAAATCATTAAATGCATCTGCACATTTAGGTAGAGAGAACATTTGAAATAAACACACCGTACCATGTTGTTATGATCTAGCTTAGTAGAATTCAAATACATTGAGAGCATGAATTACAAAAAGCATGTCAAATACAGTAGAATGTCCTCTAGTTTCACTATGTGTGGTTGCACATAACAAACATGTGCTAAAAATAGCATAGTAGTCATGTGCATGTATTCTCAAACATACTTGCAAACTGATCTGTCATGAAATGTTTGATATGTGACAGACTTCAATGGCTGACTATGACCTGATTAATTCCTTACCAGGTAAACTATATGCTGCCAGAGAAGGCCTAGTAACATATGAAGTGTGTTCAAATGAAACTGGACCAAACTGTTAACGCAACAATGACTGCCTGACCTGGTCTAGGAAGATCTTTCGTTAACTCACGTCCTTCTTTAAACATCGTTGTCCAGTTCTTCACTGTTGTCTTCAACACACTTTTGTCCCCATACACTGCTTGCAATCTGCGATGAATGTCAACTAGTCGACATCCTTCAGCTGCTAGAAACAGAACAACCGCTCACTAATAAACTCTGGACAGATTCCGTATCACACTGACCATGTTTTCAACGGTCTGCTGAGGAAACTATGAGTCGGAGAGTAATTAAATTTTGCAAACTTGACAGTTGGCATGTGCTGTTTACACCAGAAGTGACATCATCATGCGCATCGTGCGTATGTTCACTTGTTGCAGTTTGGTCCGGTTTCATTTTAACCCACCTCGTACTACTGTTGTATACATCCAAATAAACATAAAATTATTATCTGTAATTTTGTGCTATAATATCAAAAGTTACGCATGAAAGCTTAATTATTTTGGTGTATATACATTGAAAACAAGTATAAAAACATATATAAAGACATTTAATCAAATTAAAAACACCTATAAAAACAGACGTTATTTGGATATGCTTGTGACATGACTTGTAAAACAAACCTTTTGTAGGTGGCACATTGCCGATGAAACGTATAAAGGCCCGGTGATCGTCACAGACCATTCTGTCTCCCACCTCTAGCTTAGAGCCAACCAAGCGAACAAGACCTACAATACAAGAGAAAGGCAAACATATATTTGTAATAAATACTACAATACAAGAGAAAGACAAGCACTTATTTGTAACAAGAGCTACAACACAAGAGAAAGGCAAACACATATTTGTAATAAGAGCTACAACACAAGAGAAAAGCATGCACTGATTTGTAGCAAGAGTTACAACACAAGTGAAACTCAAGCACTTATTTGTAACAAGAGCTATAATACAAGAGAAAGCACTTATTTATTTAACCAGTAATATCGTAATGAGGAGAGCGTGGCCGAATGGTTTCGAGGCATGCCTGCCTTCGAGGGCAGCGGTTCGAATCACCGGTATGACATGTTGTTTTTCTGTTGGGGGTGAAATAAACAAACATAGCCAGCACACGACACGGCGACAGCAGTGGCAAAGTGACCTGTAGTCCTCAGACTTCAAAACCCCTCAACTACCCCAGAAATGGGAAAAATGTCATATGACAGGTTTTTTTAAATATCGTAATGTAACTCAGATGACATCCAATGTGTTACTGGTGCCAGAAATTGGAACAAATAATAGTAACACAGTAAGTAACCTGTCAGGCATGTGGTAAGAGGCAACTAAGCTGGCCCGTTTCCCTTAGTTATGTACCCATTTACAGCTGAGTGCAAACCTCATTCTATAGCTGTGAGATAAATGTGTACTATCTGTATGAGTCCTAACTTATGTGAATGTCAAGCAACAAGACTTTTTTCATGAGAGTCTTTCTCGCAGCAAAGGTGAACAAGGCAAGCATGTCACAGCAATATAAAGACAGCAAATTTCAATACTTGAATTCAGTCTCTATATTTCTTTTCTTTTTCATTCATCCTGAAAGGCACGTTTTGTTACCGTTGTGTTATGGTTTGCAGAGAAGCTGGAATATCTGCATGTTTCATCTCAACACATCAAGATTCAGGACAGCTCATTTTGGGAATGAGTTTGTCTGCCCTCTTTTATCCTTATTCTCTCATGTCCGACTGCAAGGGTGTAGTCTGTTTTCAGGGCTACCACTTATGTGTAGAATAGAGTCTTAGTTGGCTTTGGTTCACCGACTCTGAAGCAAGCAGTCAGCTGTAAGTCGCTGACTGCTGCATCTTGTTAGCTGTCTTTTGAAGCAACCTTACTAGTATTATATATATAGATAATAGTCTCACAAATTTAATATTAAATAAATCAAAAGCCACAATTGCTGGTAAGTCTAATGCTACTTCTAGAAACTTTCAGTAAATTGTTTTGCTGTAAATAATGTAATCAATTTGACAGTTTATCCAGAAATTAGGTTTTAGTGCCATACTATTATTTCCAGATGATCACTAAATATTATGGTTTAATATATATAGATCTACATGACTGCTGCTAACACTAAAACTACTTATTAACTTAACGTTTTTATACTGGTTTACAAGACTCGTCTGTCTGTATTCAACCAGTTACTCTGAGTTACTTAGAGTGAGTCATATATAAGAGTGTATTATACTATAATTAATAATCATAATAGTGATGATTACAAACGGCACTCAACGATAGTTAATGATTATTAATGAGTTCAGTTCGGTTATAGACTATTATTTTATATTTTAATTTGTATTAGTCTAAATGCAATTTATTATAAGAATATTATAATTATTTAAACTACTTTAACTTATTATTAAGAATAAGTCACAATAAGTGTGACGTTTACTTACAGCGTCCTAATACTATCTACAAATGTATGCTTAGTTCCTACTAGGTTTCTGAAGTTTCTCATCTCTGCCTTTCATGGAGCTACTGGTAAGCCGATTTATATTTTCCTATCGGCAATAAAAGACTACAACGAATTTGTATATTTAAAATATTTGTGTGGGTTTGTAATGCGACTTACCAGTGTCAGCCATTTTCAAACAACTCTGTCGATGCAAAAATGTTAATGTGATAAGGATGAAACAAAACAAAAAAACAATTTAAAGAAAGTAGCTTTTGTGTATAATTTTACCACAATAAATAATTTCCAGACAACATATGAAATATTTCGAATTATTCGTTACATGCTTATAATTTAACAAGAGCTACTGCCTTTCCTATTAATTCTGAAACAAAACAAATTATATGAACTGAATTGATTGTCTTGTCTATTTTTTAGATAGCATTACTAGAGGTAAACAATGAACTTCACTCTATTTTCGACCTGGAATTTCAGTAATAATTCTAAATCTTTTTCGGGACTAGTTTATAATTCAACGCCATATTTGCTTCGATAATGACATATGTATTATTAAAAGACTATAATTATTAATCTAATATGTGATATAGAGCACGAATAAAGTTGTTCTTCTTTCCGTCACTCAGTGACTCACTGCATATGTTGAAACATGCATGATTAGATGATCCGTCTTGATGCACGATGATCAATAATAGAATAGACCATGATGCATGATAGGACTAGGTCCAGCACTGCATATGCTCCCCATACCAAATTTTAGGAAAGCGTTATTCCAATCATTTCTCAGTGCCGTTTTATATATAAATGGTTATTATTTGGTGACGTTGCCAACGCCATGCACAACCTTATTTTATTTAGTCGCCTCTTGTGGCAAGGAAGGAAACAGTGGGGACTAATCTCAATTCTGTTTGTCCCTGTAGCCACTACGCACGGTGAACTTACTGTATATTAATATATATAGGCCCTATATATATAATTATATTTTTAAAGTGCCCGTCACACGTTATTTGTTGACATATTTATATATTTTTTATAAGCTAGTATCAGTACTTGCAAGTTGCATTGATTGAGTATGATCATATTTCCCATTATATGTTTTGCCTATGTGTTTTGTGTGTGTAAATACATGGTCAGTCACACAAATCCTACAGAAGAAGATTGAATCCTTTGAGCTAAAATGCTACAGGTGGGTGTTCCAAATACCACGGACAGCGAAAAATAAAAACACAGAAATCCCACAGAACCTCGATATAGAACAAAACTGGCTAGTAAATAACATTATATCTAGGAAATTGACTTTTTTCTACCACATCAAACATTACAACGGCCTAGAAAGAGTGATTCTGGAGGGTATAGTGTCTGGTGAAAGAAGCAGACTTAGGAGAAGATGGACGAAGGACATTACAGAGGCTCTAAGGTTGACAGAGGCAGGAGAGCTGGTCAGGGATTGAGTGTCTCAGATCAGCTGTCATGAGAGCGACGTTCTGCAAAGGACATGCTACATGAGGTTGATGATATATATATATATAGAGATTTCAGGGGGCAGCACCTCTCGCAGTAGGGCTCAGTGCCATCTTTATGCCTCTATACATGCCCTGCATATTTCCTGTCTATGCATTTAGCCTAATTTCTTCACACAGTTTCTGTCAGTGCTTTTTTGTGCATTGTCTATCGGTTCGTTGATTGGTGCCTCAGGCCTTCCTGAGGGCAGCAAGCGTCCTCTCATTTGGTTTTTTTTATAATTGATGAAAGCTCGCTTGGCCTCAATTACTGGTTCCATTCTTGCGAGATGTGTATTGAACCAGTCATGATTGGGCCGTTCCCTCATGCCAAAAGTAGCCTTGCTGTATTATAGATGGCACCTTTCATAACGTTCCACTTAGCTGTGGTGTCACACTCAGATCCTCTCTGAAGAGCAAGAGGACAAGTGCGAGAATCATGGACTACGACCTGCATAGCTACAAATCAACTAACGAAAGGTCCAGATTAGATATTAGGAAATAAAGTATTTTTTAAGTCAGAGAGTGGTGAATGCATTGCCACAGGAAGTGGTGCACAATTAATGCATTTAAGAATAGATTGGATGCACATAGCTTTTAGAGCAAGGTAATGTAAATGGGGAAATGCCCCGTCCATCTTAGCAGAGCTATTTGCAGAAGTGTATGGATGCTCAACATGTTAGGCTTGCTAAGAATTTCAGAGTTAGGCACTTTGTCCTGCCATCTGATACTGAGCAGCCTACGCAGACAGATTAAGTGAAGATGGTTTAGCTGTCTCGCATGTCTGCTATACACTGTCCATGTTTCAGAGGCAAGCAACAGAGTGGATAGCACTACAGCACGATACACTTTTACCTTGGTGGTAACACTAATGCCTTGTCGGTTCCAGATGTTTACTTGGAGCCTCCCAAGCGCAGAACTCGGCTTAGCAATCCTGTTGTTGACCTCACATTTTATATTCGCGTCTCTGACAAGGGTACTGCGTTGGTAGGTGAAGTTAGCGACTGCCTGTTGACGTTAGTTCTGCACAGTAATGTTTGGTTGTACGGCTCCCAGAGGGCAGGTTGGAAGAGTATCTCTGTTTTCCTAATGTTGATTGTGAGACCAAAGCTACTGCATGTTACTGAAAACTACATCATGATGAACTGCATATCTTGTTCTGAGCAAGTGTGAAGGGCGAAATCATCCGCCCACAGGAGATCCAAGATTGTGGCCTCAAGCACCTTGTTGTAGGATTTCAGGCGCCTTGGGAGGAACAGCTGATATTGTGTCCTGTACCTGATATGCATGCCAGTAACAGCACCATGTACAGCATCAGTGAGAATTTCTGCAAAGACCATGCTAAAGAGTGTCATGCCAGCACACAACCCTGTTTAACACTGGTGGTGACTGGGAAGGCTACAGACAATTCTCTTTCGTGCAGTACACAAGCCATCATGAAATTAGCGGACAATCGCAATTATCTACTGAGAGCCAACTTTCGTCGTGATGTGCCAGTCCATCCCTATTGATGGTATCAAAGGCTTTGGATAAAACCTGCGTACGGGCGTGAATTCTGCTCTTAACATTTCTCTTTTAGTTGACATGCTGCATATTATTAGTTGCCCATCACAAGCGGTGATGGCCACATCAACAGACGGTTTTGTCTTGATGGTGTAACTTACACTGTATTTGGATTATAGTGAGGAAGAAACTGCGCTGGTCATCATCCTCACTCTCTGGTCCCGAGCTACCTTGAACTAGTGACAAGATGTTAGTCAAGACTGCTGGAGGCAACTCACGAAGCAGACACTCTGGTCCCGCCTCCCGTGAGACCAGGAGTCACTTTCAAACTTGTGGGATTCGATAATCCACCGTTTCTGTTCATCGCATTGGGGGGCGAGTGAGTGACCTTGACCACAGCAACCCCAGAAGACTCTGCAGTCTTTAGACAACCAGTGTTACATTCCAGTCGTGTAGTTTCGTCACAAAGTGACCAACGGACGATTGGGATGTTCATGCCCCCCATAGTCACCCCAGCTAGTGTTTAAGGAATCTGGGCTGATGAATCTGGGGTTGTCATTGGCCAGCTCTTTCCTAATCAGAGGGCCAGTACTGATCAGGGATGATGGTTTCACTAGTTCTGCCTGTCTGCATACGACTCTGTCTGCCTCCATCCTGTGTTATTTACTTGGACATTCGCTGCCCCTTGTGATGTGTGTTATTGAGGATGCTGGATGATTTTCTGATTTTTATAGATATCATAGAATTCCCTCATCATATCTACATGAGAACGGGTTGTGTAGAGAAAATGCTTGTAATATTGACGACAAGACGATAGTTTACTAGATCTCAGTGGCCTACAGCAGTCAATGACGTAGACAAAAACCAACTTGAATGGATGACGTGGAACGTTGAGCAGGGAGAAAAGTAATGTACAAAATAAATATCACACTGAATAATGAACACAATAGAGGATTCCGATGCTGGATTCCATTTCAAAAATTGATATTGATTGAAGTTATGACATAAAATATTGTGCAAACCCGCTCGAGCGATAAAAACGTGATGAACGAACGATATTGACTGCAATGAAAAATATAGTGCACAAAATTTATCCAAATATGTTCCACCATTGGCAGCCCGCTATAGATATAGCAATAGGAATCCACATCAGGTGATGGAAGCAGATAGAATCATACAGGAAACCAGACAAAAACGTGCTGCATATATCATGTCAACGGATCCACGACCCGCACAAAAACTGCGCTGACTCTCTGGGAGTAAGCTCTGCTCAATGTAACCAGTTAGGCAGTTTAGCAAGACTTGGGTAAGGATTTTTTCAGCAGGGTTTGTCACAGGATTGACAGCTGCCCTTTTGCTTGTTCAGGTGTACAATTGTGGCATCCTTCATCTCCTGTGGAACTGTCTCGGCTTCTCAAATGCAATGAAAGAGTGTAGTCAGTTCCTGAAGAAGAAGCACAGCCCCCCCCCCCCCCCCCCTCCCTGTCTGGTAAGTTTCTGCCGGAATGGAATCAGACCCAGGAGCCTTGTCTCTGGACATCAAGCTGATAGCTTATCTGACCTCTGCCTCAGCAGCCTTGAGGTCAAGCCCCTGGTTAATAGTAGTCTGTGGCATACTAGCTATGGCTTGTGCGCTGATGATGGATGGATAGTTGAGGGTGGCATCAAAATTAACCGTCCAGCGCCCCAATATCTGAACCTTTTTTGTTAATAACGCTGTGTCATCATCTCTACGAACAGGAGAGAGTGATGGGACAGGGGATCGTAGACAGCTTTCAGGGTGCAATAAAATAAAACCACCTCAAGTCATTGACATCAGCATACCTTAGAATCTCAACTGCCTTGTTATGAAGCCAGGCATCCTGCATGAACCTGAGCCTGTGTTGCACAACCGTACATATGTTGTTGAATGCAGTCATTTTGGATGATATCAAATGGCGTACAATAACCTAATGAAGAACCACAAACTGTCTCATAATGCTATGTTCTGTTTGTCTATCCAATGCCCATGGTCTTCTCTTGGAAAATGTTTCTTTGAACCTACTTATTGCACCTGGGTACCACAATATGTGTTCAGTTCCATTCATTGCTGAAAGCACAGATGACAGAGCATTAACTCCTTCGCTTTTAATTTTTCCTCTGTTCCCATCATGTACCCATTTATGGCTGGAAGAGGCAGTTTTATCATGGAAAAACCCATGACATACCTGGTCTGTTAAACTGAGCACAACATGATTCGAACCCGGTACATTGAGATTGTAAACCAAGATCACAACCTCTAGGCCCCTGAATCTTCAAATGTCATGTGTCACTGATATTTGTCTGGTTCTGTCCAACAGTTCCACATTAGTGATCCTATCATACCATTTCAATCTCTCTATTCTGTCTGGTTCTGTCCAACAGTTCCACATTAGTGATCCTATCATACCATTTCAATCTCTCTATTCTGTCTGGTTCTGTCCAACAGTTCCACATTAGTGATCCTATCATACCATTTCAATCTCTCTATTCTGTCTGGTTCTGTCCAACAGTTCCACATTAGTGATCCTATCATACCATTTCAATCTCTCTATTCTGTCTGGTTCTGTCCAACAGTTCCACATTAGTGATCATATCATACCATTTCAATCTCTCTATTCCATCTATGAAAATCTACCTTTTTATCTGTGTTTTTTTTTATTCTCCAAGTTTGTCACACAATAGAAAAAACTTTACTTTGGAGTTGAAGATTTTTATTTTTTGTTGAGCTTAATTTCTTTTGAATTCTATAAGTTTTCAAATGCAATAAAAGCTCCTCTTGCATTTTGAATTCTTATTTTGATATAATATATGTACCTCTTACTTTGTCTATAGTCCTCCGAGATATATGAATGATTTCTTATTTTGAACAACACTATATGATTGTCGTTAGTTGCATTTATTTTCGTAATCTTTTGTTTTTTTGTTGTCTATGTAGTCTTAGTTCTAATTTCTGCAACTTTTCATCGGGTATGCTTATTCTATGTTCTGTCCGCCAATTGATATTCCTGGCATTGTCTGTGTGTCTCTCAAGATGAACTCGCCGTATAGAGAGAACAGGTCAGGGGACAGAACACAACCTTGTCTCACAGCGAACAGAACATTTAAAAAAAATAATATTTTTTTAGCATTCGCCTTATTTTCTCTAATCCCCAAGGCGGTGTGCGTTGCACTGTGGTTTTTAGTTTGCGCCTGTCGGCCCAGTGCATTCGACTTCAGCATGCATTTTATGTAAGGGTCTGCTTCCTCCTGCATTTTCTAAGGGTTTGCTTCCCCGGGGTAATGGCCAGTGCTGTGATGGGGATCGAACCCAGCACCTTTGGTTTGTGAGCCGTGCCACTTAACCTCTAGGCCACGCCGTCCCCCTGTTTAAGTGAAAACAAAGGCATCAGCTTAAATAAAAAGAAATCGGATGTGATGAAGAAACCGGACTCTCCAAAATGATGTGTCAAAGTGATGGGGACCGAATTGAGACAAGTTAACATGTTTAAATACGTGGACACACACACATAACATCAGATGGAAGATGCAATTATGAAAAAAAATGTAGAATAGCCCAAGTAAAATTGGTCTTCCAGAGCATGAAAGGAATATTGTGCAACAAAACCTTGTCGCTGGAACTGAGAAATAGAGTCCTTGGATGCTATGTGGAACTAGTACTGACATATGACAGTGAATCATGGACAATTAGCAAACAAGCGCTTAGATCTTTGGAAGCAACAGAGATGTGGTTTTACAGAAGAATGCTGCAGATCCCATGGACTGCAAAAAACACTAATGATACAGTACTCAAGGAGGCACAAACACAAAGACAACTTATTGCGGGGTTCATGAGGAGGCACAAACACAAAGACAACTTATTGCGGGGTTCATGAGGAGGCACAAACACAAAGACAACTTATTGCGGGGTTCATGAGGAGGCACAAACACAAAGACAACTTATTGCGGGGTTCATGAGGAGGCACAAACACAAAGACAACTTATTGCGGGGTTCATGAGGAGGCACAAACACAAAGACAACTTATTGCGGGGTTCATGAGGAGGCACAAACACAAAGACAACTTATTGCGGGGTTCATGAGGAGGCACAAACACAAAGACAACTTATTGCGGGGTTCATGAGGAGGCACAAACACAAAGACAACTTATTGCGGGGTTCATGAGGAGGCACAAACACAAAGACAACTTATTGCAAGAATCAGAACAAGACAGTCATTCTTGTTTGGGCATGTTACGAGAAGAGACGGCTTGGAGCACGTTGTGACAACGAGAAAGAGAGACAGAGAAAGGCAGAGAGAAAAGACTCTGGACAGCCTGAGAGAATGGCATGGGCAACAATCAACAACAGAGTGATAGAAATTGATGAAGTTCCATGCTCATCAAAGCCAATCGGCAGGGCACCTGATGATGATGATGCTTGTTTTGCACTGGGTTGCAGTTATAGGACAGAAGAACCAAATCATTGACAAAGTCCAGATCAAATTGTTTTGTCGAGATCCATTGAATTCTATTTTTGTTGGTTGATGTGTCTTCATAATCCAGTCATTTACCAGCAGAAAGAGAAGTGGTGGTAAGAGACATCCCTGTGGCAGTTCTAATCTCAAATGTGGAAGTTGATTATGTAGAAGTATAACATTTCATATCTTCATATTTTTTTATGTTAGTGAATGTCAGGGGCATTTCATAGTGCCTGAGAAATTTCCAGAGGATTCTCTGTCTAAGCTGTCAAATGCCCATTCATAGTCAATGAATAAAGTGGAAGTTCCATTCCACACTTCAACTATTATTCACTATAGCTATCTGGTCTGCACAGGACCTATTTTGTTGAAAGCCTGCGTGTTATTCTCTCATCTGTTTGTCTGTGGCCTCTTTTAATCTCTATAGTATGATCCTGTTCAATATTTTTCAGTGCATTGATAATATCATTCCTGTGAAATGCGTACATCATGTCTAGCTCAGTTGGACTGAACTGATTTAGGCATTGCTCAGTTTCTGTGACTCTGTCATCAGCAAACCTTAGGTGATGAATATCTCTCTGTCTGTGTTCATACCTTTATCTTCCCAATAAAAATGTTTGAGACCTCTTGTGGTTATGGAAAAGGCACGACACATAACGTTAGATGTCATCACACATACGCTGCCTTGCGGAATACCTGTTTGTGGGAAAGGCTTGGGGAGTAAACCCTGAGGAAAAATCTGCATCCTGTACTATCTCTAGTTGTCTCTGTAAATATCTTGCCATTGGCCAACGGTAGCTTAGGACCAGATAGTGAGGTTGATAAAAGGCGCAGCTTCTTACTCACTTTAATCCAAATCACCGCTCAAGTCACCCATTTCAGTGAACACAGCAAGATAAAAGACTGTCCCCGCTGAACAAAGAGAGTGGTCTTCATCACTTGTGATAGACGAACATCATTTTCCCAATTTAGTTTTCTAAAGACTTTCTCAAAGACCACTGTGAAAAGTTTTGGGAAGATTGTATGGTCCTGATGAATGCTGCATAATGTTGGTGTTTTGATTGGCTGGTAAAATAGGCAACCTCAGTTGAGCAGCCCTTATTTATCTCTTCTATCAGCTGAGCATACTTTTATCCAATATCCTGATATCTCAGGACATTTACCACTGCAGTTATTTCAATGCTTTTGAAGACTTTTTCACAAACACAAGAAACAGAGGCAAACCCTCTACATTAACTTGTTGATTGTATGGAGGTGGATGGTAGTTTAACAGCCCCACCTGAAATCTGCCTGCTCTCATCAAGTTGTTTCTCTAGTCTGTTCACAATCTCTCATTTGAAAAGTCTGTACAAGGATGAAAGCAGACACATTGGGCGCTAGTTCGCCTGTTTTTCTGTCTCCTTTTTTTGTGTGAATGAAAATTGTTTTTAATGTTTTTCTTTTGTCAGGAAAAAAAACATAATTTAAAAAAAACCACAATTAATCATCATCATGTAGCATGTCCTTCGTAGAATGTCGCTCCCATCACAGTCTGTCTGAAAGAAACTCATTCTCTTGCCAAAACTCAAGCCTCCGCCACCGTCATACTCTGGCATTCCTGGATATCTTAGTGCCATCGTCTTTTTGGTCTACCTCTTCTTCTCTTGCCTGGCACCATACCTTCCATCACTGTTCTCTCAAGACCGTTGTGTCTCTTGATGTGACCAAAGTATTTGCATTTTCTAGCCAAAATGGAATTGATAAATCAGTTCTACTCTATGCTCAACTCTTGCCGAATGTCTACATTTGTTTTTTTCTATATCCTAGGTATTCTGAGGATCTTTCTGTAACATTTTGACTCAAAGGATTTGATTCTTTGTCTAAAAGTTTTGATAATCGTCCATGATTCGCAGCCATAACCTGCCACAGGAAAAGCACAGGCTCTCAAGACTTTTACTTTTATCATTTTGTTGGTGCTCTGCCATAATTTCTACAGGCTGTTCAGTCTCTGCATTGCCATAGCTAGTCTTCTTCTGATTTCTTTCGAGCAGTTGCCATTTTTGTCAATTCTGGAGCCAAGATATTCAAAATGTGTGACCTGATCTATTTCCTCACCACCCACTGTAAATTTATGCACCACAATTAATATGGTATTATTTTTTCTATGTATTTTTTGCTCATATAATAGCAACAAGTTATATGTTAAACTGCCGTTATTAATGCTGATACACTGACTGTAGTCATGCAGCGAATGAATGATCAGATTATTTGATTTCTATTGGTTTTTTGTACGTGATTGGTCTGACATTGTCAATGAATGGCAGTTCTAGTTGTTAGTTGTCAGGTGAGAAACGAGATAGTTAATTATCGCAATGCTCATCGATTTTTTTTCAGTAATCTGGTGCGAATACCAGATTGGTACAGACTTACTATCAGAACATGTCTGGTTTGGAGAGACTGAGCAAGCAAAAAACATTCCTGCTTGCCGTCATTTCGATTCTATCTGCAGCTGCACTGCTCAGCATTCGAGGATGGCACAGTGATAGTGAGGATGTTTCTTTGTGGCTGGACAAAAACAAACTTGGCTATATCTCTGATGTTGTCATCCTAGCAGGTGAGTTCTCTTGGGTTGCCTTAAAGTAGGCAGGCAAGTGTTTACCAGATAGTGCTCTTTCTTGTTGCAAACATTAATTGCAATTCAACGTTATACAAAGGTTTACTTATCAAGTGCAATCAATTTACTGCATCTATTGTTTAACTTACAATACCAAACTCCTATAGGACAGAAGAATCTCCAAATCATCAAGTCTGAAGCGATCAAATGGAGATAGAATTAAACTTAATATTTTATTATAATTCAGGGAATAAAATAATGAATAATTTCCCCCAGGCTTAAAAAGAAGATAAACAAGCTATGGGCATGAGGATTTTGGAGTAGTTTAGCTATGAGAATGGAGATTTTGGAGTAGTTTAGTTATGAGAAGGGAGATTTTGGAGTGGTTTAGCTATGAGAATGGAGATTTTGGAGTAGTTTAGCTATGATGATTTTGGAGTAGTTTAGCTATGAGAATGGAGATTTTGGAGTGGTTTAGCTATGAGAATGGAGATTTTGGAGTGGTTTAGCTATGAGAATGGAGATTTTGGAGTGGTTTAGCTATGATGATTTTGGAGTAGTTTAGCTATGATGATTTTGGAGTAGTTTAGCTATGAGACTGAGGATTTTGGAGTAGTTTAGCTATGATGATTTTGGAGTAGTTTAGCTATGATGATTTTGGAGTAGTTTAGCTATGATGATTTTGGAGTAGTTTAGCTATGAGGATTTTGGAGTAGTTTAGCTATGAGAATGAGGATTTTGGAGTATTTTAGCTTTGAGAATGAGGATTTTGGAGTAGTTTAGCTATGAGAATGAGGATTTTGTAGTAGTTTAGCTATGAGAATGAGGATTTTGGAGTAGTTTAGCTTTGAGAATGAGGATTTTGGAGTAGTTTAGCTATGATGATTTTGGAGTAGTTTAGCTATGAGGATTTTGGAGTAGTTTAGCTATGAGAATGAGGATTTTGGAGTAGTTTAGCTTTGAGAATGAGGATTTTGGAGTAGTTTAGCTATGAGAATGAGGATTTTGGAGTAGTTTAGCTTTGAGAATGAGGATTTTGGAGTAGTTTAGCTATGAGAATGAGGATTTTGGAGTTTGGCTAGGAGAATGAGGATTTTGGAGTAGTTTAGCTTTGAGAATGAGGATTTTGGAGTTTGGCTAGGAGAATGAGGATTTTGGAGTAGTTTAGCTTTGAGAATGAGGATTTTGGAGTAGTTTAAAACCAGTGTTACTGATAGTGCAGTGCAAGCAAATGGATTCAGGATTCCCTAAAAGCTTATTATGGCAAACCAAATGTAGTGTTTGACCTATACTTCGTTATCTGTATTGACAGGTCAATGATGATGATACTGACCCATAATGTAATAGGTACATAAGCAGCAATCCTGTTTGAGACTTGCCTGCCTACCATACTTTATGAGTTACTCTGGTTTCTTACTCGTCTCCGTTAAAATGTCATTTGAGCATGTCATTTGAGCCAGGCCATCCTGAGGTTTTTGATCCAGCAGCTTGTGGGCTCCTGCCCTATGGCCCAAAAATCCTGAGAGAGGCAGGAAACATCTCAGAAGAAAGAGAGGCAGCGCTGATCCAGCGTTGAGGAAATACTTTTGAGTTGTGTCTGTCTAGAAACCTTCATGTTAGTGACTAGGTCTTGCCAGCGAACTCCAAGGGTACGACGTTCATTGCGCATATACTTCTTCCATTCCAGTTATTATTAACCTGCATTCGACTTTCATCCAAAAGTACGTCATCTTTAGGGTCTTTGCTGAGCACATATTTCCTGAAAGACATTTGTCTGCTCTTGCATAGAATCCACTACTTCAATCAAAATTCACCAGTGGATGAATCACAAACGGTGACCAGGGCGTGCGATGTGGAGGGAGAATGTGTGTGCACCTGTGGCCTTTGTATAGCTAGAAACACCCCCCTCCCCTCAACCTATCAACACTATCACACTGATTTTCTAAAGTCAGAAAAAGAGATAAAAGACAGACCTGAAGCTATGGCACTACCCTTTTTAAGTCAGAAAAGCAAGAGTATGAAATCTGTCTAACATAGCAGTCACCATTTCTACAATGATTATGTTTTGCACATAAAGCGGCATCTACTGATCCTTATCATAATATCATGTAGGGGGGGAATGGAATGACCTTCACAGAGATCTGGAACTGTGCTAGAAGGAGATGAAACTCCTCAAGTCGGAGACCTCGACAATGGAATCTGTGTTATCAAAATACAACAGTTACATCTTTCTTGTCCACCAGAATGAAACTGGGGCTAATATGGATAGACGGAAGCATCAACCTAAACTCCAAGTTGAGTTTTATGTATGCACTGATTACTTCTGTGTACCTTTACATGTACAAAACTTGAGCTCTGAAAGCAGTTCTAGAGCATAGGATTTGCGCAACGGGGATGAGATGTCTGCATCGAATCTTCTGTATTTCGTATTTAGACCACATCATGAATAAGGCAGGTCGAGACACTGTTAAGAGAGAGGTCGTCCAATATAACTATCGACTATGGTAAAAACATGCAACCTCACATGGTATGGGCATGTTTCAAGATCGCCATGGTTGACTGAGACGATTCTGCAAGTTACTGTGCCTGGGAAGCGTAAGAGAAGGGGACAGAAAAAGAGATGGGCAGACAACATCAGAGAGTGGATGGAAAATCCATAGCTAGAACAAATATCCTAGCTCAAAACCAAGCTGAGTTGCAGGAACTGGTCCAACAAACTGCAGTATTGGTGCCTCAATGACCTTTCAGGTTATGTCCACCAGAAATAAAGGATTCTCGCCTTAAAAAAAGTGTACAGTTGGCAAGGCAGTTAGAATGCCTTCCTTTCACAGCACAGGGACCTGTATGGGACCAAAACATGACATGCTTCTGTAGCCCAGCTGTAAAAATGAGTACTTGGCTGTATTCTGAAGTCATGGTAGCCAGGATAGGAACAGGTCACCCCACATCCTCAAACTGAAGATCTAACACAAGAGGAGCTATTTATCACTTCATCCCCTACAGCTGTGTGTGTTTTGAAACTACCTTCAACTTAAGGTAAGGGTTCATTCAGAACTTTGACACATGATGATAGGTGCTTGAACAAATAAATAACATGGGAAGTACATAGAAGAGCTTGAGATATAGGGAGATACATGCAAATCTGCCCAAGTCAGACTCCGGGAGTCTAAGAAAAGCACAGAATCCATCAGCCATGACATTAGTCTATCAGCTTTCAAGGCTTTAAGCCACAGGCGACACTTCAGCTTTAATGGCTTTAGACTAGAGGGGACACATCAGTTTGTATGGCTTTAGACAATAGGGGACACATCAGCTTTCATGGCTTTAGACCAGTGGTGGCACATCAGTTTGAATGGCTTTAGACCATAGGGGACACATCAGCGTTCATGGCTTTAGACCAGAGGTGGCACATCATTTTGTATGGCTTTAGACCAGAGGGGACACATCAGCTTTCATGGCTTTAGACCAGAGGGGGACACATCAACTTTCATGGCTTTAGACCAGAGGTGGCACATCAGTTTGTATGGCTTTAGACCAGAGGGGACACATCAGCTTTCATGGCTTTAGACCAGAGGTGGTACATCAGTTTGTATGGCTTTAGACCAGAGGGGACACATCAGCTTTCATGGCTTTAGACCAAAGGTGGTACATCAACTTTCATGGCTTTAGACCAGAGGGGACACATCAGCTTTCATGGGTTTAGACCAGAGGGGACACATCAGTTTGTATGGCTTTAGACCAGAGGAGGCACATCAACATTTAATAGCTTTAGACCAGAAGGGACACAATAGTTTGTATGGCTTTAGACCAGAGGTGGCACATCAGTTTGTATGGCTTTAGACCAGAGGTGGCACATCAACTTTCATGGCTTTAGACCAGAAGGGACACATCAGTTTGTATAGCTTTAGACCAGAGGTGGCACATCAGTTTGTATGGCTTTAGACCAGAGGTGGCACATCAACTTTCATGGCTTTAGACCAGAGGTGGCACTTCAACTTTCATGGCTTTAGACTAGAGGTGGCACATCAGTTTGTATGGCCTTAGACCAGAGGTGGCACATCAACTTTCATGGCTTTAGACCAGAGGTGGCACATCAACTTTCATGGCCTTAGACCAGAAGGGGCACATCAGTTTGTATGGCTTTAGACCAGAGGTGGCAGATCAACGTTCATGGCTTTAGACCAGTGGTGGCACATCAACTTTCATGGCTTTAGGTTGTAGATACTCCTCTGATGCTGCTGCTAACCAACAATGTATTTCATGAACCCTCTGTACTGTGTGATTATGTTTGTTAACTTGCTGATAGCTATTTCTCCTGTTGACATTTCAGAAATTTACTTAGCTTTACTAGTGTTCTGTAAAATAGTTGTCTGCTGTTACAGTCTTGTTGGTTTGTTGATTAACAATTTGTTTTTTATCTTTTATTTTCACATGAAAAGGTGGAACATCACTGCTTGAAGTTATAAGTATTACTAAGAATGCTCAAAAGTATCGCAAACTGTCACAAGCACTAACTAAAGAGCAGCTGAGTCTGCTTGAGCAGGCAATCAGACAGCTTCACGGTGAACTGGAACTAGAGATGTGGCTGGTCAACCATAATATTGCTTCATACATGGATATGTAAGTCTTCTGTGTGGTCTGTGGCTGCATGCAAGTGTGACTCTAGTGTATGTCACATTTTTGTGTGACGTGTGACTCTAGTGTATGTCAGATTTTTGTGTGACGTGTGACTCTAGTGTATGTCAGATTTTTGTGTGATGTGTGACTCTAGTGTATGTCAGATTTGTGTGTGACGTGTGACTCTAGTGTATGTCAGATTTGTGTGTGACGTGTGACTCTAGTGTATGTCACATTTTTGTGTGACGTGTGACTCTAGTGTATGTCAGATTTGTGTGTGACGTGTGACTCTAGTGTATGTCAGATTTTTGTGTGACGTGTGACTCTAGTGTATGTCAGATTTGTGTGTGACGTGTGACTCTAGTGTATGTCAGATTTGTGTGTGACGTGTGACTCTAGTGTATGTCAGATTTTTGTGTGACGTGTGACTAGTGTATGTCAGATGTGTGTGTGACATGTGACTCTAGTGTATGTCAGATTTTTGTGTGACGTGTGACTCTAGTGTATGTCAGATTTGTGTGTGACGTGTGACTCTAGTGTATGTCAGATTTTTGTGTGACGTGTGACTAGTGTATGTCAGATGTGTGTGTGACATGTGACTCTAGTGTATGTCAGATTTTTATGTGACGTGTGACTCTAGTGTATGTCAGATTTTTGTGTGACGTGTGACTCTAGTGTATGTCAGATTTTTGTGTGACGTGTGACTCTAGTGTATGTCAGATTTTTGTGTGACGTGTGACTCTAGTGTATGTCAGATTTTTGTGTGACGTGTGACTCTAGTGTATGTCAGATTTTTGTGTGACGTGTGACTCTAGTGTATGTCAGATTTGTGTGTGACGTGTGACTCTAGTGTATGTCAGATTTTTGTGTGACGTGTGACTCTAGTGTATGTCAGATTTTTGTGTGACGTGTGACTCTAGTGTATGTCAGATTTTTGTGTGACGTGTGACTCTAGTGTATGTCAGATTTTTGTGTGACGTGTGACTCTAGTGTATGTCAGATTTTTGTGTGACTTGTGACTCTAGTGTATGTCAGATTTTTGTGTGACTTGTGACTCTAGTGTATGTCAGATTTTTGTGTGACTTGTGACTCTAGTGTATGTCAGATTTTTGTGTGACGTGTGACTCTAGTGTATGTCAGATTTGTATGTGATGTGTGACTCTAGTGAATGTCAGATTTGTATGTGACTCTAGTGCATGTCATATTTGTGTGTGACATGTGACTCTAGTGCATGTCATATTTTTGTGTGACATGTGACTCTAGTGTATGTCAGATTTTTGTGTGACGTGTGGCTCTAGTGTATGTCAGATTTTTGTGTGACGTGTGACTAGTGTATGTCAGATGTGTGTGTGACATGTGATTCTAGTGTTTGTCAGATTTTTGTGTGACGTGTGACTCTAGTGTATGTCAGATTTGTGTGTGACATGTGACTCTAGTGCATGTCAGATTTTTGTGTGACATATGACTCTAGTGTATGTCAGATTTGTGTGTGACATGTGACTCTAGTGCATGTCAGATTTGTGTGTGAATTGTGACTCTAGTGCATGTCAGATTTGTGTATGACATGTGACTATTACATGTCAGACTCTCAACAGGTTAGAGTCATGGCAGGCACATGGTCCGTAATTGAAAATGTGTAAACATCACAAGAACAGAGTCGTTGATGAATGTCCACAAAAGTTAGTTTACTCTTTGGTGATGGGGAAAGTGATGAGTGAGAGTGGACGGGTTGCAGTAGCTGTCCAAACATCCAGAGTGTGCTGATGAAGGTGGGCCAGGGTCCTCAAGGTTGTTGTGCTATGATTGGCATCATCTGCATTGCGCTCATTATTATGGGGATCACATCGAACTCCACTTTGTTAACCAGACTGAAAGAGTCTGTTTCCAGGGAGAACTGCACGGAAGTGAGGTGGGATCTTGGTTAGTATGTTTACCTGATACTAACTAACATTGTCTGATCTGAGGACAAGGACAGGGAATTGTAGAGCAATATAATTTCTTGTGCAGGTTGGCATGGCACTTTATTTGATATATATGCGTGTGCGTGAATATATATATATACTTGAATGCTTGAAATCCTGGTATTCAAACAGACATATTAATATCTGTTGCCAGGTAGCCGAATGCTTCGGCTGTATGTAGTAGGTATTTTACAACTTCCTGCGGCTTACTATTCCTGGGAGATGTAGTAGGTATTTTACAACTTCCTGCGGCTTACTATTCCTGGGAGAAGATACAAATAATTTAGGTAGGTTTTTAACTAGATTTTTGTCCGGGCAGCGGCCATTACGTTGAGAGTCTGGCATGTAATAGTCACATGTCACACACAATATGTATTGATATATCTTTTTTAAATTGGTCAACGGCGTAGATATATATATATATACACATACGAGAATGAGTCAAAAATTAACCTTTATATATGGCATATATTGTCAATAAAATGTATTAAGGTTACTGTTTTACTTCTGTTCATATATACACATAAGGGCTATGATACAGGCTTCCAATAGAGAGGACAGCTGACGCAGTTACGCTATGCTTCATGTAGAACGAACAGGAGATACGACTATGTATAGGCTATGGACATATAATTTGATTGTGAATAATTTTTTTTCCTGCTAGCTATATATTTAAAGCACGTGGATATTTATGTGTTTTGTACTGTGTTAGGGGCCAAATATGCAGTAGTGAATAAGCTGGCAGCGGCCAGTGACTCATAGATGGCAGCTTGTGTCGGTTGAACAAACCACAGCTGACCAAGACCATATATCACCTGAAAATGACTGCCCTGGAAACAGATTACACTTGTGTAGTCTGGCTAAGAGAATAAGGATCGCAGAAGGAAGGCAAACCTGGTCCCCTAAAATGATGTGCTGAAATCGGATGTATGTGGCCAAAAGCAGCCTCACTGTAAACTGCGATGCAACGTCTTTGTCAGGCTGAAGAAATTATGCAGCTTAGAATCCAAAATGTTTCAAGCATCACCTGGTCTCAGAGGTGGGACCAACGCCTAGTCATATGAGAGTCACATCGGCGACTGGGCTATAGAGCGTCTGCCTCAGAGGTCCTTGAATAATGAACTGGACATTCCTCTAAATATCGAGAAGGTCAGAGCAGCGATCAACCAACTATCAAATGGGAAGGCTGCAGGTGCGAACCTGATACCGGCTAAAATCTACAAAGTAAGCAGTTGTGTCCTAACACAGAGACTAACTGAGTTGTACAGCACAGTATGGACCACTGAGACTGTCCCACAAAAACTGAATTAGTGCTACCATCTTCCACTTATACAAGCAAAAGGGAAATTGTCAATCCTGCGACAACCACAAAATGATAGGCAAAAGCACGGTTTAGTAACGTTCATTACGAAAAATTTAGATCCAGATTAGGATGTCTTAACCTCTTCTTTGGCAACAAATTAAACTTGGACTGTGTACAGAAGGCATGCTAGGAAAATAAATCACTTCCATACAAGGTGCCCCCGTATATTGTTCAAAATAAAGTGACAGGATAGATTACCAGACACTGAGATCCTCATGAAGGCAAAAATGGCGAGCATCCACACACTGTTGCAGAAGACCCAGATGAGATGGGATGGCCATGTCGTGTGCATGCCAGACAACCGCATCCCCAAATAACTAATGTATGGTGAGCTGAAAGAGGACAAAACAACTGAAACGCACATGTCCAATTCTGACCTTAAATGCTACGTATGTGGAAGGGGTGTTTGTGCCAGATTTGGTCTATATAACCATCTCCGCACTCACTGATACATTGCTTGCGATGGGAGGCTATTATTATTATTATATTGGAGATCGATGGACAAATTTGGAGATGCCGTGTTCATGCAGTGCACGTAAAAGAGCCCTTTGCACTTTAAAATCAATAAGAGTAGGCTATTGGCAGCAGGCATTCACCTGTTTGAATACCATGCTTGCAAGTATTCCTAGATGTTTATGTCTAGTTCTGTTAATAAGTTAATGTATGATAGTGTCAAGATGTTATTAGATTTAGTTATTCATTTGCAAGAGAAAGAAGTGATTATTTGCTTACTGTATTTTTTGGTTTAAAGCCAGAGTCTAGAACTTAACTCATCTTTAAGACAATATGTCTGAGTATTGTTTGATCAAAGTGTGGCTCATAACAGATACTAAATATCTTTGCAGGCAAAATTAATAGCATAGCACAACAGATAAGTGAATTAGCATAGCACAACAGATAAGTGAAATAGCATAGAACAATAGATAAATGAATTTACGTAGCCAATAGATAAGTGAATTAATATAAAACAATAGATAAGTGAATTAACATAGCCAATAGATAAGTGAATTAACATAGATCAATAGATAAGTGAATTAACATAGCTAATAGATAAGTAAAATTAACATAGCCAATAGATAAGTGAATTAACATAGCTAATAGATAAGTGAATTAACAGAGCCAATAGATAAGTGAATTAACATAGATCAATAGATAAGTGAATTAACATAGCTAATAGATAAGTAAAATTAAGGTGTGTACACTCTCATCCAGATTGAGAAAATTTGGAATTTTCAACTTAAAAGACCTCAGTCGACTTGAAGAGGTGGAAATATCACAAATGATGGCAGAATATGGAGGTTATGACAAGGATGATGCTCTGCTGCTCCACCTGAAGCGCAGTACGCAGTTGACAAAAGGATTTACAGATAGGGCTTTTGTGGAGTTTGTAAAGGGCAGAGGTCATTCGAAAATCAACATGTTCTGTGAGTATAACTTGTTTGTTTATCACTAATCTAGGCTATTCTTCACTGCTGAGACTGTTTGGTGCTATCACTAATCTAGGCTATTCTTCACTGCTGAGACTGTTTGGTTCTATCACTAATCTAGGCTATTCTTCACTGCTGAGACTGTTTGGTTCTATCACTAATCTAGGCTATTCTTCACTGCTGAGACTGTTTGGTTCTATCACTAATCTAGGCTATTCTTCACTGCTGAGACTGGTGCTATCACTAATCTAGGCTATTCTTCACTGCTGAGACTGATACTATCACTAATCTAGGCTATTCTTCACTGCTGAGGCTGGTGCTATCACTAATCTAGGCTATTCTTCACTGCGGAGGCTGTTTGGTGCTATCACTAAGCTAGGCTATTCTTCACTGCTGATTCTGTTTGGTGCTATCACTAAGCTAGGCTATTCTTCACTGCTGAGGCTGATACTATCACTAATCTAGGCTATTCTTCACTGCTGAGGCTGTTACTATCACAAAGCTAGGCTATTCTTCACTGCTGAGGCTGATACTATCACAAAGCTAGGCTATTCTTCACTGCTGAGGCTGTTACTATCACAAAGCTAGGCTATTCTTCACTGCTGAGGCTGTTACTATCACAAAGCTAGGCTATTCTTCACTGCTGAGGCTGTTACTATCACTAAGCTAGGCTATTCTTCACTGCTGAGACTGATACTATCACAAAGCTAGGCTATTCTTCACTGCTGAGGCTGGTGCTATCACTAAGCTAGGATATTCTTCACTGCTGAGACTGATACTATCACTAATCTAGGCTATTCTTCACTGCTGAGACTGATACTATCACTAATCTAGGCTATTCTTCACTGCTGAGGCTGATACTATCACTAAGCTAGGCTATTCTTCACTGCTGAGACTGATACTATCACAAAGCTAGGCTATTCTTCACTGCTGAGGCTGGTGCCATCACTAAGCTAGGCTGTTCTTCACTATTGCGGCTGTCTGGTGCTATCACTAAGCTAGGCTGTTCTTCACTGTTGCGGCTGTCTGGTGCTATCAAACTTTAAACAAGTCAAAATAATTGTGGGACAGATATCATATTTATTTATTACACTTCAAAAATTTTGTGGCATGAGGGTTGGTTGAGTGAAACAGACAGCAGCATGAGCACCACGCATAGATAGATTGGCTAATGATTTCCGGTTGTTATTTGAAGCTGCTTGTACTAAGTTGTCCTTCGTTGACTATTTTACTCAAGTAGCTGGGTGTAGAGGCTTTTTTCTATATCCAAGGACATAATGAAGGTGGGCAGGAACTTCCCTGGCTGCAGTGCAATGCTGAGCTTCTTAGTAGACTCACCACTATGGAAATCACAGTGTCAATCCTCACCTCATTGGCCAGGATGCTGTAACACAGCCTATTGTCAGGTTCAGTACGGGAACATGTGGTGTGATCTTGGTCAGAATGTTGTACCTGACCCGGACAAAGAAGTCATCGCCCTAGCTAATTGTGTCAGTCGCCAGCTGAGACATACCATACTAAGATAAATACATGATACTTCTGGTTCAGAATTATGTTGTATTGGTGAGAAGACATATATCCGTGCGTCAGAGATTTGTTGTATTGGTGACAGACATATATCCGTGCGTCAGAGTTTTGTTGTATTGGTGAGCAGACAGATATCCATGCGTCAGAGTTTTGTTGTGTTGGTGGACAGACATATATCCGTGCGTCAGAGTTTTGTTGTATTGGTGACAGATAGATATCCGTACATCAGAGTTTAGTTTGAGATTCCTTGTTTATAATTGTACTCTATCATGCACAGCAGATGAGGAAAAATTGATGGGGAGGTAGTGGGGTGGAACTTGGTATTAGGGAGAGGAATATAACAAAACATGTTAAGCTCAGGAGATACCGTTTGATGGTTCTCGAATGTTGATGGTGTATGGAGGACCATTCACACATGTTCAACAGTTGTGCAAAGGATGTAAGGACATTTTGATAAAGTGTTGTGTGCATATTTGAAGCAAGCACATTTTGAATATTTCTTATTTGGTAAGTAATTAGGTTAATGGTCTGCCATTGGATAATCTACCTGTGTTAATGGTCTGTCATCAGATGGTCTACCTGTGTTAATGGTCTGTCATCAGGTGGTCTACCTGTGTTAATGGTCTGTCATCAGGTGGTCTACCTGTGTTAATGGTCTGTCATCAGGTGGTCTACCTGTGCTAATGGTCTGTCATCAGGTGGTCTATCTGTGTTAATGGTCTGTCATCAGGTGGTCTACCTGTGCTAATGGTCTGCTGTCAGGTGTATTACCTGTGTTACAGACAGATTATATGAACTTACTGTAAAAGTTGTGTGTGAGTTGTTAACTGTTGCTTTCTAAATGTTGTCGTAGACAGGAGTGTAATTGAGGCTTAGCTGTCAACTAAAGTTAAATGATCCTAAAGTATGCAGACCGTGTAGCCTCTGACACCAACACCCAGTTCCTGGTCTTCTCCCAGCCTGTCTGTTCCTTTTAGTGTCAAAATACCCGTCTCTGGTGTCCTAAAACCCAAATATTCTTGATAGATGAAGCCCATAAGTCATAGAGGCTTCTTCTTTCTTCTTCTTCTGCGTTCGATCTCAATCTCCCGCTACCAAACCCTGAAATGGCTTAAGTAGCAGAATGTAGTCCAGAGAACGGAATGCGTTGTGTCGTAGTTTACAGCTTGACTGCGATATTTGCACATTTCGGTCCAACACATCCGACTTCAGCAAGAATTTTTTTAGTACCGGGTTAGCATTCCCTCTTCGATCCCTTCTCCTTAGCCAGTCTGCCCTGCTGCAGTCTGTTATCCAGGATCACCACGTGGAGGTGTAGAAGGGTCTTTGCAGCTCTGGTTCGCTGGCCCTGACGCTAGCAGTCAGCTATGGGTCGCTGACCACTGCAGCTCATGCGCTGCTCAGCGTCTTGATCCCCATAGAGGCTAATTCATTTAAGAGAAAGAAATGTCTGGTGCATTACATGTAGCCTGGTCACAGGCACAGATACCACTGACCAACTGTCAAATGTGTTCAAATGTATCTTACACTGACAAAATTAAGAGCAAACAAAGAAGAGTAACAAAGTTAATTGTGGAAGTTGTTCATATTTTGAAGATTTGTGAACTGAAGGTTTGCTTGGACATGCTCACTCAACAAGGCAGGTAAATCTAAATAAAATATATTTAAAATATTTGGAAAATCAAAAAATAGCTTAGAAAGCAGCAAAAAACTTGCTCATAGAATCAAGACTGATAGTAAAAGCTTCTTTTCTTATATTAGAAATAAATAAAGAACGAAAGACAAAGTAGGCCCTATCATAGATATCATAGGAAAAATAATAAATGAGAATAGGGAGGCAACTAATTTACTCAGTCGGTACTTTGGCACAGTCTACACAAAAGAGGACTGCTGCAGGATCTCGGAGCCTGTAGATATTTTCTGAAGAGACATGGGAACAGCGGGATTAAGATCAATCTGTATTACAGAGGAAATCGTTTTTAAAAAATTGGAGGGGTTGAAAGTGGATAAATGTCCAGGTCAAGATGGTATTCATCTAAAATTGCTGTTTGAAATTAGAGACCAACTAGTAAAATAATTGGCTATATTATGTTCTCAATCACTTGCAAAAGAGATTGTTCCGAGAGATTGGAAAGATGCAGGAGTGATCCCCTTATTCAAAAAGGGGAAAAAAACAAACAGACCCAGCAAATTATAGACCAGTGAGTTTAACAAGCATAGTCTGTGAAATGTGATAAGTTAAAAATCAAAGAAAACATTGTAATGCATTTAGACAAGTTTAATCTAATCAGAAATAGTCAGCATGGGTTTACTAGAGGGAGATCATGCTTAACAAATCTATTAGAATTCATGGAGGAGGTTACTAAAATCATAGATAAAGGGGAGCCAGTGGACGTTATTTATCTAGATTTTGCTAAGGCGTTTGATAGAGTACCTCATCAAAGATTATTTTGAAAGTTAAAATCACATGGAATAGGTGGGGAAGTTGCCAAATGGATTGAAAATTGGTTAACCGAAAGAAGGCAGAGAGTGGGCATAAATAAGGAGTACTCTGAGTGGTGTGAAGTGAAAAGTGGAGTGCCACAGAGCTTGGTTTTGGGACCAATTTTGTTCTTGATATATATAAACGATTTGGACATTGATATCGGCCATGATTGCAAAATTTGCTGATGACGCAAAACGATGCAGTAGTATCTCATCTAAAGCGGAAGTGGATATATTGAGGTTGGATTTAGATAAAATTCGAGAATGGTCTGCGAGCTGGCAAATGGAGTTTAATGTAAATAAATGTACAGTCATCCACATCGGTTGATCAAATATGGAACATAATTACAAAATGGGCGAGAACTATATTAGAATGATAGAAAAGGAAAGGGACCTAGGGTTTATAATAGATCATAAAGGTAAACTGAGTGAGCAAGTCCAGGTAGCAGTGAAAAAGGTAAATGTAATGATAGATATGATAAAAAGAAATATTAAACATAGGAGCAAGGAAGTGATAGTCAAACTGTATAAAACATTAGTTAGACCTAGATTGGAATACTGTGTACAGGTGTGGAGTCCTTATTGTAAAGGGGATATAAACATGATGGAAAGAATACAAAAAAGAGCGACAAAGCTGATAGTGGAATTTCAGAATTACAGTTATGAGGAAAGACTCAGAAAAACCAGCCTACAGCGTCTAGAAAAGAGAAGAATTTGAGGTGACTTAATACGGGTTTATAAGATAATCAAAGAAACGGATACATGAGACTATTTAAAGTTTTTTCAAAATATAACCACCTACAAGAACAAGAGGGCATAGCTACAAATTAACTAAAGAAAGGTCCAGATTAGGAATTAGGAAATATTATTTTAGTCAGAGAGTGGTGAATGCTTGGAATGCATTACCACAGGAAGTAGTGGAGGCACTGACAATTAAGAATAGATTGGATACACATAACTTTTAGAGAAAGGAAATGTAAAAGTAACTGGTTGTTTACGGACTCTGCAAAGTCTTCTGAAGCTTGAACTTTGCTTAACAAGGTTTTTCTTTATCAGATTTTTCTCCAAATGAGCAGATGATGGACTGTAACATATATTCCTCCACAAGCAGAAATTCATTTTTCCAACTCTTCATTTTGCAACAACAAAAGTCTTATGCAAGAGTTATATTTTTAAAATATAGTTTTGTGAATGAGTTATATTTCTCCCTTTCTCCATTATACAACAAAAAGGCAGTCTTGTCTATGATTTCTGTTTTTCCTTCTCTCCATTATACAGCAAAAATGGAATCTTATCTATGTGTTATATTTTTCATTCTTTTCATTATTCAACAAAAAGTGAGTCTTATCTATGTGTATTATTTTTTCCCTTTCTCTATATCCCAAAAGCCACACAATTAAATATGGTCAATAAACAAGATTAAGAGTTTTACGGGCAGACAGTTGAGAGATAAGATCATTGCATCAGAGAGCTGATACATTCCGTACATTCAGGTGAAAACATGAGTTTTTTCATGCCAAAAAATACATAGATATAAAGACAGATATTTCTTAGGGGAGAAATCATCCTACATAAACATTGGTTACTTTAGAAAGACCTTTGACAACATTCACAGACTGGATAATATTAAGGTATTGTGGTATCCCCAGTCACATTGTTTCAGTAATTAGCATTGTCCCTACAAATTTGTAATACCGTGTTGTACAGAGCAACCACGCCTTTGAGGTGATAGCTGGAGTGTGACAAGGATGCCACTTATCAACTGTGATTTCTCAAATGTTATTGACTAGACGATGTCCCAGACAACAGAGGACATCTCAACTAAATGTTAATGACTAAATGGTGCCTGAGAAAACAGAGGACATCTCAACTAAATGTCATTGACTGGTTTATGTCCTAGACAACAGAGGACATCTCAACTAAATGTCATTGACTGGGTGATGTCCCAGACAACAGAGGACATCCCAACTAAATTTCATTGATTGGGTGATGTCTCAGACAACAGAGGACATCTCAAGATGAATTAGATGGACATGACTTTCAACACTGGAGACCTGCAACATGCTGCAGATGACATAGCACACCCACCAATACATAACACACTCATACCAACACATAACACACTCACACTAACACACCCACACCAACACATAGCACACTCACACCAACACATAACACACCCACACTAACACATAGCACACTCACACCAACACTTAGCACACTCGCACCAACACATAGCACACTCGCACCAACACATAGCACACTCACACCAACACATAGCACACTCACACCAACACATAGCACACTCACACCAACACATAACACACTCACACCAACACTTAGCACACCCACACCAACACATAGCACTTAGCACACCAACACATAGCACACTCACACCAATACATAACACACTCACACCAACACATAACACATTCACACCAACACATAACACACTCACACCAACACATAACACATTCACACCAACACATAACACACTCACACCAACACATAACACACTCACACCAACACATAACACACTCACACCAACACACTCACACCAACACACAACACACTCACACCAACACATAACACATTCACACCAACACATAACACTCACACCAACACATAACACACTCACACCAACACATAACACACTCACACCAACACATAACACATTCACACCAACACATAACACACTCACACTAACACATTCACATAACACACTCACACCAACACATAACACACTCACACCAACACATAACACACTCACACCAACACATAACACACTCACACCAACACATAACACACTCACACCAACACATAACACATTCACACCAACACATAACACACTCACACCAACACATAACACACTCACACCAACACACTCACACCAACACACTCACACCAACACATAACACACTCACACCAACACACTCACACCAACACACAAGACACTCACACCAACACATAACACATTCACACCAACACATAACACACTCACACCAACACATAACACACTCACACCAACACATAACACACTCACAGCAACACATAACACATTCACACCAACACATAACACACTCACACCAACACATAACACATTCACACCAACACATAACACACTCACACCAACACATAACACACTCACACCAACACATAACACACTCACACCAACACATAACACACTCACACCAACACATAACACACTCACACCAACACATAACACATTCACACCAACACATAACACACTCACACCAACACATAACACACTCACACCAACACACTCACACCGACACACTCACACCAACACATAACACACTCACACCAACACATAACACACTCACACCAACACATAACACATTCACACCAACACACAACACACTCACACCAACACATACCACATTCACACCAACACATAACACACTCACACCAACACATAACACACTCACACCAACACACTCACACCAACACATAACACACTCACACCAACACATAACACACTCACACCAACACATAACACATTCACACCAATACTTAACACACTCACACCAACACATAACACACTCACACCAACACACTCACACCAACACATAACACACTCACACCAACACATAACACACTCACACCAACACACTCACACCAACACATAACACACTCACACCAACACACTCACACCAACACATAACACACTCACACCAACACACTCACACCAACACATAACACACTCACACCAACACACTCACACCAACACATAACACACTCACACCAACACACTCACACCAACACATAACACACTCACACCAACACACTCACACTAGCACATTGTGAAGACAAGAGAAAGACTCAGTGTGTATAAGTTGCATGTGGAACTGAACATATCACAAGATAAGTCATGAGACTTTAGTTAACAAAAACTGCACAACAATTAACAGATGAAGTAAGGAAGAAAGAGCTAGACAAGATGGATACATTTACATACTTCGGAAGCATAGTTGCGTCCAATGAAGGAACAGGCAGAGATTATCAGCATTAGAATAATAATACAATTGTTCATCCTCATCAGTGAGGACCACCAGCATCATCCCATGCCATACAACATCATCCCGTGCCATACAACATCATCCCATGCCATACACCATCATCCCGTGCCATACAACATCATTCCGTGCCATACAACATCATCCCGTGTCATACAACATCATCCCGTGCCATACAACATCATCCCATGCCATACACCATCATCCCGTGCCATACACCATCCTTGAGTATGTGGGTGTAGATGTGACGGATCAAACCAATGTGAACGTAGAAAGTTGTATGTCCTGACTGTCAAATCTGATCTGCAGCGCGTACTGGTACTCCCTCTACACTAGACCTTCTGATGACATGTCTATCCAGGGTAGTCTGCACATGGAGGTGCTCTCTAATTGCAACTCCTTGTCTTACTGCATCTTTCCAGACTGAACGACTTTTAGCTAGATTTTCCCAGCACCAGAATGTACAAAGTCAAAGTAATCGTAACCAGTTCAACCATTTGCAAGTGTTTGCAGTACAACACACCAAGCTAGGAATAAAAGATATCATACGTGTGGTGCGTGAAGCTTCTCTATGGTGCCGAGTATCTAGAGAGCAAACAGAAAATAAATGTTCAAAATGTCAGTCTTCCTACACAACATGTCTAAGAGCAATACATTCAATTTGCTGTCCTGAACATAATGACTAACTAAGAACCTCTTGTTCAGAAGTACACATAATCCTAACGGGTATACCCAGGAATTTGATCTGTCGTGTTCTAAGGAGAGAGCGTGATCCTATCACCAGAGCCACCATGCCATGGACCCCAGAGGAAAAGGGAAAGAGAGGTTGCTAAGGAGAGAGCATGATCCTATCACCAGAGCCACCATGACATGGACTCCAGAGGAAAAAGGAAAGAGAGGTTGGCCTAAGACAACTTGGTGAAGAACCATAGAAGCTGAAATGAAGATCATGAACCAGACGGGGCACAATACAGAGGATAGCCACATATCTAGATGAAGTAGAGGAAGTTTGTTGATGTCTTTAAAGAGACCACCAGGCACGATGGGCACTGGTCACGATATTGTCAATCAATGGTCAAGGATCTAAGAAGCTGCATGACTAAAGTACACAAATGACTGTTAGCATGGTCTGAGATACACTTCCATCATCTCCTAGTTCCCAAGTTACTGTGGCGTCACAGACTGTGTTAGCAAGGACTGAGACATGCCATCGTGTCGTTCATCATCTCCTTTTTCTTCTTCTTCTTCTTCTTCTTCTTCTTCTTCTTCTTCTTCTTCTTCTTCTTCTTCTTCTTCTGCGTTCATTCTCAATCTTCCGCTACCAAGCCCTGAATAGGGTTTTGCAAGTAGCAGGATTTAGTCCGGAGAACGGATTTGCGTTGTGTCGCTAGTTTACAGTTTGACTGCGATATTTGCACCTTTCGGTCCGACACACCCGTCTTCGGCAGAACATCATCTCCTAGTTCTCAAGTTACTGTGGCGTCACTGACTGTGTTAGCATGGACTGAGACACACGTTCCACATCTCCTAGTTCTCAAGTTACTGTGGCGTCACTGACTGTGTTAGCATGGACTGAGACACACGTTCCACATCTCCTAGTTCTCAAGTTACTGTGGCGTCACTGACTGTGTTAGCATGGACTGAGACACACGTTCCACATCTCCTAGTTCTCAAGTTACTGTGGCGTCACTGACTGTGTTAGCATGGACTGAGACACACGTTCCACATCTCCTAGTTCTCAAGTTACTGTGGCGTCACTGACTGTGTTAGCATGGACTGAGACACACGTTCCACATCTCCTAGTTCTCAAGTTACTGTGGCGTCACTGACTGTGTTAGCATGGACTGAGACACACCTTCCACATCTCCTAGTTCTCAAGTTACTGTGGCGTCACTGACTGTGTTAGCATGGACTGAGACACACGTTCCACATCTCCTAATTACTAAGTTGATGTAACATCTCTGTAATCATTAAATGAGCCAGGAGCCCCGAGACTGTAACTAGTCTGAAGCTGTATGAGATTATGAGCCAGGAGCCCCGAGACTGTAACTAGTCTGAAGCTGTATGAGATTATGGGCCAGGAGCCCCGAGACTGTAACTAGTCTGAAGCTGTATGAGATTATGAGCCAGGAGCCCCGAGACTGTAACTAGTCTGAAGCTGTATGAGATTATGAGCCAGGAGCCCAGAGACTGTAACTAGTCTGAAGCTGTATGAGATTATGGGCCAGGCGCCCCGAGACTGTAACTAGTCTGAAGCTGTATGAGATTATGAGCCAGGAGCCCCGAGACTGTAACTAGTCTGAAGCTGTATGAGATTATGAGCCAGGAGCCCCGAGACTGTAACTAGTCTGAAGCTGTATGAGATTATGAGCCAGGAGCCCCGAGACTGTAACTAGTCTGAAGCTGTATGAGATTATGGGCCAGGAGCCCCGAGACTGTAACTAGTCTGAAGCTGTATGAGATTATGAGCCAGGAGCCCCGAGACTGTAACTAGTCTGAAGCTGTATGATATTATGGGCCAGCAATGTGCACAACCAGAAATCTGCAGGAGCCAACATGTAACAGATCTCTGACCTACTAATATGTGCCAGGGTCGGGGAGCTTTAGGACCACGACCTTGACATTGGATGCTAGGTTGGTTTTAGAACCTTTGTGGTTATCAGGCAATTAAAGTTCGGACCTTTGAGATGCGAATGCAGAGCCCAATGCAGGATGAGCTGCACACCTTTCTGCTAATCAAAGCAGATGATGGCTGTCCATCAGAGTAAAAGATGTAACAGATGGACATCTCTATGCGAGTCGGGGCATTCATTGAGATAGCGATTTGAGCGAAGGAGGTTTTCTGGTCTCAAATCTCTTTTGTCTCGGATGGATGGTGAGAATAGTGATTGGTCGGAGTCAAGAAAGCGTGTCCATTAAGAGAGTACCTTCTGAGCAACATAGTTATTCAGACAGAAGTGAAAGAGAGAACGCTCCTGCTTCAACAGAAAGGGCATACCGAGATATTGCTTCACCCAAGTAACTTCTGAGCAGATTGTATTGACGATTTATTCAGAGAGAGAGAGAGAGAGAGAGAGAGAGAGTGAGAGGTCCTGTCTCACCAATAGTGACATACAGATGGCACAAGTAAGTTCAGAAATTTTAGACATTCTTTTCAATGAGAAATTAGGAAGCGGTCAGATCTCCTAGGACCAGAGCAGAAACATTATTTTCAAACTCAACGTAAAGGTGAGAGTGCCAATTGTGATCATTGCCTCTCGTTCAGTCCTTCAGAAACAGCTCAGGATCTTTGTACATCTATATCGTTAGACTCATGTTTCATCCATTCGTTGGCTGCTAATGCCCACAATGGATGCCTTTTGTGCGACCTGAAAAGGACGGAACGTGTGGCAGAATGAAATAGCTTTCCTGACACCCCGAGCGTGCTGATGAAGTGGACCAGGGTCCTCCAGACGGTTGTGCAATGCTTGACTTTATCTGCGTGTCACTCACTACTACGGGGATCACATCTAACCTCACCTTGTTAGCCAGACTGTTGTCCTCAACAACAGCCCGTTTCCAGGACGACCTACGAGAAGGTCAGTTGAGGCTCTTGCCCAGTATATTTCTCCTGACCCTGGCTGACATTGATCAGTGTGTTTTGCCTGACCAGACGTTAGCCTCATCGTCCTGTTTCATCCATTAAGTAGACTAACTGGGAGCTGAAGTGCAGAGTTAAAGTTAAACGCAGCAGATATGTCTAGAGGTAGTGAGATCAGGATCGAACACTGTGTTGTTATCTAACGAGACTAACATGCGTGCAATTGCATTCTGTATTGTTAGAGAAGCCAGGGGGCAGAAATCTAAAGGATGGAGTTAGAGCAATGCATATGTGAATGAGTTGCTGGATTAATGATAAGGGGAGAGTGAAGAATTCAATAAAAGTGTATTTATCATTGACGTAATATAACAAGCTGTGTTTATGTTATTGAATAGTGTAAGTGTGGGACTCAGTTGTGTAGAAATATATATTGGCAGTGAGGAATCCGACAGGGCAATACCATTTCCCCAAATCTATTTACAGCGGCTTTCATAGATTTTAGATTTTCACAAATTATGTTGTATCAATAGAGGTGTAAATATAGATGGTGAGTGGCTATCCCATTTACGATTTGCATCGTTCTCGTCAGTCATACAATTGAGGAAGCCCAACACTCCTTGGACCATCTAGATGGGGTCAACATAGCTGCTGGTCTCAAGATAAATAAAACACAATGCACCAGAAACCCTAACTGCCCAAAGACGGACATCAAGTTAGGAGAGGAAACCATCGAGTATGTCAACTCCTTGATCTACCTATTCCAACAAGTGAATGTCAATCACGAAATCTCTATACGACGAGAAGCAGCTTGGAATCCCTCAACTCCATTAAGCCAATACTCCAAGAAACGAAAGATTCCACTTTCACTGCCATGGTCATTCCAGCAATGATTTATGGATGCGAATTTTGGAACGTGCGCATGATGGAGAGTTCAGTCACTCAGAGAGCAATGAAACGGAATAAGATCAAAAATTCATAAATTCGACATCAAAATCTGTTTCGAGACGTTGTGGAAGCAGCGACATCACGCAACCATCGTTGGACAGGACATGTGGGCCGCATGCCTGACAACAGATGGACACGTAGAGCAACGTTTTGGTGGCCTTATGCCTGCACACGTCCACGGGTTGGCCCACCTACCCATGTGATGGAGAAATGGACTGACCAAAGACCTAGGCCCGCGTTGGAAAAGATCGTGAAGCGTCAGAATATTGATGGCTCCCTCGCGTACCCCACATCTGGCGGACTGACGCCCAACATAATGTGTGACAGAGTGTGTTGAGAAGCTCTGATACATCCTAGATTAGTATGGTCCCAGTGAGCAGGCTATATTCAAGAGAAGTGTTAGGAGGAGTGAGGACAAATAGATTAGTATGGTCCCAGTGAGCAGGCTATATTCAAGAGAAGTGTTAGGAGTGAGGACAAATAGATTAGTATGGTCCCAGTGAGCAGGCTATATTCAAGAGAAGTGTTAGGAGGAGTGAGGACAAATAGATTAGTATGGTCCCAGTGAGCAGGCTATATTCAAGAGAAGTGTTAGGAGGAGTGAGGACAAATAGATTAGTATGGTCCCAGTGAGCAGGCTATATTCAAGAGAAGTGTTAGGAGTGAGGACAAATAGATTAGTATGGTCCCAGTGAGCAGGCTATATTCAAGAGAAGTGTTAGGAGTGAGGACAAATAGATTAGTATGGTCCCAGTGAGCAGGCTATATTCCAGAGAAGTGTTAGGAGTGAGGACAAATAGATTAGTATGGTCCCAGTGAGCAGGCTATATTCAAGAGAAG
>JAVGWX010000007.1:101216959-101507135 GCA_036924085.1 Ariolimax columbianus | reverse complement strand
GTGAGGACAAATAGATTAGTATGGTCCCAGTGAGCAGGCTATATTCAAGAGAAGTGTTAGGAGGAGTGAGGACAAATAGATTAGTATGGTCCCAGTGAGCAGGCTATATTCAAGAGAAGTGTTAGGAGGAGTGAGGACAAATAGATTAGTATGGTCCCAGTGAGCAGGCTATATTCAAGAGAAGTGTTAGGAGGAGTGAGGACAAATAGATTAGTATGGTCCCAGTGAGCAGGCTATATTCAAGAGAAGTGTTAGGAGGAGTGAGGACAAATAGATTAGTATGGTCCCAGTGAGCAGGCTATATTCAAGAGAAGTGTTAGGAGGAGTGAGGACAAATAGATTAGTATGGTCCCAGTGAGCAGGCTATATTCAAGAGAAGTGTTAGGAGGAGTGAGGACAAATAGATTAGTATGGTCCCAGTGAGCAGGCTATATTCAAGAGAAGTGTTAGGAGGAGTGAGGACAAATAGATTAGTATGGTCCCAGTGAGCAGGCTATATTCAAGAGAAGTGTTAGGAGGAGTGAGGACAAATAGATTAGTATGGTCCCAGTGAGCAGGCTATATTCAAGAGAAGTGTTAGGAGGAGTGAGGACAAATAGATTAGTATGGTCCCAGTGAGCAGGCTATATTCAAGAGAAGTGTTAGGAGGAGTGAGGACAAATAGATTAGTATGGTCCCAGTGAGCAGGCTATATTCAAGAGAAGTGTTAGGAGGAGTGAGGACAAATAGATTAGTATGGTCCCAGTGAGCAGGCTATATTCAAGAGAAGTGTTAGGAGGAGTGAGGACAAATAGATTAGTATGGTCCCAGTGAGCAGGCTATATTCAAGAGAAGTGTTAGGAGGAGTGAGGACAAATAGATTAGTATGGTCCCAGTGAGCAGGCTATATTCAAGAGAAGTGTTAGGAGGAGTGAGGACAAATAGATTAGTATGGTCCCAGTGAGCAGGCTATATTCAAGAGAAGTGTTAGGAGGAGTGAGGACAAATAGATTAGTATGGTCCCAGTGAGCAGGCTATATTCAAGAGAAGTGTTAGGAGGAGTGAGGACAAATAGATTAGTATGGTCCCAGTGAGCAGGCTATATTCAAGAGAAGTGTTAGGAGGAGTGAGGACAAATAGATTAGTATGGTCCCAGTGAGCAGGCTATATTCAAGAGAAGTGTTAGGAGGAGTGAGGACAAATAGATTAGTATGGTCCCAGTGAGCAGGCTATATTCAAGAGAAGTGTTAGGAGGTGAGGACAAATAGATTAGTATGGTCCCAGTGAGCAGGCTATATTCAAGAGAAGTGTTAGGAGGAGTGAGGACAAATAGATTAGTATGGTCCCAGTGAGCAGGCTATATTCAAGAGAAGTGTTAGGAGGAGTGAGGACAAATAGATTAGTATGGTCCCAGTGAGCAGGCTATATTCAAGAGAAGTGTTAGGAGGAGTGAGGACAAATAGATTAGTATGGTCCCAGTGAGCAGGCTATATTCAAGAGAAGTGTTAGGAGGAGTGAGGACAAATAGATTAGTATGGTCCCAGTGAGCAGGCTATATTCAAGAGAAGTGTTAGGAGGAGTGAGGACAAATAGATTAGTATGGTCCCAGTGAGCAGGCTATATTCAAGAGAAGTGTTAGGAGGAGTGAGGACAAATAGATTAGTATGGTCCCAGTGAGCAGGCTATATTCAAGAGAAGTGTTAGGAGTGAGGACAAATAGATTAGTATGGTCCCAGTGAGCAGGCTATATTCAAGAGAAGTGTTAGGAGTGAGGACAAATAGATTAGTATGGTCCCAGTGAGCAGGCTATATTCAAGAGAAGTGTTAGGAGGAGTGAGGACAAATAGATTAGTATGGTCCCAGTGAGCAGGCTATATTCAAGAGAAGTGTTAGGAGGAGTGAGGACAAATAGATTAGTATGGTCCCAGTGAGCAGGCTATATTCAAGAGAAGTGTTAGGAGGAGTGAGGACAAATAGATTAGTATGGTCCCAGTGAGCAGGCTATATTCAAGAGAAGTGTTAGGAGGAGTGAGGACAAATAGATTAGTATGGTCCCAGTGAGCAGGCTATATTCAAGAGAAGTGTTAGGAGGAGTGAGGACAAATAGATTAGTATGGTCCCAGTGAGCAGGCTATATTCAAGAGAAGTGTTAGGAGAGTGAGGACAAATAGATTAGTATGGTCCCAGTGAGCAGGCTATATTCAAGAGAAGTGTTAGGAGGAGTGAGGACAAATAGATTAGTATGGTCCCAGTGAGCAGGCTATATTCAAGAGAAGTGTTAGGAGGAGTGAGGACAAATAGATTAGTATGGTCCCAGTGAGCAGGCTATATTCAAGAGAAGTGTTAGGAGGAGTGAGGACAAATAGATTAGTATGGTCCCAGTGAGCAGGCTATATTCAAGAGAAGTGTTAGGAGGAGTGAGGACAAATAGATTAGTATGGTCCCAGTGAGCAGGCTATATTCAAGAGAAGTGTTAGGAGGAGTGAGGACAAATAGATTAGTATGGTCCCAGTGAGCAGGCTATATTCAAGAGAAGTGTTAGGAGGAGTGAGGACAAATAGATTAGTATGGTCCCAGTGAGCAGGCTATATTCAAGAGAAGTGTTAGGAGGAGTGAGGACAAATAGATTAGTATGGTCCCAGTGAGCAGGCTATATTCAAGAGAAGTGTTAGGAGGAGTGAGGACAAATAGATTAGTATGGTCCCAGTGAGCAGGCTATATTCAAGAGAAGTGTTAGGAGGAGTGAGGACAAATAGATTAGTATGGTCCCAGTGAGCAGGCTAAATTCAAGAGAAGTGTTAGGAGGAGTGAGGACAAATAGATTAGTATGGTCCCAGTGAGCAGGCTATATTCAAGAGAAGTGTTAGGAGTGAGGACAAATAGATTAGTATGGTCCCAGTGAGCAGGCTATATTCAAGAGAAGTGTTAGGAGTGAGGACAAATAGATTAGTATGGTCCCAGTGAGCAGGCTATATTCAAGAGAAGTGTTAGGAGGAGTGAGGACAAATAGATTAGTATGGTCCCAGTGAGCAGGCTATATTCAAGAGAAGTGTTAGGAGGAGTGAGGACAAATAGATTAGTATGGTCCCAGTGAGCAGGCTATATTCAAGAGAAGTGTTAGGAGGAGTGAGGACAAATAGATTAGTATGGTCCCAGTGAGCAGGCTATATTCAAGAGAAGTGTTAGGAGGAGTGAGGACAAATAGATTAGTATGGTCCCAGTGAGCAGGCTATATTCAAGAGAAGTGTTAGGAGGAGTGAGGACAAATAGATTAGTATGGTGCCAGTGAGCAGGCTATATTCAAGAGAAGTGTTAGGAGTGAGGACAAATAGATTAGTATGGTCCCAGTGAGCAGGCTATATTCAAGAGAAGTGTTAGGAGTGAGGACAAATAGATTAGTATGGTCCCAGTGAGCAGGCTATATTCAAGAGAAGTGTTAGGAGGAGTGAGGACAAATAGATTAGTATGGTCCCAGTGAGCAGGCTATATTCAAGAGAAGTGTTAGGAGGAGTGAGGACAAATAGATTAGTATGGTCCCAGTGAGCAGGCTATATTCAAGAGAAGTGTTAGGAGGAGTGAGGACAAATAGATTAGTATGGTCCCAGTGAGCAGGCTATATTCAAGAGAAGTGTTAGGAGGAGTGAGGACAAATAGATTAGTATGGTCCCAGTGAGCAGGCTATATTCAAGAGAAGTGTTAGGAGGAGTGAGGACAAATAGATTAGTATGGTCCCAGTGAGCAGGCTATATTCAAGAGAAGTGTTAGGAGGAGTGAGGACAAATAGATTAGTATGGTCCCAGTGAGCAGGCTATATTCAAGAGAAGTGTTAGGAGTTAGGACAAATAGATTAGTATGGTCCCAGTGAGCAGGCTATATTCAAGAGAAGTGTTAGGAGTGAGGACAAATAGATTAGTATGGTCCCAGTGAGCAGGCTATATTCAAGAGAAGTGTTAGGAGGAGTGAGGACAAATAGATTAGTATGGTCCCAGTGAGCAGGCTATATTCAAGAGAAGTGTTAGGAGGAGTGAGGACAAATAGATTAGTATGGTCCCCTGACCTAGGATCAACAATAAGAGCGGGTTGAAGAGGAGACAAGTGTGTGTGTAGGGTTCAGCAATAAGAGCGGGTTGAAGAGAAGAAAAGTGTGTGTTATGTCATGTCATCCCCTTACTAGTGAGGTCGTTGGGGTACACATGAAGACATCTTCACAACCCAACGCCATCCTTCTCTGTCAGCGGTCACTGCCTGTGCCTCTTCTGGTCGGCGAGTGGTCCATTCTTTTATGTTGTCCACCCACCTCTTTTTGGACGGCCTCTACGTCGTCTGCCTTGTATCTTTCCGTGCAGGATCGTATTTGCAAGACCGTTTGATCTCGATATGTGACCGTACCAAGCTATTACTGTTGTAATCCTTTCTCGTATTTCCTCATTTGTAACTCGCTCTTTGTACGTGACGTTTAGAAGTCTTCGGAAACATCTCATCTCCAAGGTCTGTATTCTCCGCTGTAGGTCAGTTGTAACTGTCCATGTCTCACACGCATAGACGAATATTGGCATGACCAATGTGCGCATTAATCTGATTTTCGTGCGTAGTGCTAACCGTTTATATTGCCAGATTTTGTTTATTAAGCCGTGCAAGCGCCGCTATTGTCTGTGCTATTCTGGTCAAGACCTCACATTTTGATCCTTCATCACTGACAATCGACCTAAGATATTTGAAACGGTCGACCACTTAGAGTTCCTGGCTATTAGTTTTTATCCTACTGTTGAAGCCCGTGGCGTTGTTGGTCATTAATTTTGTCTTTCCAGCGCTTATCTCCATACCATAGTCAAGAGCTGTTTCATCGAGCCTTCTGACCCATTCCTAGAGTTCTGCTTCTGAAGTCGCCAACCCGTCAATGTCATCTGCAAAACGAAGGTTGGTAATCGTCCAGCCCCCTATCTTGACTGTACCAGCGTGACCTCCAAGTGCCTCACTCATAATTCCTTCAAGTTGTGTGTAGCTTTCATCAATAAAGAACAGAATGTGTATTGTGATCAATTTAAAAAAAAAAAAAAAATCAGTTCCAGCGAATCATAGACCAGTGAGTTTAACGAGCATATTCTGTAAAATCTTAATAATCAAAGAAACTACTGTAATGGGTTTAGACAAGTGTAATCTAATTAGAAATAGGCAGCATGGGTTTACTAAAAGGAGATCGTGCTTAACAAATCTATTTAAATTAATGGAGGAGGTTACCAAAATAATAGATAAAGGGAGCCAGTGGATGTTATTTATCTAGATTTTGCAAAGGCCTTTGATAGAGTACCTCATCAAAGATTATTTCGAAAGTTAAATTCACATGTAATAGGTGGGGAAGTTGCCAAATGGATTGAAAATTGGTTAACGGAAAGAAGGCAGAGAGTGGGCATAAATAAGGAGTACTCTGAGGGGTGTGAAGTGAAAAGTGGAATGCCACAGGGCTCGGTTTTGGGACCAATTTTGTTCTTGAAATATATATATATATATAAACGATTTGGACATTGATATGGGATCTATGTTTGCAAAATTCACTGATGACACAAAACTATGCAGTAGTGTCTCATCTAAAGCAGAAGTGAATATATTGAGGTCGGATTTAGATAAAATTCGAGAATAGTCTGAGAGCTGCCAATGGAGTTTAATGTAGATACATGTACAGTTATCCACATGGGTAGATCTAATATGGAAGATAGTTACAGAATGGGCGAGAACAATATTAGAACGATAGAAAAGTGCCAAGGGGTGAGACCGACCATACAGGTAAAGTGTGTGAGCAAGTCCAGGTAGTAGTGAAAAGGCAAATGCAACGTTAGGTAGGATTAAAAAGAAAACCAAACATTAAACATAAAAGCAAGGAAATCATAGTCATACTGTAAAAAGCATTAGTTAGACCTCGAGTGTAGGACTTTGTACATGTATGGAGTCCTTATCGTAGACTCCGAAAAACCGGCCTTCAGGTGTCTAGATAAGAGAAGAGTTAAATGTGATTTAATACAGGTAAGATGATCTACAGAAATGATAAATAATCAGTTTTTTAAGGACAGCTATTAACGAATAAAAGGGCGCAGCTACAAATTAAGTGAAGAAAGGGGACTGGGTGGTCTAAAGGTAAGACGTCGGCCGCGGGTGCTGGAGGTCGTGGGTTCAAATCACGATGGAGACCGGGATTTTTTCACGTGGACTTTCTGGTATTTCCCCAGATCTCCGGGTAGTAGAGATCGGATGTCCGTGTACAATGTCGCGCGCGTTAAAAATCCCTCGTCACTTGGAAATCGAAAATAGGCGTAACGGTTGCTGCCGGTCAAAATTCAAAATGTCAACAAAATCTAGCCAATCTATTACTGTATCCTCGCCGGGGCTGCGGAGCTCGTGCATTGTACTGAGCATCGCTGGTACTACGGAGCTCGTGCATTGTACTGAGCATCTCTGGTACTGCAGAGCTCGTGCATTGTACTGAGCATCTCTGGTACTGCGGAGCTCGTGCATTGTACTGAGCATCTCTGGTACTGCGGAGCTCGTGCTTTGTACTGAGCATCTCTGGTACTGCGGAGCTCGTGCATTGTACTGAGCATCTCTGGTACTACGGAGCTCGTGCTTTGTACTGAGCATCTCTGGTACTACGGAGCTCGTGCTTTGTTCTGAGCACCTCTGGTACTACGGAGCTCGTGCTTTGTACTGAGCATCTCTGGTACTACGGAGCTCGTGCTTTGTACTGAGCATCTCTGGTACTACGGAGCTCGTGCTTTGTACTGAGCATCTCTGGTACTACGGAGCTCGTGCTTTGTACTGAGCATCTCCCCAACTTTGGAGAATGGCAGAGACAAGGGTTAAACCGTGTGCAATGACGTTGATGCTTCGACTAAACTAAAACTAAAAAAAGGTCCAGATTAGATACCAGGAAATTCCTTTGACCCTTCCCCCCCCCCCCCCCCCAGGTGTTGGACTTCGATCAAGGACTCATATCTGCCAGTAGCCGCTGATAGTCAAGGTAGATGTTACACATGTATGCAATGCCAATATAGCCGCTGATAGTCAAGGTTTATGTTACATACATTATTGAATAACTCTAATTACCCCACCGCCACATTTGTGTTTTGTTTCGTTTAGCCAGGTCTTAACGTTTTTATTTCGCCGGCTTTGCACTCCGTGTAATGTGTAATGATAGGCTGAGCATCCATATCCAGTATCCCTGATTGCTATATTTAGTCTGTACAGGAAGTGGTTATCTCTGTACATGCACTGGCCCAACCAGTGCCACCATCTCCTGGGACAGAACAATTCTTTGCGTCCGGACAGGAAAGGGAGACGATTATCTCGAGGTTAAGATTGCGGCCGTTCAGGAATCGATACGGGAGATTCGGGTAAATGACAAGTTAGAAAGCTAGTGTAAAAATGAACTTGGAATATTCAGAATATAAATGATTGTATTAAATTGTTATGCTTCAAACAAAGATGGACGGGGATTTAGAATTTCTTAACTCATGACTTTTATGCAGAGAGGTGTATTCATCAACTATAGGTCTGAGGTTCAATTCCTGAGTGCCTTTTAGTGTTATTTATTTTCCAGGTGCTTCTAATAGATTTATCTTCGCGGCACTACTTTACGTTCATTGATTATTAAAAGAACTCACACATGCGTACAATTTAGACGAAATTATATGTAATTATAATTTGTTACAGAAAGTGACCATTATTTTAGCTTCTTTTCTTTTTATCCCGCGTGTGATTCATAAACAAAAAATGTGTAGTCTCTTTTCTACCTCGGAACTAACACGAATTGAAAAGTGGTGGTTATTCACAATGATAGTTATATTAGTCTCACAGCTGTCACACAATGATTGTGTGGACACGGCTTTTGTTCAATGTATGGACAAGTCAGTCGGTAACTAACCATGACAAGACGGCCGGCTTTTGTTCAATGTTTGGACAAGTCAGTCGGTAACTAACCATGACAAGACGGCCGGCTTTTGTTCAATGTTTGGACAAGTCAGTCGGTAACTAACCATGACAAGACGGCCGGCTTTTGTTCAATGTTTGGACAAGTCAGTCGGTAACTAACCATGACAAGACGGCCGGCTTTTGTTCAATGTTTGGACAAGTCAGTCGGTAACTAACCATGACAAGACGGCCGGCTTTTGTTCAATGTTTGGACAAGTCAGTCGGTAACTAACCATGACAAGACGGCCGGCTTTTGTTCAATGTTTGGACAAGTCAGTCGGTAACTAACCATGACAAGACGGCCGGCTTTTGTTCAATGTTTGGACAAGTCAGTCGGTAACTAACCATGACAAGACGGCCGGCTTTTGTTCAATGTTTGGACAAGTCAGTCGGTAACTAACCATGACAAGACGGCCGGCTTTTGTTCAATGTTTGGACAAGTCAGTCGGTAACTAACCATGACAAGACGGCCGGCTTTTGTTCAATGTTTGGACAAGTCAGTCGGTAACTAACCATGACAAGACGGCCGGCTTTTGTTCAATGTTTGGACAAGTCAGTCGGTAACTAACCATGACAAGACGGCCGGCTTTTGTTCAATGTTTGGACAAGTCAGTCGGTAACTAACCATGACAAGACGGCCGGCTTTTGTTCAATGTTTGGACAAGTCAGTCGGTAACTAACCATGACAAGACGGCCGGCTTTTGTTCAATGTTTGGACAAGTCAGTCGGTAACTAACCATGACAAGACGGCCGGCTTTTGTTCAATGTTTGGACAAGTCAGTCGGTAACTAACCATGACAAGGCGGCCGGCTTTTGTTCAATGTTTGGACAAGTCAGTCGGTAACTAACCATGACAAGACGGCCGGCTTTTGTTCAATGTTTGGACAAGTCAGTCGGTAACTAACAATGACAAGACGGCCGGCTTTTGTAAAATGTTTGGACAAGTCAGTCGGTAACTAACCATGACAAGGCGGCCGGCTTTTGTTCAATGTTTGGACAAGTCAGTCGGTAACTAACCATGACAAGACGGCCGGCTTTTGTAAAATGTTTGGACAAGTCAGTCGGTAACTAACCATGACAAGACGGCCGGCTTTTTGTTCAATGTTTGGACAAGTCAGTCAGTAACTAACCATGACAAGACGGCCGGCTTTTGTTCAATGTTTGGACAAGTCAGTCGGTAACTAACCTTGACAAGACGGCGTCAAGCTATAGCGACGATACGTTGCCATAAATGCAAGGTACTTTTCAATATACCTTGTGTGGATACCCTTACAGTGGATCCATGGACGTATGATTATCAATCTATGTCTCCTTACCGTTCATCCATGGTCCCCTTTATGCGAATCCATGGGCCTCTTATCGTTAATTCATGGACCCCTTTATGCGAATCCATGGACCCCTTTATGCGAATCCACGGACCCCTTTATGCGAATCCATGGGCCTCTTACCGTTAATTCATGGACCCCATTATGTGAATCCATGGACCCCTTTATGCGAATCCATGGACCCCTTTATGCGAATCCATGGACCTCTTACTGTTCATCCATGGACTTCTTACTGCGGATCCCTTAAGGCTGATCCATGGACTCCTTTCTGTCAATTCATAAACCCTTGTAAATCTATTGAGCCCCTGCTGTGAATCCATGGATCCTTTTCTGTTGATCCATGGGCCCTTACTATAGCCCCTTTCTGCTCATCATAAATGGCGACTCAGTTTGATGAGGCTGGCAACTCATTTGGTTTGTTCGGTGAGGATGGTAACCTCATCATATAAAGAAAGTACCACACAAACCACCACTTGAGAAGTATATCCATACTTTGATACAGGCTTTCTGCATAGAAGTGGAGAGATGTTGTAGTCTCATGGCCCTGGTGGAGTCATAGAAGTGGAGAGATGTTGTTGTCTCATGGTCATGGTGGAGTCATAGAAGTGGAGAGATGTTGTAGTCTCGTGGTCCTGGTGGAGTCATAGAAGTGGAGAGATGTTGTAGTCTCGTGGTCCTGGTGGAGTCATAGAAGTGGAGAGATGTTGTAGTCTCATGCTCCTGGTGTCATTTCTTCTTCTCCTTCGTACGCTGTCAAACGTCAACTTGTATTTTTTCGAAAAAAAGCAGCGGTCATCCTGAGGCTGTCGACACTGCCATAGAGCTTGTCTAGTGTTGCCACAAATGTTCAGCGGTCATTTTCCCGGTACCACACGTACATTCGTCAGTGCCACCTATCTTCAATTTGTTGAATAGGTGGTACCTCAGTCTATTGTGGCCTGTGCGGAGTCTGAAGACCACGACCTGCTCTCTTCTGTTCAACTGGTAATAGGCATCGTTTTTGGTGTAGCCAGTATGTTCTGTTTCCCATTTGGTCATGTATCTGGCTCTAATAAGCCTTTTGGACTCTTCGTACGTCATACTAGTATCTGGTTGTGGTAGTCTTACACCTGGTGTCATTTAATAAGGATGTATAGTTGTTGGGGATATACTACGGATATATTGTTGGGGATATACTACGGATATATTGTTGGGGATATACTACGGATATATTGTTGGGGATATACTACAGATATATTGTTGGGGATATACTACGGATATATTGTTGGGGATATACTACGGATATATTGTTGGGGATATACTACGGATATATTGTTGGGGATATACTACGGATATATTGTTGGGGATATACTACATATATATATATGGGGATATGAGGAATGTTGGAATATAATAAGGATATATTGTAGGAATGTAGGAGATATTGTAGGAATGTAGGAGATATTGTAGGAATGTAGGAGATATTGTAGGAATGTAGGAGATATTGTAGAAATGTAGGAGATATTGTAGTTTGTTTTTATTTTGCGTTCGCCTTATTTCCCTATTCCCCAAGGCGGTGTGCGTTGCACTGCGGTTTTTATTTTGCGTCTGTCGGCCCAGTGAATCCGATTTCGGCATGCATTTTATGTAAGGGTCTGCTTCCTCCTGCATTTTCTAAGGGTTTGCTTCCCCGGGGTAACGGCCGGTGCTGTGATGGGGATCGAACCCAGCACCTTCTTGTTGTGAGCCGTGTCACTTAACCACAAGCCCACGCCATCTCCAGATATTGTAGTAATGAGGTATAGGTGGAGAAATGTTTTGGTAATTCTAATGATGAATAGTTGGAGAAATGTTGGGGATATAATAAGTATGTATAGCTGGAGGTGTGTTGTAGTCCATAAGCCGTTTTCCCATTTAAAAATAGAATACATTTATTATTTCTAAATTATTTTTATTGATTATTTAAAAAAAATAAAGTACAGAAAATGGGGATTACAAAATGAAAACTGCGGGAAATGTGTCAGATCGCCTGTGTGGACAAACAAGGGCTTCTAGATCGTGAGATGCCTAGATCCAGCGTTTACATTTCTTCCAGAATGTTGTATTTGAGCTGTTGGAACACCCGGGGCTTGTCTATAGACACGGTCCATCAGGGGATCCATCGAAATATTAACTTGGCGAATGAATATGGTGTTCGAAAATCTGCCTTAGCATCTGCATTGTAGCTGTGGTCGTAAGGGAATGTGTGCCATCTTGCTGCCACTATATCTGACATCTCAGACCTGTCCTCCACTATAGGACGGACCACCACATCTCAGACATGTTCTCCACTGCAGGACGGACCACCACATCTCAGACATGTCCTCCACTGCAGGACGGACCACCACATCTCAGACATGTCCTCCACTGCAGGACGGACCCCCACATCTCAGACATGTCCTCCACTGCATGACACATACCACTGTCCAGCACTTCCCAATATCGATTGTCGTGTCGGTCATCCTAACTGTATCGCCATCTTCACCCTAAAGTTACACCTAACTACCATCCGGATGTTATACTGCACCAAACCGTGACCTTAAGCATGCGCAGTTCACGTTGATGGATTTCCCGGTGACCCCAAAACCTGGTAGTCTGCTTCTTCATGTGGTCATTCCAGTGAAAATGGGCTTCATTGCCCATGATCAGATTGTGAATAACGTTTTTGTTTTCTCTAACCATCTCTTGAATACGGGCTGCATAATTTAGTCGCTGCTAACAATCTATCATCTCTTTAATTCGTGCACCAATTCCACATTGTTTGGGTACATGTTTAAATGGTTTGCATGCGTGCAACGAAGTTCGTGAGATTCCCAGCTCAAGTGAGCGCCGTCTAGTGGACGGAACTGGTTCTTCATGAGTGTTGTGCTGCAAATGTTCAATATTGTCTTGTATACGTGCCCAAGAGCTGGTGACAAATCACGTCAGTTTGATGAAAACATTGAACCAAGTGACGTCTTGTTGTGTTTCGTGGGTCGATTCCTGGCCTGGAAATATCGCACGAATGCTCTCTGCATTAGAACAATGGAGAGCTGATTTTGGAAATAAAATTCAATATTTTATATGCTTTGCTTCGCCATGATTTTTTTCACAGTAAACGAATGTTCAAAATCGATTTTAAAAAAATAATTTCTAATAAGTTATTACATTTGAAAATGGGAAAGTGACTTATGGGCAATCCCATAGTTCAGTTCACTCAGAGGTCAAGTTTTGATTGAGTTGACATTATACACACATCAGAATATGTTCTACAAGTCTGTCAGTTCCATTTGAGGAGCAGATGGACAGCATAACACTCTTCTCCCCAGTTGAAGGAATAAATGTCTGGAGGTGAGATAAACCTGAAACAAACCACCATGTTCTGAGGGCAATAGATGTGGTCATTTGTGGGCGAACAATAAAGGTGAGGAAGTAGACTGATGTCAGGGGTAGACGAGAAGTAGACTGATGTCAGGGGTAGACGAGAAGTAGACTGATGTCAGGGGTAGACGAGAAGTAGACTGATGTCAGGGGTAGACGAGAAGTAGACTGATGTCAGGGGTAGACGAGAAGTAGACTGATGTCAGGGGTAGACGAGAAGTAGACTGATGTCAGGGGTAGACGAGAAGTAGACTGATGTCAGGGGTAGACGAGAAGTAGACTGATGTCAGGGGTAGACAGAAGCTCCTAATGTATGGGTATGAGGGAAGGTGGGGACGCCTCTGGTAGAGTAGATGTGTCACAGAGCACGTGGAGGCGACCACAAGAAAATTGATAATAGCCGTTGTTTCTTTTTTTTCTTCTTCTCCTTCTTCTTCTCCTCCTCCTCCTTCTTCTTCTTCTTCTCCTCCTCCTCCTCCTCCCCCTTCTTCTCCTCCTTCTCCTTCTTCTTCTCCTCCTCCTTCTTCTTCTTCTCCTCCTCCTTCTTCTCCTCCTCCTTCTCCTCCTCCTCCTCCTTCTCCTCCCCCTTCTTCTTCTCCTCCTCCTTCTCCTCCTCCTTCTTCTCCTCCTGCTCCTCCCTCTCCTCCTGCTCCTTCTCCTCCTCTTCCTCTCCATCCCCTCCTCCTCCTCCTCCTTCTTCTCCTCCTCCTTCTTCTCCTCCCCCTTCTTCTTCTCCTCCTTCTCCTCCTCCTCCTCCCCCTTCTTCTTCTCCTCCTCCTTCTCCTCCTCCTCCTCCCCCTTCTTCTTCTTCTCCTCCTTCTCCTCCTCTACCTCCCCCTTCTTCTTCTCCTCCTCCTTCTCCTCCTCCTCCCCCCCTTCTCTTCCCCCTTCTTCTTCTTCTCATCCTCCTTCTCCTCCTCCTCCTCCCCCTTCTTCTTCTCCTCCTCCTTCTCCTCCCCCTTCTTCTTCTCCTCCTCCTTCTCCTCCTCTTCCTCCTCCTCCTTCTTCTTCTCCTTCTTCTCCTCCTCCTCCTTCTCCTCCTCCTTCTCCTCCTCCTTCGTCTCCTCCTCCTTCTCCTCCTCCTCCTTCTTCTCCTCCTCCTCCTTCTCCTCCTCCTTCTTCTCCTCCTCCTTCTTCTCCTCCTCCTTCTTCTTCTCCTCCTTCTTTTCCTCCTCCTCCTCCTTCTTCTTCTCCTTCTTCTCCTCCTCCTCCTCCTTCTCCTCCTCCTTCTTCTCCTCCTCCTTCTCCTCCTCCTCCTTCTTCTCCTCCTCCTTCTCCTCCTACTTCTTCTCCTCCTTCTTCTCCTCCTCCTTCTCCTCCTCCTCCTCCTTCTCCTCCTCCTCCTTCTCCTCCTCCTTCTTCTCCTTCTCCTCCTCCTTTTTCTCCTCCTTCTCCTCCTCCTTCTTCTTCTCCTTCTCCCCCTTCTTCTCCTCCTCCTCTTCCTCTCCATCCCCTCCTCCTCCTTATTCCTCTCCTTCTCCTCCTGCTTCGTCATTTTCCTCTTCCCCCTTGTCCTTATCATCTTCCTGCTTCTACTTGTTCCTCTTCTGCCGTCACACTTTGTACAGGGCTGTAGCCCAGTCTCGTGGCATGTATTTGCCCTCCGCCTCTCTCGTGGTCCGAGTCACATTTTCAAAATACGACTAAGAGAGTCAATCATTTGTGTCTTCTTGGATCTGAAGAAGAAGAATAATAAGTAACCTCTCTCTCTCCCTCTCCCCCTCTCTCTCACACACACACACAGACACACTCACTTTTGTCCATTAATTGGTTGTGTTGTTACAATGCTATAGCCCGACCTTTCCCATAACGTGCCCTCAGTGCGCCGTCTGCTTCTATGTCTAGCAATCAATCGTACATTGGCTTCCTTCAGCAAGTCCTCGACAGGTTCCCCTGATTAGCCACTCTAAACTACGGTTGATCGCTCACTATCAGTGCCATTGTTACATATCAATAGATCAAATATAACTAGAGTTAGTTCATGTGAACTCTTCTTCTTACTCTAAATCACGGATCTCACTATGCGAAGCTGCTTTCTGCGGCCCGCAGTCATAACAAAGGTTGGGCAAGAATATTTACTATTAAAGAGCTAATCTGTATTCTTACAAAACATAAAAAAGTGTCTAGATAACAACGAAAACGAGTTAGTTTACTGCACCAAAGAGATATGCATATACGTGGAAGACGTAGCAGGCGTCATACGATGGATAACATATATAGGGACCAATACCAGGCGGGGCTAGGAAACCAAGTTTCTGTCAGTCAAAGTTAGTCATGGAGCCTTAAAGTGTTAGGTACAAACAATACGGCACTTTCGATGTGAATCAAGTGCACTGTATAAACAATACGGCACTTTCGATGTGAATCAAGTGCACTGTATAAACAATACGGCACTTTCGATGTGAATCAAGTGCACTGTATAAACAATACGGCACTTTCGATGTGAATCAAGTGCACTGTATAAACACCATTCTCACGTAAAACGCAGATTTAGTCGCGTTCATTTCTGATATTCTCAGCCGTAGATTTCAAACATCTAAGCAACAACATAATATCTCCTGTAACATTCTTCCATAACCTCGGGGGGGGGGGGGGGGCCTTTCTCTTCTCCCCCCCCCCCCCCCCCCCAATCTCTTGTGCCATCTCTCATCTCCATCTCGAAACACTTTATCACAAATGGATGACGACTTTAAGTATTTTTAATCTCTGCTTTCCTTTAGTACATTGACTTTACGATCAATTCACAAATGACATAATTTTATGTTCCTGCATGTGCAAACCATTGATATTTTGTTCCACTCAGAACATTCGTCCCAGAGAAATGGGACGTCAATCTGAATTACGAACTGTTATTAGAATTAGCAGGACGAATTCTTAGCAGAATGGAATTAATGAGCGTCTTTGAACAGTAGCGGCAATGTCTACACAGTAAACTCTGGAGGAAGAAAAAACGTTAACCATGATCAATGGGAGAATTCGTGTTTGTTTTTTTTTTACAACAGAGTTCTATGATAAAATTGAATACTTCGTCTTCAAACAATTCGTGTGATTAAAGAATTCAATGTTGGTCGCTACTACAATGGAAAAAAAAAACCCGAGGAAAGTATATCATAGACGTGACTTCATTGGACCTGGACGTTTCCATATGGGCTGACGACAATATCATAGCCGTGACTTCATTGGACCTGGACGTTTCCATATGGGCTGACGACAATGCCTGAACTCCGTAGCCGCTGCGGCTGCTCAACATTTTGTTTCGCTCACGCAGCAAGGTACCCATTTACAGCTGAGTCGACTGGAAGAAGCGGTGATACCATGAAAAAGCCCATGACATACCCATTGGGTGAACTGAGCATGACGTCATCTGAACATGTCACGCTGGGATGTAATCAAAGCTCACAACTTCTAGCCTACAGAATCGACTCACTCGCTACTACCACACGAACCATGAACTGACAACTTCTAGGCTACAGAATCTACTCACTCGCTACTACCACACGAACCATGAACTGACAACTTCTAGGCTACAGAATCTACTCACTCGCTACTACCACACGAACCATGAACTGACAACTTCTAGGCTACAGAATCTACTCACTCGCTACTACCACACGAACCATGAACTGACAACTTCTAGGCTACAGAATCTACTCACTCGCTACTACCACACGAACCATGAACTGACAACTTCTAGGCTACAGAATCTACTCACTCGCTACTACCACACGAACCATGAACTGACAACTTCTAGGATACAGAATCTACTCACTCGCTACTACCACACAATCTATGCTTTGATTGCTTCATTGCTTCCCAAACCGCAGCAGTAAAGATAGTCGACTAACATCGGAGATGAAGTGTTAGAGACTTCATTGTACGAGGCCACATCTTGTTTATGGAGTTGGGTTGTCAATTTTATTCCCTGCAGCCTCTTCTTCCCTAACAGTAATCCAGGCAGCCATTTGCAGTTAGGTCGACTGCGCGTGCCGATAACGCGAGTTGAATCTAAAACCTTTGCTGCGAAGAGCTAGTGCTCTAACTATTGGCTAAAAAGTATAATGTTGTTCGCCACTAGGATACGATCTATGCTGAGACTTCTCGAAAAAGGAAACATTATGTTTAAACATGAACAACATACCACATACAATAAATACAATGATGTATGGGTACCCTAACGACCTTACAGGCTACGAGCAAATGCTGGTGCCCCAACAGCCGTACAGGAAGTGCTGGTGCCCCAACGGCCGTACAGGAAGTACTGGAGCCCCAACGGCCGTACAGGAAGCACTGGTGCCCCAACGACCTTACCGAAAGTACTGGTGCCCCAACGGCCTTACATGAAGTGCTAGTACCCCAACGACCTTACATGAAGCACTGGTGCCCCAACGACCTTACCGAAAGTACTGGTGCCCCAACGGCCTTACATGAAGTGCTAGTACCCCAACGACCTTACATGAAGCACTGGTGCCCCAACGGCCTTACCGAAAGTACTGGTGCCCCAACGGCCTTACATGAAGTGCTAGTACCCCAACGACCTTACATGAAGCACTGGTGCCCCAACGGCCTTACCGAAAGTACTGGTGCCCCAACGACCTTACCGAAAGTACTGGTGCCCCAACGACCTTACCGAAAGTACTGGTGCCCCAACGGCCGTACAGGAAGTACTGGTGCCACAACGGCCTTACCGAAAGTACTGGTGCCCCAACGGCCGTACAGGAAGTACTGGTGCCCCAACGGCCGTACAGGAAGTACTGGTGCCCCAACGGCCTTACCGAAAGTACTGGTGCCCCAACGGCCTTACCGAAAGTACTGGTGCCCCAACGGCCGTACAGGAAGTACTGGTGCCCAAACGACCTTACCGAAAGTACTGGTGCCCCAACGGCCTTACATGAAGCACTGGTGCCCCAACGGCCTTACCGAAAGTACTGGTGCCCCAACGACCTTACCGAAAGTACTGGTGCCCCAACGACCTTACCGAAAGTACTGGTGCCCCAACGGCCGTACAGGAAGTACTGGTGCCACAACGGCCTTACCGAAAGTACTGGTGCCCCAGCGGCCTTACCGAAAGTACTGGTGTCCCAACGGCCGTACAGGAAGTACTGGTGCCCCAACGGCCGTACAGGAAGTACTGGTGCCCCAACGGCCTTACCGAAAGTACTGGTGCCCCAACGGCCTTACCGAAAGTACTGGTGCCCCAACGGCCTTACCGAAAGTACTGGTGCCCCAACGGCCGTACAGGAAGTACTGGTGCCCCAACGACCTTACCGAAAGTACTGGTGCCCCAACGGCCTTACCGAAAGTACTGGTGCCCCAACGGCCTTACCGAAAGTACTGGTGCCCCAACGGCCGTACAGGAAGTACTGGTGCCCCAACGACCTTACCGAAAGTACTGGTGCCCCAACGGCCTTACCGAAAGTACTGGTGCCCCAACGGCCTTACCGAAAGTACTGGTGCCCCAACGGCCGTACAGGAAGTACTGGTGCCCCAACGACCTTACCGAAAGTACTGGTGCCCCAACGGCCTTACCGAAAGTACTGGTGCCCCAACGGCCTTACCGAAAGTACTGGTGCCCCAACGGCCTTACCGAAAGTACTGGTGCCCCAACGGCCGTACAGGAAGTACTGGTGCCCCAACGGCCTTACCGAAAGTACTGGTGCCCCAACGGCCGTACAGGAAGTACTGGTGCCCCAACGACCTTACCGAAAGTACTGGTGCCCCAACGGCCTTACCGAAAGTACTGGTGCCCCAACGGCCGTACAGGAAGTACTGGTGCCCCAACGACCTTACCGAAAGTACTGGTGCCCCAACGACCTTACCGAAAGTACTGGTGCCCCAACGGCCTTACCGAAAGTACTGGTGCCCCAACGGCCTTATAGACTGCGAAGATACAATGAGAAGGAGATAAGACGCGTAATTATGGTGTGTCCCCCGAGCTGTCATACAGTCCGTGACCCTGGTAGTGATTAGAGTTTGAGCCCTTGCTCTAAACCGAGTTGGTCCTACTTGACGGGCGATACGACATATATCTATACCGATAAGTTGATCGTCACACTAAAGCGTAACATGAGTCTATAGAGCTGATGAGTTTTGTTTTGTTTCCACGGAGACACAGTTATTGGGATTGCCTCGCGTGGACAAGTTTATATTGCACCGAAATAATTAATCCTGCACTACAATATTACACTATTTGCGGTTGCCGGAAACTACAAACAAAATTGCAGAGCTTTCGTAGTTTTCTTTTTTTTTTTTTTTCTAAAATCATCTGGTCTGGGAGAGTTTTTTTGCTTTTTGTGTGCATGTTTTGTTTTTGTTTTTGCAGAAAGGGGGGGGGGGGCGGCTAAAAGAAAGAAAAAAAAGAACAGTGGGCCTCTTTAAGACTGGCTGGTTTTGTGTGTGGTTGAACTGAAACCTAATCGATGTCCGTGGCAGTTGTCGGGAAGCGCGTGGACTCTGGCACCTCTGTGTCGTCCTTAGCCGCGTGCTGGCGGAGCAGCGAATCTCGGCCTGGCCTGTGTTGATAGTATCTGCCGCTTTATATCTCTCCTTTGTTTAGCGTGCTGAGCCCACAGGGTTCGCTAGACAGGGACCACATATTGCTACGGGATCATTTTGATTATATAACGCATCCATTTCTTGTTTAACGTTGTTAATTCAGAATTGTTTCAGGATTCTTAGGATGTGAATTATTTCAGACTTATTCAGATATGGCTTTTACTCAGTGTTTGGTTCGGTGTCTAGCCAATGTCTAGAAGAGAATCTGTCCAGTGCGGAGATGTGAATGCGTTTCTCTGAGTGTGACTAAATATTAAACATGATTGTTAAACTGTTCTCACTGACAAATTGATTGTCGGCATGTGTTGAATATTAATGCAGTAAGTACTTCTTTTGTCGTTACTATGTTGTTGGACAGGGGTTGTGGTGGATTGGGGAGGGGAGGGGTTGTGGTGAATTGGGGAGGAGAGTATTGGGGAATATGTTTGTGTGTGTGTGTGTGTGTGTGCGTGTGTTATTTTTGTTGCACTTCGTCATTAAACACGCGAAAGATAATTCATATGTTATTATTGGTGCATCCAGAAGCATTTGTTGACACACTAAGTTATGACATAGATATACAACTGTTGTTATGTGGCCATCGAAGAGACTGGCTCAATGACAGTTCTGATAACTCTAGGTGTCATGTTTATGTGGGCATCGGAGAGACTGGCCTTGAACTCTGTTTACCCAATGACATTTCTGATAACTCTAGGTCTCTGATCGCCAATCATTTCAGTAGTTCTCGAAACCAGGGTAAGGTCGAACTAAGACTCACGGACATCGTCTCCTGCTCCACTGGTTTGAGCTGGTGTATAGTTCTTCTGAGTTCGTTCTCAATCTCCCGCTACCAAGCCCTAAACGTTCTCAATCTCCCACTACCAAGCCCTAAACGTTCTCAATCTCCCGCTACCAAGCCCTGAACGTTCTCAGTCTCCCGCTACCAAGCCCTGAACGTTCTCAATCTCCCGCTACCAAACGTTCTCAATCTCCCGCTACCAAGCCCTCAACAAGGCTTCACAAGTGACATGATGTAGTCTGGAGAAAGAAATGCGTTGTGTCCTTAGTTTACAGCTTGACTGCGATATTTTCACCTTCGGTTCGACAAATCCGTCAGGAGGGGCGAGAATAGTTAACCTTAGATAAAAGATACCTTAACTGATTCACCCCATAGAGCTGACATATCGACTCACAAACTTCTCTACAATTCCATATACCTGATACATCCACTGGAACAATTCGCACACATAAACTGTACATACACCTTTCTCTATATCAAGTTTTCTTTCATGTATAATTGTACCTGTAGTTCTTAGAAACAGTTTACAATGGGAGAATAGATGTCTTCAGCGGTCTAAAATACTCTGGAGAGAAAGAGTGAAACATTATGGTTTAATTGAATATAGTCCATACGATTGCGTGGGCTTTCACAGATTCATGTCCTTTACTCTCTCTCTCTCTCTCTCTCTCTCTCTCTCTCTCTCTCTCTCTCTCTCTCTCTTCACTTCCCCCTGTTTCTCTTCAACCAATCATTTCTTTCTGATTATTATGTTTATCCATATATTTATACATCCTTATGTGTGTCTGTGTTTGCAATTATGTTTGTTCTTTTAATGTACGTATATATGTGTCTCATATATGTGTGTGTACGTGTTAGTGTATATACTAATTATTTCATGCATTATACATATTTGTATTTGTGCATATGTATGAACGTATCTACTTATTCATTTGTACACGATTTATTATATTTGTGTTTTTGTGTAATCATATTCAGGAATTCTTGTTTTGTCTACCCTGTCCTAATTGGCATGCCATGATTCAGCCATTCTCAGGCTAATGGCTTCAGCTTTACATATTGTATTTGTTGTTGAGTTTATTGTCTTTGTTTATTTTGTGATTTATTAAGTGTTTTAATTTGTTCTTTGTTCCTGCCGAAGGCCATTTGTCTGTAACAAGATTGTTGCTGTTGTGTTTTTGTCATGGCGTCTGTAACCAAGCCATACATATATGTGTGATTTATTCAATGAACTACACCAGTAATTGTGTGCCCATGTCATATCTACATGTCATATCTACACCAGTAATTGTGTGCCCATGTCATATCTACATGTCATATCTGCAACCAGTAATTGTGCCTCCATGTCATATCTGCAACCAGTAATTGTGCCCCCATGTCATATCTACATGTCATATCTGCAACCAGTAATTGTGCCTCCATGTCATATCTACATGTCATATCTACACCAGTAATTGTGCCTCCATGTCATATCTACACCAGTAATTGTGCCTCCATGTCATATCTACACCAGTAATTGTGTGCCCATGTCATATCTGCAACCAGTAATTGTGCCTCCATGTCATATCTGCAACCAGTAATTGGACCTCCATGTCATATCTACACCAGTAATTGTGTGCCCATGTCATATCTACATGTCATATCTGCAACCAGTAATTGGACCTCCATGTCATATCTACACCAGTAATTGTGTGCCCATGTCATATCTACATGTCATATCTGCAACCAGTAATTGTGCCTCCATGTCATATCTACACCAGTAATTGTGCCTTCATGTCATATCTACACCAGTAATTGTGCCTCCATGTCATGTCTGCAACCAGTAATTGTGTGTCCATGTCATATCTGCAACCAGTAATTGTGCCTCCATGTCATATCTGCAACCAGTAATTGTGTGTCCATGTCATATCTGCAAACAGTAATTGTGCCTCCATGTCATATCTGCAACCAGTAATTGTGCCTCCATGTCATATCTGCAACCAGTAATTGTGCCTCCATATCATATCTGCAACCAGTAATTGTGCCTCCATGTCATATCTGTAACCAGTAATTGTGCCCCCATGCCATATCTACATGTCATATCTGCAACCAGTAATTGTGCCTCCATGTCATATCTGTAACCAGTAATTGTGCCCCCATGTCATATCTGCAACCAGTAATTGTGCCTCCATGTCATATCTGCAACCAGTAATTGTGCCTCCATGTCATATCTGCAACCAGTAATTGTGCCTTCATGTCATATCTGCAACCAGTAATTGTGCCTCCATGTCATATCTGCAACCAGTAAGTATGTGTCCATGTCATATCTGCAACCAGTAATTGTGCCTCCATGTCATATCTGCAACCAGTAAGTATGTGTCCATGTCATATCTGCAACCAGTAATTGTGCCTCCATGTCATATCTGCAACCAGTAATTATGTGTCCATGTCATATCTACATGTCATATCTACACCAGTAATTGTTTGTCCATGTCATATCTACAACCAGTAATTGTGTGCCCATGTCATATCTACACCAGTAATTGTGTGTCCATGTCATATCTGCAACCAGTAATTGTGTGCCCATGTCATATCTGCAACCAGTAATTGTGTGCCCATGTCATATCTGCAACCAGTAATTGTGTGTCCATGTCATATCTACACCAGTAATTGTGGGTCAATGTTATATCTACACCAGTAATTGTATATCCATGGCATAGCTACATGTCATATCTACACCATGTCATATCTACACCAGTAATTGTGTGTCCATGTCATATCTACACCATGTCATATCTACACCAGTAATTGTGTGTCCATGTCATATCTACACCATGTCATATCTACACCAGTAATTGTGTGTCCATGTCATATCTACTACACAACCAGGTCTGTTCTCCAGAAATCCTACTTGCACAGTTTTTTTTCAGGACCTGGTAGCAGAATTTGAGAACGAACAACCATGAAGACGAAGATATCTTAAGTCTGCCACGACCATCAACAGCTGCCTAACTATATCATATCTTACTGTAACACCACCACCAACAATTGTCTGTATCACATCTTACCCACAGTTATCATTCTTGAAGCTATCATTCAGCTTCAGCCATCTAAATCGCCTTTCTGGTCCAACTAATGATACTAGCCTAGCTCTCCAGACCCAACTAATGAAACTAGCCTAGCTATCCAGACCCAACTAATGATATTAGCCTAGCTATTCAGACCCAACTAATGATACTAGCCTAGCTACCAGACCCAACTAATGATATTAGCCTAGCTCTCCAGCCCAACTAATGATACTAGCCTAGCTATCCAGACCCAACTAATGCTACTAGCCTAGCTATCCTGACCCAACTAATGATACTAGCCTAGCTACCCAGAGCCAATTAATGATACTAGCCTAGCTATCCAGCCCCAACTAATGATACTAGCCTAGCTATCCAGCCCAACTAATGCTACTAGCCTAGCTATCCAGACCCAACTAATAATACTAGCCTAGCTATCCAGACCCAACTAATGCTACTAGCCTAGCTATCCAGACCCAACTAATGCTACTAGCCTAGCTATCCAGACCCAACTAATGCTACTAGCCTAGCTATCCAGACCCAACTAATGCTACTAGCCTAGCTATCCAGACCCAACTAATGCTACTAGCCTAGCTATCCAGACCCAACTAATGATACTAGCCTAGCTATCCAGACCCAACTAATGCTACTAGCCTAGCTATCCAGACCCAACTAGTGCTACTAGCCTAGCTCTCCTGACCCAACTAATGATACTAGCCTAGCTCTCCAGCCCAACTAATGCTACTAGCCTAGCTATCCAGACCCAACTAATGCTACTAGCCTAGCTATCCAGACCCAACTAATGCTACTAGCCTAGCTATCCAGACCCAACTAATGCTACTAGCCTAGCTATCCAGACCCAACTAATGATACTAGCCTAGCTATCCAGACCCAACTAATGCTACTAGCCTAGCTATCCAGACCCAACTAATGCTACTAGCCTAGCTCTCCTGACCCAACTAATGATACTAGCCTAGCTCTCCAGCCCAACTAATGATACTAGCCTAGCTCTCCAGACCCAACTAATGGTACTAGCCTAGCTACCCAGAGCCAATTAATGATACTAGCCTAGCTATCCTGCCCCAACTAATGATACTAGCCTAGCTATCCAGCCCAACTAATGGTACTAGCCTAGCTATGTCTCAAGTCTGGCCCACAACCGATATTTCGGCGAAAATGCAACTGACAAGAATGACAGTTCGGGCGGACTTGCCTGCTCCAGTAAGGGGCAAGTTAGGCTACACATCATAACCTTTCGGAATGCAGTGACTGTTAGCAACATTATAATGAGCTATTTTGTCAAACTGAATATGGTATGTCAGGGCAGTAGTGCAGGATGGACAATTATGAAACTCTATAGATGAAGTTGAAATAATCAATGTAAGCCTATTACGATGATCGGAAATAGAGCAGAACAGAGCGCGAGCGAAGAATCCATATTAGGATCTTTTAAAAAATGATGTCAAGTTGAAAATAGACATGAAATACTGAGTGGTGTCATTCTGGGGATCGTGCAAGGGCAGCATCGTGAGCCGTGCGGTCTTAGTGAGAGTGCTACTTGCTGTCATGTCTCCTCTCATACTGTCATGTTTCCTCTCTGTCATGTCTCCTCTCTGTCATGTCTCCTCTCTGTCATGTCTCCTCTCTTACTGTCATGTCGCCCCTTTTACTGTTATGTCTCCTCTCATACTATCATGTCTCCTCTCTTACTATCATGTCTCCTCTCTTACTATCATGTCTCCTCTCTTACTATCATGTCTCCTCTCTTACTATCATGTCTCCTCTCTTACTATCATGTCTCCTCTCTTACTATCATGTCTCCTCTCTTACTGTCATGCCTCCACTCTTACTGTCATGGCTCCTCTCTCTCATGTCTCCTCTCTGTCATGTCTCCTCTCTTACTGTCATGCCTCCTCTCTTACTGTCATGCCTCCTCTCTTTCTGTCATGTCTCCTCTCTTTCTGTCATGTCTCCTCTCTTACTGCCATGTATCTTCTCTTACTGTCATGTCTCCTCTCTTACTGTCATGTCTCCTCCCTTACTGTCATGTCTCCTCTCGTACCGTCATGTATGCACATGACAGCGATTTACCCATATTGGCTGAACTGTGTGTGTTCTTGCAGCGGTGGTTGCTGTAGGTGTTTATTTTACTTGATGATGTTGCTGGCTCATTGCTTAACCTCCTTTTAATCTCCGTTAGCGACATGATTGGAAGGTTTCCATTGGTCTACTTTTCACACCTCGGGTCCGGGATGACAAAATCTCTGAATGGTGGGCCATCAAATATAATTCATTGAAGAAATATACCATGACCTACTTTAGATAGGCCTTCGGACTCACTGGAAAACCCCATTGATAGACTGACGACTAAATGACAAAACTTTCATGTGTCAACTATTGTCCGTTTCACAATGGTTGCCGTCAATTGCCGCCTAACATCTCAATAACCCTTACACCGATATGCGTGATTTTTTGCACGTGAACTTAACTTTCCAATGTCCCAATGACTTAATAATTTACATTGTCAGATAGTGCCATATTCTTAAAGTGGCTAGTTCTTTTGATGTTTGTTAGCAAAGGATTTATTTAGTCCATTCAGAAAATAATTTACTGTGTTTCTTTTAATGTCTTTTATTAGGCATATGCGTCTCTCCGATTCTAATACGATTTTCTATATTAGGCTCCACATAATGCCCTTTTGTAGTGTAGTTCATGTATTTTAGGAACTGTAAGAAGTAACTGGGCATTTCGTATAAAAAATGTGGGGAAATATAAAAGCACACGATATATAGAACATAAAAAGTACATACTTCAGATGGATTGGTTCAGTTTTATAAAAAAAAGATGCTGGAACAAATAATAAATGATTTTAATTCAGTTCTGAGATCCATCTTCTAGCTGATTTGGGGGAGGGGGGGGGGAGGGAGAGAAGGGGCGCTGAATAGGACCGTTTCAAGGTGATGGAAACTTCTACTTCTCGGAAAGCAAACATGTAGGTTAATTGTTCACTTATTTGATGACTGCTCTCGGAAGAAAGAACGACCGCCTTTTTTTTCAATATGCCTTGGTATATCGTCCCGAGTGCGGTGGTTGTACAGAAGCAAGGTAAGAGTACCGCAGACAGCTACAATACTCACAAGTATGTCTATGAGGAGGTTAACCGAAAGGAAGTGTATTGCCTTCCAACACCGCTTCACAGATGGCTTTGTTCCAAGTCCTTACAGTATAATAAATTGTCGTAAATCCAAAAATCTTTTTTTTCCTATTTCGTTCTCATTGCTTCCTAAGGTGAGGTTCGTTGCGCAGTCTTTGCGCCTTAATATTCGGTGCATCCGGTTTCAGCGCGTATCTTAAAATTGCTTCACGTCATAAAGGACTACGACCTTGCCGATTCATGAGTCCAAACACCTGCAAGCTTGGGTATTGAGAGTCCGACAGCTAACCACATCGCTACGCATGAATCCAAACACCTGCAAGCTTGGTAAGAGTCGGGCAACTAACCGCATCGCTATGCATCTCCCATCTGCTACTTCAAGTAGGGTTATAATTGAGATGGACCATAACTTCAGGTTCGCCTGATCATACATCAGAATAACGTAACACAGATTGCTTACATACCATGTGGAAGTTAATGTTAGAACACGTGAACTCCGACACTAAATTGATGGCGATACAGGACGGCAGGCATAAGATTTACCAAACAGTTTCACTTGATGACATTACAAAGGGTCAACAACGGGAGTGGTTTACCGTAGTGGGGAATGGCGTGATGGAACACACGATTGCATGCGTTAGTCGGCGTGATTGCATGCGTCAGTCGGCGTGATCGCATGCGTCAGTCAGCTTGATCGCATGCGTCATTCGGCGTGATCGCATGAGTCAGTCGGCGTGATTGCATGCGTCAGTCGGCGTGATTGCATGCGTCAGTCGGCGTGATCGCATGCGTCAGTCGGCATTACATGTGAATGGAACAAAAAATCGCTGTGATGTCAATACATTTTATTGTGCGTATCACTTCTATATCAGCTTATTGGAAATGCGGATCGCAAGTTCCTGCAACCAATCACATCTTCGTCCTACCTGACAGCCGACATCACAGCTAAGTGCACCCAATTGTTTGAGCAGGAATTCTGATCGATTAATGCCATTATAAAACAGCTGCTGATTTCTGGGGACAGCCAGGTGCATGCGGAATTCCAGGAACTTTGAAATCAAACTAGACTTCTTGAAAGTCGAAAAAAATCGCATGGCAGTGTGAACCATGGGAAGGTATGTCAACATCTTTCTTTCGATCTGGCCGCTGAACTTTTGACCTCCAAACTTTGAAATAATAATATGAAGATGTAAAATTGTTCATTCCTGCTTCTGTGTGCTTTCTCATGTCTAGACACACAGTCTCTTGCTAGTTGAGACTTAGCTACGACACGAGAAGGAGGGACGGGAGAAGAGAGCCCGTGAGATTTGAGTTCTCCTGTAAAGAGAGATGGAGATACAGTGTTGATTTGTGTCTAGTTGGGTATTTGTTAGAATTTGTCTGTTGTGTGATTAGCTTAGAGAGACGCAGACGCTAACATACTTTATCTCTGAGAAATGTTCGGGACTTCTTTGTTCTATAACCTCCGTACTTTACATCAAAGTCCTCCACACACCTGACCGATGTCCTCCACACACCTAATCGATGTCCTCCACACACCTAATCGATGTCCTCCACACACCTGACCGATGTCCTCTACACACCTGACCGATGTCCTCTACACACCTGACCGATGTCCTCTACACACCTGACCGATGTCCTCCACACACCTGATCAATGTCCTCCACACACCTGACCGATGTCCTCCACACACCTGACCGATGTCCTCCACACACCTGACCGATGTCCTCCACACACCTGACCGATGTCCTCTACACACCTGATCAATGCCCTCCACACATCTGACCGATGTCCTCCACACACCTGACCGATGTCCTCCACACACCTAATCGATGTCCTCCACACACCTAATCGATGTCCTCCACACACCTAATCGATGTCCTCCACACACCAGACCGATGTCCTTCACACACGTGACCGATGTACTCCACACACCTAATCGATGTCCTCCACACACCTAATCGATGTCCTCCACACACCTGACCGATGTCCTCTACACACGCGACATATGTCCTTCACACACGTAACCGATGTCTTCTACACACGCGACAGATGTCCTTCACACACGTTACCGATATCCTTCACACACCTGACCGATGTCCTCTACACACGTGACCGATGTCCTTCACACACGTGACCGATGTCCTCCACACACCTGACCGATGTCCTTCACACACGTGACTGATGTCCTCCACACACCTGACCGATGTCCTCTACACACGCGACATATGTCCTTCACACACGTAACCGATGTCCTCTACACACGCGACAGATGTCCTTCACACACGTTACCGATATCCTTCACACACCTGATCGATGTCCTCTACACACGTGACCGATGTCCTTCACACACGTGACCGATGTCCTCCACACACCTGACCGATGTCCTTCACACACGTGACTGATGTCCTCTACACACCTGACCGATGTCCTCTACACACGCGACATATGTCCTTCACACACGTAACCGATGTCCTCTACACACGCGACAGATGTCCTTCACACACGTTACCGATGTCCTTCACACACCTGACCGATGTCCTCTACACACGTGACCGATGTCCTTCACACACGTGACCGATGTCCTCCACACACCTGACCGATGTCCTTCACACACCTGCTCCATATCCTCTACATACGTGACAGATGTCCCCCACACGCGTGACCGATGTCCTCCTCACACCCGAAGATGTCCTAACACTGTTGACACATGTACTGTCGCCAATCTTCCACTGGACGTAGACGCCTTCTGTTGATGACGTCACAATTCATCTGATGTTTTTGCGTCTACATTTCTGTGTACTCATAAGTTCACACAGCTGTAGACTTCTGTATCTAATAACTATCTGACAATCCTCATAGTCAGCTTCACTTTGTGAAGAGAGGGAGAGAGAGGGAGAGAGAGAGAGAGAGAGAGAGAGAGACAAGAACTTATTTGTGGAAGGGGAAAATGGAATTACAACTGAGACAGTCATGTTCACGGGTTGTCTAATTAAAGTAGCCAGCAATTTGGTTGGTACAGCAGATTATCCTAATCTTTGACGAGACAGTGGCACGACCTTAACCTTGTACCGCCGGGATATCTACCGTTGATTGGCTGGCACGTGCAGGCGACAACTGGACTGAGCAGGTCGGGGTGGGGGTGTCAGATAACTTGATCCGAGGTGCTGCCCCACCACCCTGGTCCACTATCTATCACAGTACTCTAAACTGCTAATTAACATCTACTATCACAATACTCTAAACTGCTAATTAACATCTACTATCACAATACTCTAAACTGCTAATTAACATCTACTATCACAATACTCTAAACTGCTAATTAACATCTACTATCACAATACTCTAAACTGCTAATTAACATCTACTATCACAATACTCTAAACTGCTAATTAACATCTACTATCACAATACTCTAAACTGCTAATTAACATCTACTATCACAATACTCTAAACTGCTAATTAACATCTACTATCACAATACTCTAAACTGCTAATTAACATCTACTATCACAATACTCTAAACTGCTAATTAACATCTACTATCACAATACTCTAAACTGCTAATTAACATCTACTATCACAATACTCTAAACTGCTAATTGCCATGCTCTATGTGTCACTACCCTTTTCTGCTTAAAATATTCGTATACTTGTGTGTGTCTATGTGAGTGTATGTGTGTGTGTTTGTGTGTGTGTCTGTGTGTGTCTATGTGAGTGTATGTGTGTGTGTTTGTGTGTGTGTCTGTGTGTGTCTATGTGAGTGTATGTGTGTGTGTTTGTGTGTGTCTATGTGTGTGTGTGTGTGTATGCGTGCGTGCGTGTGTGTGTTGTTTTTTTTGTTTATTTTTTCCTCTTCCTCTTCCTCATTCACCATCAGCCATACACACCAAAGGCTAAGAAAAGCAGCACAATCAGCCATACACTGGCTCTAACAATGACAGTATACCAATTCAGGAGGGAAACCACCAGTTCATGCATGGAGCCACCAATTCAGGAGGGAAACCACCAGTTCATGCATGGAGCCACCAATTCAGGAGGGAAACCACCAGTTCATGCATGGAGCCACCAATTCAGGAGGGAAACCATCAGTTCATGCATGGAGCCACCAATTCAGGAGGGAAACCACCAGTTCATGCATGGAGCCACCAATTCAGGAGGGAAACCACCAGTTCATGCATGGAGCCACCAATTCAGGAGGGAAACCATCAGTTCATGCATGGAGCCACCAATTCAGGAGGGAAACCACCAGTTCATGCATGGAGCCACCAATTCAGGAGGGAAACCACCAGTTCATGCATGGAGCCACCAATTCAGGAGGGAAACCACCAGTTCATGCATGGAGCCACCAATTCAGGAGGGAAACCACCAGTTCATGCATGGAGCCACCAATTCAGGAGGGAAACCACCAGTTCATGCATGGAGCCACCAATTCAGGAGGGAAACCACCAGTTCATGCATGGAGCCACCAATTCAGGAGGGAAACCACCAGTTCATGCATGGAGCCACCAATTCAGGAGGGAAACCACCAGTTCATGCATGGAGCCACCAATTCAGGAGGGAAATCACCAGTTCATGCATGGAGCCACCAATTCATGAGGGAAATCACTGGTTCAGGATCGAAACCACTAGTTATTGCATGGAGCCACCAATTCAGGAGGGAAACCACCAGTTCATGCATGGAGCCACCAATTCATGAGGGAAATCACCGGTTCAGGATCGAAACCACTAGTTATTGCATGGAGCCACCAATTCAGGAGGTAAATCATCAGTTTGTGCATGGAGCCACCAATTCAGGAGGGAAACCATCAGTTCATGCATGGAGAACCAATTCAGGAGGGAAACCACCAGTTTATGCATGGAGCCACCAATTCAGGAGGGAAATCACCAATTCAGGAGCGAAACCACCAGTTCTTGCACAGAGCCACCAATTAAGGAGGGAAGCCACCAGTTCACGAATGAAGCCACCATTTAAGAAATGAAACCACAAAATTTAGGAATGAGGCCACCAATTAAGTATTGAATCCACAAATTGAAGAATGGAACAACACATTTAGGAATGGAACCACAAATTTAGGAGTGAAGCCACCAATTCAAGAACGAAACTATGAGTTTCGGAACGTAACGTGTAGGACGGGTAGATGGTCAAGGTCCATCATCGCCGAGGCCAGTTGATATTGCACATGATAAAGACGAATACGGGATATATGAACATTTTATCTCTGGGGATATCGTTTGCTTCAGATCTGCTTACAGTATGGGCTGCTCAGGAGTCGTGATACCTCGCAGGCAGACTCCTGATACCTCGCAGACTCGTGATACCTCTCAGACTCGTGATACCTCGCAGGCAGACTCCTGATACCTCGCAGGCAGACTCCTGATACCTCTCAGACTCGTGATACCTCGCAGACTCGTGATACCTCTCAGACTCGTGATACCTCGCAGACTCGTGATACCTCTCAGACGCTTGATACCTCGCAGACTCGTGATACCTCTCAGACTCGTGATACCTCGCAGACTCGTGATATCTCTCAGACTCGTGATACCTCGCAGACTCGTGATACCTCGCAGACTCGCGATACCTCTCAGACTCGTGATACCTCGCAGACTCGTGATACCTCTCAGACTCCTGATACCTCGCAGACTCGTAATACCTCTCAGACTCGTGATACCTCGCAGACTCGTGATACCTCGCAGACTCGCGATACCTCTCAGACTCGTGATACCTCGACGACTCGCGATACCTCTCAGACTCGCGATACCTCGCAGACTCGTGATACCTCGCAGACTCGCGATACCTCTCAGACTCGTGATACCTCGCAGACTCGTGATACCTCTCAGACTCGTGATACCTCTCAGACTCGTGATACCTCGCAGACTCGTGATACCTCTCAGACTCCTGATACCTCGCAGACTCGTAATACCTCTCAGACTCGTGATACCTCGCAGACTCGTGATACCTCGCAGACTCGCGATACCTCTCAGACTCGTGATACCTCGACGACTCGCGATACCTCTCAGACTCGCGATACCTCGCAGACTCGTGATACCTCGCAGACTCGCGATACCTCTCAGACTCGTGATACCTCGCAGACTCGTGATACCTCTCAGACTCGTGATACCTCTCAGACTCGTGATACCTCGCAGACTCGCGATACCTATCAGACTCGCCTACTGTTCTCAAACATTTCCATATCTATTGTCATCTTAACCGTGTGCTTTGTCGTGAGGTTCAGAGTAGAACGAAGTGAGATACGTTTTTGTGTGTGAATTTAACCTCTGTTGAATTCAGCGATGGCGTTTGTCTGGGTGTGAATTTAACCTGTAATTCAGCGATGCTTTGTGTGTGTGTGTGTGTGCGCGCGTGCATGCGAGTGAGTGTGTTTATGTCTGTGTGTGTGTGTGCGTGCGTGCGTGCGTGCGTGTGTATTTATGTCTGTGTGTGTGTGAGAATGTAACTTTTATTCCTGCCGAAGACGGATGTGTCGGATCAAAAGGTGCAAATATCGCAGTCAAGCTGTAAACTAGCGACACAACGCATTTCGTTCTCAGGACTATATCCTGCTACTTGCAAAGCCCTGTTCAGGACTTGGTAGCGGGAGATTGAGAACGTTCAGGACTTGGTAGCGGGAGATTGAGAACGTTCAGGACTTAGTAGCGGGAGATTGAGAACGTTCAGGACTTGGTAGCGGAATATTGAGAACGTTCAGGGCTTGGTAGCGGGAGATTGAGAACGTTCAGGGCTTGGTAGCGGGAGATTGAGAACGTTCAGGGCTTGGTAGCGGGAGATTGAGAACGTTCAGGGCTTGGTAGCGGGAGATTGAGAATGAATGCAGAAGAATAAGTAACCTTTGTTTAATTCTGCAAAACTTTGCATGTAATCCCTAACCAATGTTACCAATTATTCTCTCCATTGTATGCTTCTTCCATTGGATTTAAAATATAAACTGCCACACGGACGCCTTGCGAGTATCTCCAAATGGCGTCCAACATAAGTGGTCAGATGGTGAGATGTCGACTACAGCATGGGTGGCGATAGAAAGCAACCTACAGACGATTGACGGCAACAGCTGCAGCTGAGCACGTGAGGGGAGAAAAATCAACACCAACATAGAACCGAAGTCAGCAAACTCACCAAATTACTGTTGAATTTGTCTGAAGTCTCAATGGTCAATGTATTGCTGTCTGGGCTACGTTTAAGTTTAAGGGCTGTCTTTCCAAATCTTCGCTGTTGTACCACCCTAACTTGATGCAGAGTCAGGTACACATTGTATAGTTGGATAAACGAATGCGTTATTCGTTTTAGTCACGAACTCGTGCTCTTTGCTGACATAGATAAACGCAGAAGGCACTTCGCCAATTAGAAACCACAAATGTACAGATAAATTTGCCCTCTGTTAGAATGTTCAGTTCTGTCACGTGGATTAGCTAAGGTCTTCCAGGTTCTACATTTGGCCAGGTAGGACCACAGGTATGATGTTGGCTATAACAATGTAACGGTCACACACTATTGGGTTATTTAGCTGGAAAGCTGAAAATATATCCAGATTTTGTTTGAGCTAAAAGTGTATTTGCACTGACCTACCTAGCTTAAAACGTGGGGCACATTAATTGTACTTATACGTATTTACATTAGTTTAGCTTTATCTACGTTAGTTTAGTTTTATCTACATTAGTTTAGCTCTATCTACGTTAGTTTAGTTTTATCTACATTAGTGTAATTTTATCTACGTTAGTTTAGCCTTATCTACGTTAGTTTAGATTTATCTACATTAGTTTAGTTTTATCTACATTAGTTTAGCTATATCTACGTTAGTTTAGTTTTATCTGCATTAGTATAATTGTATATATATCTACGTTAGTTTAGCTTTATCTACGTTAGTTTAATTTTATCTACGTTAGTTTGGTTTTATCTATGTTAGTTTAGCTTTATCTACGTTAGTTAACTTTATCTACGTTAGTTTAGCTTTATCTACGTTAGTGTAGCTTTATCTACATTAGTTTAATTTTATCTACATTAGTTTAGTTTTATCTACACAACATCATCTAGTCACATTGATCGCTCTATCTCTTCTAGTGACCTTAACCCACTCCTCTATCTCTTCTAGCCATCTAGCCACATTGACCCACTCCTATATCTCTAGTGACATTGAGCGCTTCTCTCTTCTAGTCATATTGACCGCTCTATCTCTTCTAATGACCTGACCCACTCCTCTCTCTTCTAGTGACGTTGGCCCACTCTATCTCTTCTAGTGACCTTGACCCACTCCTTTATCTCTTCTAGTGACGTTGGCCCACTCTATCTCTTCTAGTGACCTTGACCCACTCCTTTATCTCTTCTAGTGACCTTGACCTACTCCTCTTATCTTTTATATCGACATTGGCCTACTCCCTTATCTCTTCTAGTGACAATGACCACTCTATCTCTTCTAGTGACGTAGACCACTCTATCTTTTCTAGTGACCTTCATTACTCCTCTCTCTTCTAGTGATCTCGACCCACTCCTCTATCTCTTCTAATCACACTGCCCGATCTATCTCTTCTAATCACACTGCCCGCTCTATCTCTTCTGGTGACCTTGACACACTATCGCTTCTGGTGACCTTGACACACTATCTCTTCTGGTGATCTTGACACACTATCTCTTCTGGTGACCTTGACACACTATCTCTTCTGGTGACCTTGACACACTATCTCTTCTGGTGACCTTGACACACTATCTCTTCTTGTGACCTTGACACACTATCTCTTCTTGTGACCTTGACACACTATCTCTTCTGGTGACCTTGACACACTATCTCTTCTAGACACAATTTTCAGAAGTATATCATTTCACGTGCTCTAATCTTCTTCTTCTGCTGGCATTGCCCATTTAGACTGGCCCTCTAGAGCCTTCAATAAATGCAGCCGTCTTTGTCAGGGTTTCAAAAGACCTCCTCGCGACATAAGGCCCTATGCGCTTCCCGTCCGGCTAGTCTTCGCGGACAGAGCAACATATATGGAATCCTTTGTCTAAATTAGCAAACTCCAAAACCAAGCCATGAGAGTTATAACAGGAGGCATGAAGTCAACGCCAATTGTAGAACTTGAAAAGATTACAAAACTGCAATCCATGACCGACAGAAGAGACTGCAGAGCCCAGCTGCAATCAGAGAAACTCAGAAGACTGACTGACCATCCAATGCACCAGAGACTAAACAATTTCGGAAATGGGAAACTAAAGCGGAGAAACTTTGCAGAAATAGCCAAAGCAAAGATGCACGAAGAGCCCATGAACGCACTAACAACACCAAAGCCCACCCCTACTGTACGAAAACCTACCTGGAGGCAGCATATATTTCCAGAGGTGGTAGAACATATACTAGGTATTGGAAACAAAAACTGCCAGACTGAAAAAGAAAGAAGAGATACTACCCTGAGCTACATAACGGAAAATTACCCAAGCATGGACTGGACCCATGCATACACTAACGGTTCCGTAACAAATACAACACAGAACGGAGGGGCAGGGGTATTCCTGAGCCTACCAAATGGCAGAAAAATAGCACTGTCATTCGCTACTGGAAAATACACAAGCAATTTCAGAGCGGAGGCAGAGGTACTGGGGGCTGCAGTAGAAGAAATGCTCACAGGTAAAAGCAATGAAAGCCATATAGTCCTGCTTACCGATGCCTTGGCCGTAGTCACAGCACTGAAAAGCCAGAAAAATACTGAGCTTAATGATTTAAGAGCAGTACTCTGTCAACTATGCCAGCAGTCCGCACCAAAAAGAGTAGTGGTACAGTGGGTTCCATCCCACTGTAACATCCAAGGCAACGAGGAGGCAGACAGACTGGCAAAAGAAGGTGCAAGACTACCACAACCAGATACTAGTGTGACATACGAAGAGTCAAAACGGCTTATTAGAGCTAGATACATGACCAAATGGGAAACCGAACATACTGGCTACACCAAAAACGATGCCTATTACCAGCTGAACAGAAAGGAGCAGGTCGTGGTCTTCAGACTTCGCACTGGCCACAATAGACTCAGGTACCACCTATTCAATAAATTGAAGATAGGTGGCACCGACGAATGCTCGTGCGGTACCGGTAAAATGACCGCTGAGCATTTGCTGCAAAACTGCCCGACATACGAGGATCAGAGAGAGCAGATGTGGCCATCACCAGTGGCAACACTAGACAAGCTCTATGGCAGTGTCGACAGCCTCAGGATGACCGCTGCTTTTTTCGAAAAAATAAAGGTTGATGTCTGACTGCGTACGAAGAAGAAGGAGCAGGAGGAGGAGGAAGGAGGAAGAAGAAGAATCCTTTGTCTCATTCTGCGCTTTCTGGCCAAGTGCATCCGCTTTCTGTTGGTATTTTTGGTTTGCCTTCCGTAGTCGTTGGTTGTCCTTAGTTGACCTGCTCTCCTGGATTCCCGAGCTCCATCTGCCTGGACTTTGAGTAGTTCTTCTTTCCTAGATGGCCTGTCCACCTGGATTCCCGTGCTCCATCTGCCTGGACTTTGGGTAGTTCTTCTTTCCTAGATGGCCTGTCCACCTGGATTCCCGTGCTCCATCTGCCTGGACTTTGGGTAGTTCTTCTTTCCTAGATGGACTGTCCTCCTTAACTCTTTAGCACCGCATGCCCGCCTTCTGCCATTCTTAGTCTGGCCCTCTACGCTGACCTGCCCGGCTTGGGTGACCCTACTACGAACATACGTTCCCGCCGGCATAGCTCACTGGATCACTGGGGCGCACAAGCCCCCCCCCCCTCCCTTCGATAAGCTTATGGTATTTTAATGGGTGTGTGATGGCCATGTTGTAACCTGCAGTTCATGCTCCTATGTCTTTGTCCGTGTTGTAACCTGCAGTTCATGTTCCTATGTCATTGTCCGTGTTGTAACCTGCAGTTCATGTTCCTATGTCATTGTCCGTGTTGTAACTTGCAGTTCATGCTCCTATGTCATTGTCCGTATTGTAACCTGCAGTTCATGTTCCTATGTCATTGTCCGTGTTGTAACCTGCAGTTCATGTTCCTATGTCATTGTCCGTGTTGTAACCTGCAGTTCATGTTCCTATGTCATTGTCCGTGTTGTAACCTGCAGTTCATGCTCCTATGTCATTGTCCGTGTTGTAACCTGCAGTTCATGTTCCTATGTCATTGTCCGTGTTGTAACCTGCAGTTCATGTTCCTATGTCATTGTCCGTGTTGTAACCTGCAGTTCATGTTCCTATGTCATTGTCCGTGTTGTAACCTGCAGTTCATGTTCCTATGTCATTGTCCGTGTTGTAACCTGCAGTTCATGCTCCTATGTCATTGTCCGTGTCTGACACAGCTAATAGAAAGTCGGTATACATGCACTATTGATGATGTACCCATTGCTATCGCCCTATTTTTTTCGGTTAAGTATAAATACACTTTACATTATTCGTTTTTACGTGAAGTATATTGGAAAGATCCATCAGATCTGAACATTAATAAAACAGCACAAATGGGCGCATTCATTCAAAGCGAATTCCCATAACGTGTTTTACATGCTCCCGACTCTCCGCCTATCATCCAGTGTTTATGTCACTTCAGTTTCTAGCCGTCTATTTGTGAATATTATATGTGCATCTGGTGTTTCTGTCCGTCTGTGAGAGAAGCCACGGTTATATTAGTTCGATATTTAGTTGTATCAGATCTGTGCTGTGGACACCTAGAGGTCTACTGACCTCACACTGAGGACACCTACAGGTCTACTGACCTCACACTGAGGACTTCTAGAGGTCTACTGACATCACACTGCTGACACATAGAGGTCTACTGACCTCACACTGAGGACACCTAGAGGTCTACTGACCTCACACTGAGGACACCTACAGGTCTACTGACCTCACACTGAGGACTTCTAGAGGTCTACTGACCTCACACTGCTGACACATAGAGGTCTACTGACCTCACACTGAGGACACCTAGAGGTCTACTGACCTCACACTCAGTACACCAAGAGGTCTACTGACCTCACACTGCGGACACATAGAGGTCTACTGACCTCACACTGAGGACACCTAGAGGTCTACTGACCTCACACTCAGGACACCAAGAGGTCTATTGACCTCACACTGTGGACACCTAGAGGTCTACTGACTGCACACTGAGGACACATAGAGATCTACTGACCTCACACTGAGGACACCTAGAGGTCTACTGACTTCACACTGTGGACACCTAGAGGTCTACTGACTTCACACTGTGGGCACTTAGTACCCACTGACCTCACTCTGACACTTAGTACCCGCTGATCTCACACTAAGGACACTTAGTACTCGTTGACCTAATACTGAGGACACTTAGTACCCACTGACCTCAAACTACGGACATTTAGTACCCACTGACCTCACACTGATGACACTTAGTACCCGCTGAACTCAAACTACGGACACTTATTACCCACTGACCTCAAACTACGGACACTTAGTACCCACTGATCTCAAACTACGGACACTTAGTACCCACTGACCTCAAACTACGGACACTTAGTACCCACTGACCTCAAACTACGGACACTTAGTTCCCGCTAACCTCACACTACGGACACTTAGTACCTGCTGACCTCACACTACGGACACTTAGTACCCGCTGAACTTACACTACGGACACTTAGTACCCGCTGACCTCAAACTACGGATACTTAGTACCTACTGATCTCACACTGAGGACACTTAGTACCCTCTGACCTCAAACCACGGACACTTATTAGCCACTGACCTCAAACTACGGACACTTAGTACCCACTGACCTCACACTGAGGACACTTAGTACCCGCTGACCTCAAACTACGGACACTTATTACTCACTGACCTCAAACTACGGACACTTAGTACTCACTGACCTCAAATTACAGACACTTAGTACCCAGTGACCTCACACTGAGGACACTTAGTACCCGCTGACCTCACACTACGGACACTTATTACTCACTGACCTCAAACTACGGACACTTAGTACCCGCTGACCTCACACTACAGACACTTAGTACCAGCTGACCTCACACTGAGGACACTTAGTACCCGCTGACCTCACACTGAGGACACTTAGTACCCGCTGACCTCACACTACGGACACTTAGTACCCGCTGACCTCACACTGAGGACACTTAGTACCCGCTGACCTCACACTGAGGACACTTAGTACCCGCTGACCTCACACTACGGACACTTAGTACCCGCTGACCTCACACTAAGGACACTTAGTACCCGCTGACCTCACACTGAGGACACTTAGTACCAGCTGACCTCACACTACGGACACTTAGTACCCGCTGACCTCACACTGAGGACACTTAGTACACGCTGACCTCACACTGAGGACACTTAGTACCCGCTGACCTCACACTACGGACACTTAGTACCCGCTGACCTCACACTGAGGACACTTAGTACCCGCTGACCTCACACTGAGGACACTTAGTACCCGCTGACATTACACTGAGGACACTTAGTACCCGCTGACCTCACACTGAGGACACTTAGTTCCCGCTGACCTCACACTGAGGACACCTAGTACCTACTGACCTTACATTACGGACACTTAGTACCCGCTGACCTCACACTGAGGACACTTAGTACCAGCTGACAGCACACTACGGACACTTAGTACCCGCTGACCTCACACTGAGCATACTTAGTACCCGCTGACATTACACTGAACAAATGCTGCTCTTTGTGTGTCCGCATTACGATCGCCATTTTTGAATCGTTATACAAACCCGAGTGTCCGGACAGATATGTAGCACGGCCCATCCCTGAACACACTCCACATTACTGCAGCTAAACCGTCATCGATCAGACCTGTAGTGCCTGGCCTGGTGATCTGCTTAGTATTAAACTTCTCCTCAAGGAAATAATAACACTAACCACGTGACGTGCAAGGCTTGCCAGAAGACGATCTCTCCTCTAGCCATTTACACAAAAATAATTGTGGTTTCTCTTGGGTGCGGGGTTGGGGAGGGCGGTGGTTTACAGTGGCTTGTGTCTTGAGGTAAAGGGGTAGGATTTTATTTAATTTATCCAGATGTAAATGGGTACCCGAGTTACAATAACGTTGCTGGGGGGGGGGGGGGCGCAAGATAGGGAGGACAGACACTTGTGACCCACTCCCTCAAACAAATTTCTTATTGTTTTACTTCTGCTTCATTCTCAAGTAATGGCATCTTTTTTGCCTCGTAAACGTGGCTGTTTGTCTCATTTATCTCTTGTCACCATACAGTTTATCTCACCGATGAGATGTTTTAGAGCCATGTTGTCAGTCTGCTCTTGTCGTGGAGCCGGCGGACCTAGAGAACATGCCTAGACCAAATACATTGTAGTAAGTCTCACTTCATCCCCAATGGGTGTACACAGGGGCTGGGATGTACACAGGGGGTAGGGTGTACACAGTGGGTGGGATGTATACAGGAGGGTAGGATGTACAATGAGGGTAGGGTGTACTGTAATGGATCATCTCACACACTCTGGCAAGCCCTATAACTATATCTAAATCACTGTAAACAGTCGGGGATTTTTCTTGGTATGTCTGCTGCTCCACGTGCAGGAAGGATTGCCAGAACTACTGTACTGCAGAACACACTACAAACAGATACACACATCCATTCACTGGTCAATGCGTTCGCCAATACATCCTGATATGGCCCAAGGGACTACGGTCTGGGGCGGAAAGATGCGTGCATTCACCAGTAGAATACAGAAACTATTGTTCTATTCTTTTCTTGTTTGAACTACCTCTCTGTTAATAATACACTTCACATTCTGTAACACACTTCACATTCTATAACACACTTTACATTCTATAACACACTTCACATTCTATAACACACTTCACATTCTATAACACACATTAAATTCTATAACACACTTTACATTCTATAACACACTTTAAATTCTATAACACACTTTACATTCTATAACACACTTTAAATTCTATAACACACTTTACATTCTATAACACACTTTAAATTCTATAACACACTTTACATTCTATAACACACTTCGCATTCTATAACACACTTTAAATTCTATAACACACTTTACATTCTATAACACACTTTAAATTCTATAACACACTTTACATTCTATAACACACTTCACATTCTATAACACACACTGGTTATAACACACTTCACAATCTATAACACACTGTGACTATCTATAACACACTTCACAATCTATAGCACACATTGACTAGCTATAACACACTTCACAATCTATAACAGACTTCATATCATGTAACGCACAGTGACTTCTGCACGACCATGGCACACTTACATTAACTCTTTATAACAGCCACAGAGCTTGATTTTTTTTTTAAAATTCGAAACAAACTTGTATTGGCTTCTTCACACTCTCCTGTCCATTGATCTAGTAACTCATTCACATCCACGTAGTTCTAACGCTGTCCTAAAGTCGTTCCTACCCACTGCCTTCTCTGTCCTAAAGTCGTTCCTGCCCACTGCCTTCTCTGTCCTAAAGTCGTTCCTGCCCACTGCCTTCTCTGTCCTAAAGTCGTTCCTGTTCCCTGCCTTCTCTAACGCTGTCCTAAAGTCGTTCCTGCCCACTGCCTTCTCTGTCCTAAAGTCGTTCCTGTTCACTGCCTTCTCTAACGCTGTCCTAAAGTCGTTCCTGTTCACTGCCTTCTGTAACGCTGTTCTAAAGTTGTTTATGTTCACTGCCTTCTCTAACGCTGTCCTAAAGTCGTTCCTGCCCACTGCCTTCTCTGTCCTAAAGTCGTTCCTGTTCACTGCCTTCTCTAACGCTGTCCTAAAGTCGTTCCTGTTCACTGCCTTCTCTGTCCTAAAGTCGTTCCTGTTCACTGCCTTCTCTAACGCTGTCCTAAAGTTGTTCCTGCCCACTGCCTTCTCTGTCCTAAAGTCGTTCCTGTTCACTGCCTTCTCTAACGCTGTTCTAAAGCTGTTCCTGTTCATTGCCTTCTCTAACGCTGTTCTAAAGTTGTTCCTGTTCACTGCCTTCTCTGTCCTAAAGTTGTTCCTGTTCACTGCCTTCTCTAACGCTGTTCTAAAGTAGTTCCTGTTCACTGCCTTCTCTAACGCTGTTTTAAAGTTGTTCCTGTTCACTGCCTTCTCTGTCCTAAAGTCGTTCCTGTTCACTGCCTTCTCTAACGCTGTTCTAAAGTTGTTCCTGTTCACTGCCTTCTCTGTCCTAAAGTTGTTCCTGTTCACTGCCTTCTCTAACGCTGTTTTAAAGTTGTTCCTGTTCACTGCCTTCTCTGTCCTAAAGTCGTTCCTGTTCACTGCCTTCTCTAACGCTGTCCTAAAGTCGTTCCTGCCCACTGCCTTCTCTAACGTATATTGGTATCCTTGTGTCCCAGCGTTCTATCTCTTGGTCAATTCCCACCACCACCCCCACCCCCCACCCCCCTCCCTCCTACCTCTAGATACGTATGGTGCTTCTAACTTTATCTTGCCTTCCCTAAACGTCTCAGTTCACAATTCGTCTAGTTGACAGGGGAAAATAAGTGTGACTGTGTAGGCTTCAAAGAGCCTGTGGTGTTTCTGTAAGGCTTCAAAGGGTCTGTGGTGTTTCTGTAAGGCTTCAAAGAGCCTGTGGTGTTTCTGTAAGGCTTCAAAGAGCCTGTGGTGTTTCTGTAAGGCTTCAAAGAGCCTGTGGTGTTTCTGTAAGGCTTCAAAGAGCCTGTGGTGTTTCTGTAAGGCTTCAAAGAGCCTGTGGTGTTTCTTTAAGGCTTCAAAGAGCCTGTGGTGTTTCTGTAAGGCTTCAAAGAGCCTGTGGTGTTTCTGTAAGGCTACGAGACGCAATGGTACCAGCTGGCACTCTCTGCTTTTCGTTGATCTAAGAAAATAATTGTGGATTACTTGTCCGGCTGAGATATTCGTTGAATTTTCAGTCAGAGAGGAATGACTCTCTTTTCTCTCTTGTTTGATACGCCAATTAAAATCGTTCACTATTAAAGGTTATTGGTTTCGCGTTTGAACTGCATGCAAAACTCTTAGTATTTACCTGTTTCTCTTTCCATCCTCAGAGCTTACTTGAGTTAATTCTGGTTAATCTGTATGTCTGCTATTTTCCTGCGTCTGCTCTTGTCTAGGCTGTTGCCACTCCCCTAACTTCCCACTACTGAATACTTGTCTTTAACTGCTGAACTTGAACTTTTTTTCTCAGAACTTACTGTGTTAAGTCTGTATCTTTTTACGTCTCTTCCTTCCTCTTGTCTTCAGAGACCCGACTGTTCTCTTGCATTCTCGACTCAATCATTTATTTCCTCAGAATTTCTACTTGGATTCAATCTGAATCTATTCTTCCACTTCTGTTCCTGTAAGACTGGTCGATCTCTTTCCATCTGGACCACACAATGAGTATCTTAAACTTCTGAACTTACTTGTGTTGTGTCTGGTCTATTGGTATGACTTTCTCTCTCATGGGAGACCGACCGCTCTCTCTCTCACTCTCTTTCTTTCTTTTACTCTCTCACGGGAGACCGACCACTCTCTCATTCTCTCTCTTTCTCTCTTATGTAGACCGACCGCTCTATTTCTCTCTCTCTATTTCTCTCTCATGGGAGACTGACCGCTCTCTCTCTCTCACTCTCATTCTCTCTCATGGGAGACCGACTGCTCTATTTCTTTCTCTCTCATGGGAGACTGACCGCTCTGGCTTTCTCTCTCTCTCACTCTCTCATGGGAGACCAACCGCTCTCTCTCTCTCTCACTCTCTCATGGGAGACCGACCGCTCTGGCTCTCTCTCTCTCTCACTCTCTCATGGGAGACCAACCGCTCTCTCTCTCTCTCTCTCACTCTCTTTCTCTATCATCGGAGACCGACTGCTCTATTTCTTTCTCTCTCATGGGAGACCGACCGCTCTGTGTCTCTCTCTCTCATTGTGGCAGATCCCTAATATGTCTGCCCTAGGGTTATTCTAACTTAGAAAGAACATTATCACACTCATCCACATCAATCATGACCACACACAGCAAATAATATAGCACACAGCAGATGACATATTTATTATATAATACTCATACCAGAAAAATGAGTAGTGAAATTACAAACACAATACAATACATATCATCGTAACTAAATATTCTATTATTATATATATGTGAATATAAATATTAACTAAAGCGGAAATTTTAAGCATTAGCTCTTGATGGAATTCCCAACTATCTAAAACCCGGTTCTATTGCCTTACTCCCATCACACACACACATCTCTTTAACTGCATCCTCAACACACCTTATCAAAAACTTCCTCACTCAAATCCCCTCAGGCGGGCGATCTGGACATACCTCGTTCACAAAGTTTCCTGCTTACAACACACGTTCAGATTATCTATTAATACAAAACTCACACACTATTTGAGCGATCCTGTTCTATCACTAACATTCGACAACAGTCTATCAATCGCTCCTCTATCTAAGTCGGTGAGCTAGACCAGACTCCTATCTACATTCACTCTCATTCATTCTCCTCTCCTCTCATCCAGCCACTGAGCTAAACTTTGTCTCGAGTTATATACACTTAAGCAAAGTCAGAGCTTGACCAATGGTTGTCAGTGGATGGCTCTATTCAGTCTTATTGGAACGAAATACTTTGCACACCTGTCACTCAACTATTGCAGCAAGCTCCGTTGTCAATCTATCTGTCACTCATTCTCCCCTACCCAAATCGGAAGGCCAGTGGTCAGCTCCTACCTGTCCACATTCCTTGCCCCAACTCTGTTTTCCTTTGTTGAGACGGTGAGTGACCTTGACACGCATTCAGGTACCTTTGTTATCAGCAACCACATCACCCCTGTCCTAAACTCTCTGCTCCGGCGGGAACTGTTACATCACTCTCTCGCTCTCTCTATCAACTACTGAATAATCTCCGTTCGACTACTGCCTCAATTATTGTGACTCGTATGGCCGACTCTGACCAATCACAGTTAAGTCTCACAGACTTCGTTGCTCGCTCACCATCCGCCCGAGACAGAGAATGTTCTCACTCCACGCATGCGTACAGAAAACCAGCCTTCGTGTATGTCACTTCTCAATAACCGCTCCGGTTGACATAGGTGTGCCATCTCAGCATTCTCTAATCTATGACCGTCGCCTGTTTCTCTGGTCGACGTCTGCCTTGATGAGCCTAATGGTGAGAGCCGCAATCACGACACGGTTATTGTGTTTTCTGTGCTGACCGTTCGTCCTGATTGACCTATTTGGGGCGCGGGTATTCGCACATCAATCGACCCAGCGATAACCGCAAATGTCCCAAGACGAACGCCCAACGCCTTGGTCGCGAGTCTGAAACTTGTTGATCCCGTAATTTGTAGATCAAAAATCTGTCGGTGGGTTGGAGATATATTTCGGCACGTTTGGGAAGAGGGGGCGGATGAATAGTCAAGACTAGCGTCAAGGTCAGGTGAAATATATCTACCAAGACCCCACCACACATCCTCGTCGTACACATATAAAGAGGAAATGTTACAGCAGCCTAGCAACGAGGTGGGGTCGATATTGTGATCTCCATGATTGCCAGCCTGCTCAGAAGTCTTACTTAGCACTGCAACGAGTAAGGTCTAGGCACATCATCAGCTTGCCCCGTAATATAAGAAGTGCCACTGTAACCGTACATCAGAGAAACATGAAGCCCTTGACAAGAGTAGCTTTTACAAAATGTGGGGGTTGGGTGTACGAAAAGGGCTCAGTTAACAATCAAGTTTGTGTGTGTGCGGTAAAGACTGGGCGGTACAGCAAGGACTGGTCGATACAGTAAGGACTGGTCGGTACAGTAAGGACTGGTTGGTACAGTAAAGACTGCTTGGTACAGTAAGGACTGGTCGGTACAGTAAGGACTGGGTGGTACAGTATGGACTGGTTGGTATATTAAGTACTTGGTGGTACAGTAAGGACTGGGTGGTATATTATTACGTACTCGGTGGTACAGTAAGGACTGAGTGGTACAGTAAGGACTGAGTGGTACAGTAAGGACTGGTTGGTATATTAAGTATTCGGTGGTACAATAAGGACTGGTTGGTATATGAAGTACTCGGTGGTAAAGTAAGGACTGGGTGGTACAGTAAGGACTGTTTGGTATATTAAGTACTCGGTGATACAGTAAGGACTGGGTGGTACAGTAAGGACTAGTAAGGACTGGGTGGTACAGTAAGGACTAGTAAGGACTGGGTGGTACAGTAAGGACTGGTTGATATATTAAGTACTCGGGGGTACAGTAAGGATTGACGTAAAATTAAGTGCAGTGAAGGCTAGGTGTATCGTGAGGATTGGGGTGTTTGGTGAGGGTTGGGGTGTTTGGTGAGGGTTGGGGTGTTTGGTGAGGGTTGGGTGTATGGTGAGGGCTAGGGTGTTTGGTGAGGGTTGGTTGTGCGGTGAGGGCCTCGGGGGTGGGGGTGGAGGGGTGAAAGTAAGAGTGAAAACGAGGATGTGTTCTATTCACAGAGCTGAATGATGTAGGAAGGACACCATGGCAGAAATGATTGATGGAGGATAGATGTGTTGATGACCTCGGTAGGTCAAGTCAGGTCTGTAGATTCTAGCTAGCCTGAAGCAATGGCTTTGTTGGTCGACTTATAGCTAACCTTTTTTTTAACTACCCACTCAACAACAACATTAACTGCCCTTCACAGAAAGCCCACCCAACAACCTCACCATTAACTACCCTTCACAGAAAGCCCACCCAACAACCTCACCATTAACTACCCTTCACAGAAAGCCCACCCAACAACTTCACCATTAACTACCCTTCACAGAAAGCCCACCCAACAAGTTCACCATTAACTATCCTTCACAGAAAGCCCACTCAACAGCATTAACTACCCTTCACAAAAAGCCCACCCAACAACATTAATTCCCCTTCACAGAAAGCCCAATAACAACATTAACTACCCTTCACAGAAAGCCCACCCAACAACTTCACCATTAACTACCCTTCACAGAAAGCCCACCCAACAACTTCACCATTAACTACCCTTCACAGAAAGCCCACCCAACAACTTCACCATTAACTATCCTTCACAGAAAGCCCACTCAACAGCATTAACTACCTTTCACAGAAAGCCCACCCAACAACAACATTAACTACCCTTCACAGAAAGCCCACCCAACAACAACATTAACTACCATTCACAAAAAGCCCACCCAACAACATTAATTCCCCTTCACAGAAAGCCCAACAACATTAACTACCCTTCACAGAAAGCCCACCCAACAACATTAACTACCCTTCACATAAAGCCCAACATCTTCATCATCACAGACCATTTTGTTCTGACAGGTTCGGCTGTACTCTTAGCCACTCTCATCGCAAGCCTGGCCATGCTGTTAGCCAGCCTGTCCGCAGTCTCAGGTCTGACCACCGTGTCAAACCTGTGCTACCAGGCCCTTCCTTCAACCAAGGCGTCCATCTACGAGTTCCTGACAGGACGCTACTCCACCCCACACACGAGCCAGGTCACGTGGGACTGGACTGAACCTCAGACCGTTGGCAGGGCCATGACATTCGGAGTCAGAGTGAGTGTTTACATTTGTTTGTTGTACTTCGCACCATTTCATTTGATTGTCCAATAGCAGCGAGATTGATCGATTGCTTTTAGTAGTAAAGGTGCTGGGTTTGATTCCCAAACTTGGGACGGTTGTTGACCCTGCTGTAAACGGGAATACCTGACTGACCGTTAAGGAAGAAATGGCAGTGAGGTAAGGAACTTGAAGCACACCTTATAACAAGTTGAAGCCAGGTGAAATGAACATTTGACCAACAGCAATGTCTGCTATTGGACTACCCTAACCCTGAACGGTTTGTGTGTCATCGAGGTGTTTGTTGTGTCTCGGTTTCTGAGTGTCTCTGTCTGTATTCTGCTTTTCATCTTTCCCAATCTCACCAAATGTCCAAGACCTTACTTGTGGATTATGGTTTTTATTTGTTATTATGTTTACATCCATTGATATTGTTGTGGTAGATATCGTTCTTAAGCATTTCCTCATTAAATTCCATGATGGCCTATGCCATTCACCACATTGGTATGCCTGCAGCTCATTCTTTTATCGATTAAAAACAAAATTGTATTTCGTCATAGTACAAGACTCATACCTGTACCAATACCAAAGTGTAAGTTATATACTATCTTTGTGTTACGACAGTTTCAAGGTCCTTGTGTCTTCCAACTTCCATGTCATTTCCTTCACACGCCTAAGCTCACTTGATTGTATTTTTAACAATATCGTGAACTGCTCTCAGAGGAGGGAGATCGTGAACTGCTCTCAGAGGAGGGAGATCGGGAACTGCTATCAGAGGAGGGAGATCGGGAACTGCTCTCAGAGGAGGGAGATCGTGAACTGCTAATAGAAGAGGGAGATCGGGAACTGCTCTCAGAGAAGGGAGATCGTGAACTGCTCTCAGAAGAGGGAGATCGTGCAGCTTATCAATATCGTGAACTGCTCTCAGAGGAGGCGAGATCGTGCACCTTATACATATCGTGAACTGCTCTCAGAGGAGGGAGATCGTGAACTGCTCTCAGTGGAGGGAGATCGTGAACTGCTCTCAGAGGAGGGAGATCGTGAACTGCTCTCAGAGAAGGGAGATCGTGAACTGCACTCAGAGGAGGGAGATCGTGAACTGCTCTCAGAGGAGGGAGATCGTGAACTGCTCTCAGAGAAGGGAGATCGTGAACTGCTCTCAGAGGAGGGAGATCGTGAACTGCTCTCAGAGGAGGCGAGATCGTACACCTTATCAATATCGTAAACTGCTCTCAGAGGAGGGAGATCGTACACCCTGTCCTATTGGAGACATGCACGCAAACAAACGTTGGCAGTTCCATATCAATAAAAGAGAAGGATGATAAAAGTTTTCGATGCCAAACATTCTAGAATCAATGAAGTCCCTACCTCAGCTGTGTGGCCCATAGTAAACTGCTAGGGAACCACATATACATCGTGTACAATCTCAAGTCGTCTCGTCTAACATGTCTTGTCACAAGACCAAGGCAGCTCAGTACCAGAGAGTATCTGTCCTCACTGAAATCTTAAGCACAAGTCACAATGTCAGAGTTTAAACGATTCTTTAATAAATCTTTATCTTGGCGCTGTCGCCTTCGTCGCTAGCGACCGGTCCGCTGACTAGGAAGGCACAGGACAGATCCAAGAACACCATACTTTTTTGCCGTTCGTTCTCAGACTCCTGCTACCAAGCCCTAAAAAGGTTTTTGCAAGTAGCAGGATGTAGTCCGGAGAATGGAATGTGTTGTGTTCTAGTTTACATATTGACTGCGATATTTGCACCTATCTATCCGACACATCAGACTTCAACAGGCATTTTTGGGTACCGGGTTTTACCTTTTTTTTCTTCAATCCCTTCTCTTTAGCCAGTCTGTTATCCATGAATACCAGAAGGAGGGGTAGAAAGGTCTTTGCAGCTCATGTACAGCTCAGGTTGGGTCGCTGACTGCTACAGGTCAGGTTGGGTCGCTGACTGCTACAGCTCAGGTTGGGTCGCTGACTGCTACAGCTCAGGTTGGGTCGCTGACTGCTACAGCTCAGGTTGGGTCGCTGACTGCTACAGCTCAGGTTGGGTCGCTGACTGCTACAGCTCAGGTTGGGTCGCTGACTGCTACAGCTCAGGTTGGGTCGCTGACTGCTACAGCTCAGGTTGGGTCGCTGACTGCTACAGCTCAGGTTGGGTCGCTGACTGCTACAGCTCAGGTTGGGTCGCTGACTGCTACAGCTCAGGTTGGGTCGCTGACTGCTACAGCTCAGGTTGGGTCGCTGACTGCTACAGCTCAGGTTGGGTCGCTGACTGCTACAGCTCAGGTTGGGTCGCTGACTGCTACAGCTCATGCACAGCTCAGGTTGGGTCGCTGACTGCTACAGCTCAGGTTGGGTCGCTGACTGCTACAGCTCATGCACAGCTCAGGTTGGGTCGCTGACTGCTTCAGCTCATGCACAGCTCAGGTTGGGTCGCTGACTGCTTCAGCTCATGCACAGCTCAGGTTGGGTCGCTGACTGCTACAACTCCGGTTGGGTCGCTGACTGCTACAGCTCATGCACAGCTCAGGTTGGGTCGCTGACTGCTACAGCTCATGCACAGCTCAGGTTGGATCGCTGACTGCTACAGCTCAGGTTGGGTCGCTGACCGCTACAGCTCATGCACAGCTCAGGTTGGGTCGCTGACTGCTACAGCTCAGGTTGGGTCGCTGATTGCTACAGCTCATGCACAGCTCAGGTTGGGTCGCTGACTGCTACAGCTCATGCACAGCTCAGGTTTGGTCGCTGACTGCTACAGCTCAGGTTGGGTCGCTGACCGCTTCAGCTCATGCACAGCTCAGGTTGGGTCGCTGACCGCTACAGCTCAGGTTGGGTCGCTGACTGCTACAGCTCAGGTTGGGTCGCTGACTGCTACAGCTCAGGTTGGGTCGCTGACTGCTACAGCTCAGGTTGGGTCGCTGACTGCTACAGCTCATGCACAGCTCAGGTTGGGTCGCTGACTGCTACAGCTCAGGTTGGGTCGCTGACTGCTACAGCTCATGCACAGCTCAGGTTGGGTCGCTGACTGCTACAGCTCAGGTTGGGTCGCTGACTGCTACAGCTCATGCACAGCTCAGGTTGGGTCGCTGACTGCTTCAGCTCATGCACAGCTCAGGTTGGGTCGCTGACCGCTACAGCTCTGGTTGGGTCGCTGACTGCTACAACTCCGGTTGGGTCGCTGACTGCTACAGCTCATGCACAGCTCAGGTTGGGTCGCTGACTGCTACAGCTCATGCACAGCTCAGGTTGGATCGCTGACTGCTACAGCTCAGGTTGGGTCGCTGACCGCTACAGCTCATGCACAGCTCAGGTTGGGTCGCTGACTGCTACAGCTCAGGTTGGGTCGCTGATTGCTACAGCTCATGCACAGCTCATTTTGGGTCGCTGACTGCTACAGCTCATGCACAGCTCAGGTTGGGTCGCTGACTGCTACAGCTCAGGTTGGGTCGCTGACTGCTGCAGCTCATGCACAGCTCAGGTTGGGTCGCTGACCGCTACAGTTCATGCACAGCTCAGGTTGGGTCGCTGACCACTACAGCTCATGCACAGCTCAGGTTGGGTAGCTGACCGCTACAGCTGATGCACAGCTCAGGTTGGGTCGCTGACCTCTACAGTCTATGCTCTGCTCACTGACATAAGCAATGTTTTATTTAATGGATGTAGCATTTCCTCAGAGAAATCATGTTAAAACGGATCTTAGCATTCTCTGGGAGAAATCATGTTAAGACAGATCTTAGCATTTCCTCAGAGAAATCATATTAAGACGGATCCTAGCATTCTCTGTGAGAAATCATGTTAGGACTTCTTCGCCAGAATTCTTCGTTGTTGAACCTAAAAAGGACGGCGTGTATTAGGTTTACAGCGAGGCTCCGATATGTCTGCGTCTTTCGGCCCAACATCCCATTTCAACTGGCTTTGTCCTGTACCACTGCGATCATCCCTTAGCCAGACTACAATAGAGACTAGTGCAGCCTGTTTCCAGGGCCGGTATGTGCAGACAAGATAAGGTCTTGGTCAGCTGTGGTTGACTGATCTTGATGCATGCGGACAGCTCTCAGTCGTGTACTGTCAGTTCATATCCTAATGCTTCTTCGATTCCTGCCAAGATTCTAGAAAAGATAATTGTCGAGCAGAGCTGGGCATACATGACGAGAACATCCAGAGCTGGGCATACAAGGACCTCCAGAGCTGGGTATACAAGGACCTCCGGAGCTGGGCATACAAGGACCTCCAGAGCTGGGTATACAAGGACCTCCGGAGCTGGGCATACAAGGACCTCTAGAGCTAGACATACAAGGACCTTCACCGATGGGCATACAAGAGCCTCCAGAGCTGGGCATACAAAACGAGAACCTCCAGAGCTGGTCATACATGACACGGACCTCCAGAGCTGGGCACATAAGGACCTTTAGAGCTGGGCATACAAGGACCTCTAACAGCTGGGCATACCAGACCAGGACCTCCAGAGCTAAGCATACAATGACCTCTAGGGCTGGGCATACAAGACCAGGACCTCCTCAGCTGGGCATACAAGGACCTTTAAGGCTGGGCATACAAGGATCTGTATAGCTGGGCATACAAAGACCAGGACCTCCAGAGCTAAGCATACAAGGGCCTCTAGAGCTGGGCATACAATACCAGGATCTCCTCAGCTGGGCATACAAGGACCTCTAGATCTGGGCATACAAAACCAGGACCTCCAGAGCTAAGCATATGAGGACCTCTAGAGCTGGGCATACAAGACCAGGACCTCCAGAGCTGGGCATACAAGACCAGGACCTCTAGAGATGGGCATACAAGACCAGGACCTCTAGAGATGGGCATACAAGGGCCTCTAGAGCTGGTCATACAAGAGGACCTCCAGAGCTGGTCATACAAGAGGTTCTCCAAAGCTGGGCATACAAGAACCTCCAGAGCTGGGCATACAAGACAAGGACCTCCAGAGCTGGGCATACAAGACCAGGACCTCCAGAGCTAAGCATATGAGGACCTCTAGAGCTGGGCATACAAGACCAGGACCTCTAGAGATGGGCATACAAGACCAGGACCTCTAGAGATGGGCATACAAGGGCCTCTAGAGCTGGTCATACAAGAGGGCCTCCAGAGCTGGTCATACAAGAGGTTCTCCAGAGCTGGGCATACAAGAACCTCCAGAGCTGGGCATACAAGAACCTCCAGAGCTGGGCATACAAGACCAGGACCTCCAGAGCTGGACATACAAGACAAGAACCTCCAGAGCTGAACATACAAGACAAGAACCTCCAGAGCTGGGCATACAAGACAAGAACCTCCAGAGCTGGACATACAAGACAAGAACCTCCAGAGCTGGACATACAAGACACGAACCTCCAGAGCTGGGCATTCAAGAACCTCCAGAGCTGGACATACAAGACAAGAACCTCCAGAGCTGGACATACAAGACAAGAACCTCCAGAGCTGGACATACAAGACAAGAACCTCCAGAGCTGGACATACAAGACAAGAACCTCCAGAGCTGGACATACAAGACAAGAACCTCCAGAGCTGGACATACAAGACAAGAACCTCCAGAGCTGGACATACAAGACAAGAACCTCCAGAGCTGGACATACAAGACAAGCATCTCCAGAGCTGGGCATTCAAGAACTTCCAGAGCTGGGCGTACATGACAAGGACCTCGAGAGCTGGGCATTCAAGAACCTCCAGAGCTGGGCATTCAAGAACTTCCAGAGCTGGGCGTACATGACAAGGACCTCGAGAGCTGGGCATTCAAGAACCTCCAGAGCTGGGCATTCAAGAACTTCCAAAGCCGGGCGTACATGACAAGGACCTCGAGAGCTGGGCATACAAGACAAGGACCTCCAGTCCACTCACAAAATGAGATTGGCATCGTCTTTCAATATCTGGTGGCTTTCTAAGACGGCTTTAATTATGGCAGGCATTGATGTGACTTTCCTCAATCCCTACTTGGATGGTACTCTCAACCCTATCCCTACTTGGAAGGGACTGTCAACCCTATCCCTACTTGGATGGGACTGTCAACCCTATCCCTACTTGGATGGTATTCTCAATCCCTACTTGGATGGTACTCTCACCCCAATCCCTACTTGGATTGTACTCTCAACTCAATCCCTACTTGGATGGTACTCTCACCCCAATCCCTACTTGGATGGTACTCTCAATCCCTACTTGGATGGGACTCTCAGCTCAATCCCTACTTGGATGGGACTCTCAACTCAATCCCTACTTGGATGGTACTCTCACCCCAATCCCTACTTGGATGGGACTATCAATCCCTGCTTGGATGGTACTCTCAACTTAATCCCTACTTGGATGGGACTCTCAACTCAATCCCTACTTGGATGGGACTCTCAATCCCTGCTTCAGAAGGTACAGAAACATTTTCTATGGAATTAATGAATATCAGACACAGAGGCAGCAAGACTTTGTGAGGATCTAATGTCCTGGCATGTCTTTGGTTCACGACAATGGGATACTTCAAAGATACACATGGTGGATGCATTGGATATGGATAGGGCTCGCACTGAAGTGCATCAATGACTGGCTCTGATTTAATCACATTACAATTGCTGTGCCGACAATCCACAGATTGGACTGCTTAAATCACACTTAGTTAGACCACGTGAGTAGGGTGGGGGTGTACCTAAGTAGACGGAGCAGCAGGAGTGTGTGTATCCAAAGAGTTACAGTCAGGAGTGTGTGTAACCAGACAGTTACAGTCAGGAGTGTGTGTAACCAGACAGTTACAGTCAGGAGTGTGTGTAACCAGACAGCTACAGTCAGGAGTGTGTGTAACCAGAGAGCTACAGTCAGGAGTGTGTGTAGCCAAAGGGTTAAGTCAGGAGTGTGTGTAGCCAAATAGTTACATTCAGGAGTGTGTGTAGCTAAAGAGTTACCGTCATGAGTGTGTGTAGCCAAAGAGCTACAGTCATGAATGTGTGTAACCAAAGAGCTACAGTCAGGAGTGTGTGTAACCAGAGAGCTACAGTCAGGAGTGTGTGTAACCAGAGAGCTACAGTCAGGAGTGTGTGTTACCAGAGAGCTACAGTCAGGAGTGTGTGTTACCAGAGAGCTACAGTCAGGAGTGTGTGTTACAAGAGAGCTACAGTCAGGAGTGTATGTCAATGAGTCTGTCCAGAGTTCAGTGACATTGGTTCTTAAACTAACGGAATCCTCACCGTGAAACACTGGTCATGTGTGTGAGGGAGCACCAGTTCTACCCAAAAACCGTTGCACCAGAATGGTCATCACTAGCTTCTTGCAGCAGTTATGTGATTGAGAAGTCCAAGGGGATCATTTCAGTTCTGTTTATGGAGATTCCTTTGCGTCTGCCAGAGGTCATATAGAACAAAGCACTTCAAAGATTGCGGCATGCGCGTCATTGATCAGTCTCTTATCGATCAGCCGATCAATACATTTAGCAATGCTGACGGTGTCTGGTGGCCGGTGGTTGCAGACATGCAAGTCTGTGTATATAACTGGATGTATCTTTACCATTTTCTTCTGCTTGCGTGCCATGTCAGCTACCCACAGAGATTGGTCATTCACGATAACTAGCGCCAAAGCACTTTTTGAGCTCTTGCACTGGTTATTTCTGTGGACATTTTGTTCCTATTGAGGGAGATCACCATGCACAACCCACTTTAGTCACCCTTTACGTTACGTCGAGTTCAGCTGATCAATTGTGTCCTTCCATGTTGGAGACTCCTGCGTGTCACAAAGAGACCCATCGGATCCCTGGCAGGGACGGGACAGTTGAATCCCTCACAGAGACCCATTGAATCCCTGGCAGGGACGGGACAGTTGAATCCCTCACAGAGACCCATTGGATCCCCGGCAGGGACGGGACAGTTGAATCCCTCACAGAGACCCATTGGATCCCTGGCAGGGACGGGACAGTTGAATCCCGCACGGAGACCCATTGGATCCCTGGTAGGGACGGGACAGTTGAATCCCTCACAGAGACTCCTGGATCCATCAGAGAAACCCTTGGATCCCTCACGCACTGACCTCTGGATCATACAAGACACCCATTGATATCACACACGCCTGTCTTAGTCGACCTGTACTGCTACAGGCATGGAAGCCCCTGTGCATGTCACAGCTCTGACATGAGCTGAATGTAACCAGGAGCGGGGTTTCCTGCCTAGTCGGCTAGACTCGAGCAGCTTATTACTCCGCTACATTGGGACAAGTGCCGCGGAGGGTGATTAGCCGATGTGCAAGTTTTTCTTAAAAGACTCAAAACACTAGAGCAAAGTAGACTCGCAGCCTGTTAGGCGCTATCAATACTGCTCTAAACAAACCACCTAACCATGGCCCGGTGTTATGCCATATTACACAGTCGCCTTTTACGACACGCTCTCTCTGGGACAGTAGTGCTATTTTGTGTTCATTCACAAAGACCCCGGCAAGCCATTTGGTCAATCACGCACGAACTCTTTGTTATTGTTGGGTGTTTTCCTGATTGTGGCAAGGCATGCACTTACAGCCACAGACCGTCTTTCTTTTGATTATATCAAGACGGGGGAATGCGTCCCATTTTAGGACTCCATAAGCAAGCTAATGAAGAGCATCACTAAGACAAGTCTACACGAAACACAACATTTCTTCTGTGTGTATAAAGTACAGCAATCTATGTCATTCTGAGCGACATGGGGCTAACACCTTTATGAGTGTCCCCGTGTTTGATTCTAAGCCTCCCCCTCCCCCTTTTCTCCCCCCCCCCTAATAAATAGTGTGCCAGGGGTTTGGCGCTGCAAAGTTGACAGTTCTGGTGACGGTATGTGTATTGTGATCAATTGGACTGAGAATTACACCAGCCTCAGCTGTCAGCTGCGGTGCAGACATACATTTTAAGGACAGTAATTATGTAGACAAGTAGCGGACATATTTTGTTCAATTGTTTATGGGCCATAGCATAAAGGTTTGTCTTCTTCTCCTTCTTCTTCTTCTTCTTCTTCTTCTTCTTCTTCTGCTTCTTCTTCCCTTCCTCCTCCTCCTTCTCCTTCTTCTTTCTTCTTCTTCTTCTTCTTCTTCTTCTTCGTGTGCTTTCAGAAGTTTACTTGAATTTTTTCGAAGAAAGCGGCGGTCATCCTGAGACTCTCGTCACTGCCATAGAGCTTGTCTAGTGTTGGCACTGGTGATGGCCACATGTGCTCTCTCTGATCCTCGTATGTTGGGCAATTTTGCAGCAGATATTCATATGTCATTTACACAGTACCACAGGTTTGGTGCATTCGTCAGTAGCACCTATAAAGGTTTATAACTTTGAGAATAACAAGTCCTCAAATCTCGTTTACCACATTAGAGTTACGAGGACAAGGAAGTGCTGAGGTTTGTGAACGTATTGCTGATTATTCCATCTGGATTCTCACTTGTGGGCTCCTTGTACAGACATTGTTCCTGGTCGGCTTACCACCTAGTTTTTGTTGTTTAACCTCTACTTTTATCATTAGATAAATAAAGATTGTTCGGGGGATACTTCCCACTACATGTTTCAGTGTTTGAATACAAACAAATCGACAACAGAGCCTTTTCTCTACCGTAGAGCAGTTCTCCCTCACATAAATGTCCTAACAACGTACGACAACCCGATAGGAGGACGGTTTGTTTGGTACATACCAGAGGCGTCACGAGCTTATTCTAGCAGAGCAGGTCGTAAATGGCCAGGCCAGAAGACAACGGGTCCAGACAAATACGCTGTCAGCTATTGTAGGACTCTGAGGGAACTGTCGACTGCTATCAACCAAACACAGAATATTCCTCCAGAAAGAAATCAGAAAATAGTTGGGATAGTGTCGGACTAGCCGGGGACAGGGTCGGAGAGAAACTTGGTGGCATCGGGAGTCCAACAACCCCCCCCCCCCTCCCTACACCCCACCCAGATATTAGCCCATTTGTTTAAAGCATTGTTGTTATCTGTAGTAGGATGTGTTCCGTCCATTGAGAGAAAGATGTCATCATTTAATCAACTCGTGATCTTCCTCTTGTACATTTCTGTATCTGTTTTTCTTGTGGGTGTCCGTTATGAAATCATACAAATTGTATCAGTTCTTCTGCTTCTGCTTCTGCTTCTGCTTCCTCCAATCCTCAGCATAACCAGTTATTCACTCATGTATTCCCCGATCATACGAACTATTCACTCTTGTATTCCTGCATTATGCGTGTGAGTTATTGTTGCTAGCTTTCATTGAGTAACAATATACTTCTTGATAACTCTTGCATTTTCCAAATAATCAAATACGGAACATCATTTCTTGAATAGTGAAACGTGGTGTATCGATTTTTCGAATATTGAAACGGCTCACAATATATTTTGGTTATTGAAACACCGGACATCAGTTTTCATAAATATTAATACCAGTCAGCGTATTTTGGAACAATGAAACGCGGCGAATCGTAACAATGTTCAAACGTTGACAACACGTAACCTGTATAATTCATTATTTATGCTTTAAGAAATTCTTACTGACTAAGTCTGGTGCTGTCCGCCTATAGTCCGCTGTCGTCTGTGGATTTGTTTTATTTTGTGGCCAGCGCACTAACAAAAAACTATTTCATTAATTGCATATACAATTGAACCGTTAGAGCTATGATGAACAGTATATGGCATTAAGCAATGTTCTACTGCCTAGTAAGTTCTGACTTAATGAATACGCACACTGGGTACTCACGCGTGGATCTCTCAATGCTAGAATCACTCACGCATGGATCTCACAATACTAGAATCACTCACGCATGGATCTCACAATACTAGAATCACTCACGCATGGATCTCACAATACTAGAATCACTCACGCATGGATCTCACAATACTAGAATCACTCACGCATGGATCTCACAATACTAGAATCACTCACGCATGGATCTCTCAATGCTAGGATCACTCACTCATGGATCTCACAATGCTAGAATCACTCGCGCATGGATCTCTCAATGCTAAAATCACTCGCGCATGGATCTCTCAATGCTAGAATCACTCACGCATGGATCTCTCAATGCTAGGATCACTCACTCATGGATCTCACAATACTAGAATCACTCGCGCATGGATCTCTCAATGCTAAAATCACTCGCGCATGGATCTCTCAATGCTAGAATCACTCACGCATGGATCTCTCAATGCTAGAATCACTCACGCATTGATCTCTCAATGCTAGAATCACTCACGCATGGATCTCTCAATACTAGAATCACTCACGCATGGATCTCACAATACTAGAATCACTCACGCATGGATCTCTCAATGCTAGAATCACTCACACGTGGATCTCTCAATGCTAGAATCACTCACGCATGGATCTCACAATACTAGAATCACTCACGCATGGGTCTCACGATGCAAGGATCTCCGTCCTGGATATACCACCAACTGATTCATGTTGATTATAAGTTTAAATTAACTTACAAAATAATGAAAGAAAAGCGTGTTTACCCAATGCTTCGATGGCTCTCTCACAGTGTATGTGTGGTTGATGGCGACCAACTGCACAAGGAAACGCACGTTTTCTCAAACTGAAATGTACCCTGAATTATCTTCTGATCACAATGAGGTAACATCATTTGAACTGTCTTCCTGTCACTCCTGTGCATGGAAATGGCTTCCTGAAGGCGTTTGACTTCAAGACAATTATAAAATAATGTCAACGAAGACATTTCACAAAGATTTGCGTTGATAATAAATGCTCGTTCATTCTCAAAGTCCAGCTACCAAGTCATAATAAGTAATTCATGAATATCAACTGTACAGCTTACCAATTAATGATCATGTACATGTTGACATGTGTGTGTTTTCAACAGTTTCTCTTTATTGATCCTGTCCTTCACGGCATGTGCTTTTTTAAATGTTTAAACATTGATTTTCTTGTCAGTGCAAACCTGATTTTCTTGTCAGTGCAAACCTGATTTTCTTGTTCTTTTCGCTTATCCTGTTTTGTCTTTCATCGTCAGGTTACAATATACGCGAAGGTTTACTTGTATTGACCGTTACCGTTTGTGTCCTACTGTATGGGTGGCTAGAGGCCTCAGTGTATGGCTTAGCCCAGGGTTGACAAGGAGGCCCTAACTGTAGTCATCATCCTGGTACCTGTTCCGTCTGAGGTAGCGTCCTTAGTTTCAACACAGCAACGAAATCTCGCGAGATATCAGCTGTTTTTGGGTTGCCATTGGCAATAACGATATTTGAAATAGAAAACGTCTCGGACCAGCCTGACCTAAACTTAGTCTTTGACCTAACAAGTCAAACATTCTCATTCAATCTTTGGTATAAAGACGCTGAGCAGCGCATGAGTTGCAGTGGTCAGCGACCAATAGCTGACTGTTAGCGTCAGGGTCAGCGACCAATAGCTGACTGTTAGCGTCAGGGCCAGCGAAATAGAGCTGCAAGACCATTCTACTAAGGAGAAGGGATCAAAGAGAGAATGCTAACCCGGTACTACAAAAAATGCTTGCTGAAGTCGGGTGTGCTGGACCGAAAAGTGCAAATATCGCAGTCAATCTGTAAACTATGACACAACGCATTCCGTTCTCTGGACTACATTCTGCTACTTAAGCCATTTTAGGGTTTGGTAGCGGGAGATTGAGAACGAACGAAGCCAAGCCAAGCCAATTCAATCTCTGAAATGATCGTAATGTAACATAACATTGACTTACTGCTCGAGGGCAGATTGAAAAATATGGTCTTGGAATGCACTTGATGGAAATTCTTCAGGTATAATTCCCAAGTGGAAGGAAGACAATCTGCACTCTGGATAGGTTGTTAATTGTGCCATCATGTCAGCGTCTCACGATGCGGTTTGCATCAGCGGGGCATTAGTACCAGACGAACCAAACACATTGTATGAGCAGCTGATGGTGTACTTACACTAAGAACTTCATTGTTTGCTGTGCCGACCACTACACTGACGTCATGTCCTGGCTTCATCGTTTCCTGGTCATGTGGGGTATAGTGATTTCTTTGGGACGAGGGTGGAGTGAGTGAGGAGAGGGATTGAGTGAGGGGAGGGATTTAGTGAAGAGAGTGAGGGGAGGGATAGAGTGAGGGGAGGGATTGAGTGAGGAGAGTGAGAAACGGGGCTGGAGGTAAGTGATTGAGCGAAAGTATAAGAAGGAGTAAGGAACAATGATGGAGGGGAGGGATTGAGTGAAAGCACAGGGGGAATGGGGAACGGGGCTGGAGGGGAGTGATTAGTTGATTTAGCAGTTTTTGAATTGCGACATTAATTGACAGAGTACTTACTTACCCTATGACCGAGCAAGGGACCTCAGTGTGTGTATGGGCGGAGAGGGGGGAGGGGTAGCTAGTAAGGTCCATTATTAGTGAAGGAGTGAGCAATTTACACTATTAGTGAGGGGGCGTGTGATGACGTTCTGGGCGAGTTATTAATGATGATGTAACCGAGTTAGTAATGACGTTAGCGAGTGGGTAATGATGTTGTGAGCCAGTGGGTAATGTCGTTAGCGAGTGGGTAATGACGTGAGTCGGTGGGTAATGGCGTTAGCGAGTGGGTAATGATATTTTCAAGTGAGTAATGATGTGAGTCGGTGGGTAATGGTGTTGTGAGCCAGTGGGTAATGACGTTAGTGAGTAAGTAATGACGTAAGTCGGTGGGTAATGGCGTTAGCTAGTGGGTAAGGACGTTAGCGAGGGGGTAAGAACGTTGTGAGCCAGTGGGTAATGACGTTAGCGAGGGGGTAAGGACCTTGTGAGCCAGTGGGTAATGACGTTTTCTAGTGAGTAATGACGTGAGTCGGTGGGTAATGACTGAGTCGGTGGGTAATGACGTGAGTCGGTTGGTAATGGCGTTGTGAGCCAGTTGGTAATGACGTTAGCGAGGGGATAATGACGTGAGTCGGTGGGTAATGACGTTAGCGATTGGGTAATGACGTTAGCGAGTGGGTAATGGGGTTAGCGAGTGGGTAATGACGTGAGTCGGTGGGTAATGGCGTTAGCGAGTGAGTAATGACGTGGGCCGGTGGGTAATGGCGTTAGCGAGTGAGTAATGACATGATCCGGTGGGTAAGGGCGTTAGCGAGTGAGTAATGCCGTGAGCCGGTGGGTAATGGCGTTAGCGAGTGAGTAATGACGTGAGTCGGTGGGTAATGGCGTTAGCGAGTGAGTAATGACGTGAGCCGGTGGGTAATGACGTTAGCGAGTGGGTAATGACGTTGTGAGTCAGTGGGTAATGACGTTTTCACGTGAGTAATGACATGAGTCGGTGAGTAATGACGTTAGCGAGTGGGTAATGACGTTGTGATCCAGTGAGTAATGACGTTTTCGAGTGAGTAATGACTTGAGTCGGTGGTAATGGCGTTAGCGATTGAGTAATGACGTAGGTCGGTGTGTAATGACGTTAGCGAGTGAGTAATGACGTTGTGAGCCAAGGGGTAATGACGTTAGCGAGTGGGTAATGACGACATGCTAGTGATACCATTGAACGGGCGAGTTGGGACGATGGGGCTAACGTCTGGTCAGGCAAAACACACCGGTCAAACAATGTTAGCCAGGGTCAGGCAAAACACACTGGTCAAACAATGTTAGCCAGGGTCAGGCAAAACACACTGATCAAACAATGTTAGCCAGGGTCAGGCAAAACATACTGATCAAACAATGTTAGCCAGGGTCAGGCAAAACATACTGATCAGAGAATGTTAGCCAGGGTCAGGCAAAACATACTGATCAAACAATGTTAGCCAGGGTCATGAGACATATACTGGTCACGACCGTCATCTGACCTCCAAGTTGGTCGTCCTGGAATCGGGCTGTTGTCGAGGACAACAGTCTGGCTAACAAGTTGAGGTTCGATGTCATCCCCGTAGTAGTGAGTGACACGCAGATGAAGTCAAGTATTGCACAACTTCCTGTAGTACCCCGGTCTACTTCATTAGCACGCTCAGGATGTCAAGAAAGCTACTACATTCTGCCACAAGTCTCACCCTTTTCAGGGCGCACAAAAGGGTTACCAACCCATTGTGGGCATTAACAACCAACCAACCAACGGGCGAGTTATGGCGCTGTGAGCTATGTCTCAGTGGGTGCGTGACTAAAGATGATTTGGATGAGGAAATGAGTGGGTGATTGTGTTGTAAATGAGTGAGTAATTGTGTTGTAAATGAGTGAGTAATTGTGTTGTAAATGAGTGAGTAATGACGCTGTGAGTTTTGTTCAATTAGTACAATTACACAGTACACACGTGAGCATAGCACACTAGAGTAGTTTCAATCGGTACAATGACACTAACCCATTCTTGAGTAACACTTATAACTGGATGAGCGACACAAAATAGCATGTAGAGACAAGGGTGTTACAGAATACATATACATTTTCCTTCGGAGAGGAAGACTTCCTTATACGAAATCCATCACAAATCAGCAGATAGGCAGAACAACAGAGAATACCAGCCCTGATAGATACGGAAGCGACAGGCACATGAAATATATATAAATAAAATGTAGCTTCTAGCGGTACTTGTGGTTAAATGTCGATAAAAAGAGATAATGGCTTGACTCAGTTGACGCGCCAGGGCAGAAACAAAACCCACTTTATGGTCGCTAGACCGTTATCGATTATTAAAAGACAAACAGAAACTGAACAAATCATAAGATAAGATGATGTGGATGATTGAAGATATACAGTGGCCGTGACGGGGGTTTTATTTGTATTCTGTCCCGGTACGCTACCTGAGCCAAATCTGTAGACTGATGTTTTAATAGACTGGCAGTCAGAGGGTACATCGTCTACCGACTGACATGCACTTGACCTCTGTTCTGGTACACGTTTTGGCAGAGCCACATCTACACAACTGTTAACTCTGCTGCACTATCCTTTCCTGGTCATTGGGACCAATCAGCAACCTATGGTAGATTCACCTTTGTTTCTTCCGTAACAGATCTTAGCTGTAGAGACATAGGAGGAGCTTAGACATGTTTTAACATTTAACAGAGTTGGGAGGAATATAGGAAGAGCTTAGACAACCATTTTTCTTTCTCTTTCTTTGGATTTAACTAAGGGACGAGTCAGTGCAGCTGTACTCAGTCCCGCCAGAATTTAACCAAAACGAACCACGTACGCTTTGTCTTGAACCACGTAGGTGAGAGTTTAGCTAATCGTATGTAACTTTCAGGTAACACCAGCCATGTGTCCACACCTGGGCCGATAGAGATGGTAGACGGGTAGACTTGTTGCCGCCGACAAACTCCGGTCGTCTGGAAACCACGCGATCAGGATGGGGGTTAATGGCGAGCAGACGAACAAAAACGCCCGCCATTTTTGTAAATCATGTGATCTGAGGATTCAGGTCACATCCCGGTGTAGAGACCCTTTAGCACGCCATGGACGAGTGCTAGCCGACACACTAGGCCTACAAAAACGGTGTACGGAAGAAGAAAAAACATGTTTTTGTACGGAGTCACTCCCGACAGCCATTTTTTACTGCTGAATACATGCTCCATATATACACGATATTTTGCCGGTTAAAGTATCGTATATTCGATTACAAATGGCTTTTGAAAAGTTTTAATTTTGTATACGCCGTTTGGAGCAAGCCGACTTTTTGCAAAAGGGGAAGTAGGTTGTTGGGAAAGATCTTTATCAAGTAGATCTGTTTATTTTGTTTGTTTAAATGAAAGAACTACGTTTGAATTGGAAAATAACAGTTGTGTCGATATTGTAAACACAGTATCGATACGTTGTTATCGTTTCCATGGTTTTCAATCGAAGCGATTAGGCCTAGTGGTCGAGCCCAATTTTTTTCTGAGATTTTCATAAATTTTCAACTTCATCTTTTTGTATCTCAAAAACTAACAAACACACAACAAAAACAATAACACCCACATGTTTGTTATCCTATTGTGTGTCTACACGCCAGAAAATTATATTTATTGACAAACAAACATAAAAATTAAACATTTTGAAAGACGGCTACCATAGCGACTAATTAAGAAAATTAATTAGGTCAAATTTTTTTCAAAAAAAATCTGGCGTGCTAAAGGTTTAAGGCGAACATTTTTCGAAAGAGACGATCAGTGGAGAGCAGACGACGGGGATATGCAGTTGAGGCAGATTCGAGTTGAGAACCACAGTAGAGTTGAACAGTTCACTTCAGAGACAGACTTGAAAGAAGACCCAGCGAGAGAGACGGTTAGAGGAGACACACAGAAACACGCAGTTGAATTTTAGGACTTGACGTAAGAGTTGAGATTTGAACACAGTTTTTGAGTTGAGAACCACAGTAGAGTAGAACACTTCAATTCAGAGACAGACTAGAGACACACGGAGACGTGTCGTCGGATTTGAAACTAGTTTTGAGTTGAGAACACTTCAAGGAACATTCGACAGAGATAGGCGAGAATGGTCGATTTAGGACCTTGGAGAAGACGCACGGAAACAAGCAGTTGAATTGGGCATAGTTTTTGAGTTGAGATTTGGGCATGGAGAGGAGCAGTTCAATTTTAGGATGACACTTAACATTCGAAAGAGGTAGGCAGGGGAGAGCAGGCGACGGAGAGAGGCAGTTGAGATAGACACACAGCAAGCAAGATAACTACCCTCATGTTATGTATTGGTCGTATTTACAACTCGTCAGCATTTTATAGAGGCAGTCGTCCAGTGATCCCATTCATCATATTGACGTAGTCCCACCGATCACGTCGACATCACTGGAATTGTGGGTATTCGAAACAACATACGGGTAGCCATACCCCCAGAACAATTCCATGTAATTTTCAGTTTTGTAGGTCAGCGTGTTTAAGCACTAGGAATTGGGTTAGATTACACTGACGAGCTTAGATTGTGTGTTCTAGGAAATAATATGTTTCTTGTGTATTTTAACATGTTGAATCCAATGCGTTTTCCAAATTGCTTTACCATTCTTGGTTTTCATGTTACATGTGCCAAGTATAAGTAATTTTTTTTTTAATACGATTTTCAAAACCGATTAATCGGAAGAAAAGTCTATACCGAGTAATCGGCAAAATAGCCGATAAGTTCATTTGCTGATTAGCTGCCGGTTAATCGGAGAAACCCTAATTTGTAGTATAAAGTATCAAATCTGATTTTTGATTCATATAGTTATGTATAGGCTTTTGTGATAATAAATATATTATTGTGTCTCGTCTGGTTACATTGATTGTGTTAAATTGTAGCAGGATAAGCTTAGTTGACATCTTAACTAGCAGGATAAGCTTAGTTGACATCTTAACTAGCAGGATAAGCTTAGTTGGCATCTTAACTAGCAGGATAAGCTTAGTTGACATCTTAACTAGCAGGATAAGCTTAGTTGACATCTTAACTAGCAGGATAAGCTTAGTTGGCATCTTAACTAGCAGGATAAGCTTAGTTGACATCTTAACTAGCAGGATAAGCTTAGTTGACTTCTTAACTAGCAGGATAAGCTTAGTTGACATCTTAACAGTTACAACATATATTACAACAATCACACGATTTCAACACAGTCACAGCATATTTGTAGAACAATATGAATCAAACGAAAACAAGTAATACACTCAATAATATCATTTACTAAACTGAGGACCCAAGCAAGTGCTTTTGATGTTGCCTCTGTAAACTAAAAATACCCATGTTCTAAGCCTATATCTGCAATAACACAATTCATAAACTCTAATACTATCCAGTTACTCTCTCTCTCTCTCTTTCTCTCTCTTTCTCTCTCTCTCTCTCTCTCTCTCTCCGAATCTGTTTAATCTAACTCTGCCTTGTCTTTTATAGATTCTTTTCTTAGCTCTAGAAACACACATGACTATCGAGTTGTCCTCCCCCGTTAGCTGGTTAGCCATCCCACTAATTTGGGCCCACCCAGTCTAGCATCCGATTGGTTGCAATATCTATAGGTTATTGTCACTTTAATATGTGACAATCTGCGTGTGAGTTCATATTGTCAATCTAACCCCTACTACTCAGGTCTGATTCCAGAATGGTCAGTCCGATACTCATAACCAGTCGAGCTTTTCCCATCTCGTGAATATTGACCTCTCCCTTTCATGTGGACCTAGTGTCGCTTCATGTGGACCTAGTGACGCTTCATGTGGACCTAGTGTCGCTTCATGTGGACCTAGTGTTGCTTCATGTGGACCTAGTGACACTTCATGTGGACCTTCTGTCGCTTCATGTGGACCTAGTCGCGCTTCATGTGGACCTAATGTCGCTTCATGTGGACCTATTGTCGCTTCATGTGGACCTAGTGACACTTCATGTGGACCTCCTGTCGCTTCATGTGGACTTAGTGTCGCTTATGTGGACCTAGTGTCGCTTTATGTGGACCTATTGTCGCTTCATGTGGATCTAGTGTCGGCACCGGTGATTGACCCTGACGTGACCTGGGCTCGTCCACTAGCATTCAGGCAACATTTGATTCCCAGAGAATACATTCGAGAGCCCAATCCCCCCTACCCTAAACACGCATGATCCACAGGAAACTGGAACTGCCACAAGATAATTGTATTAGTGTACTCTATTATGTAATCCTTAATTGTCACTTGACCAGTATATTAGTGCTGTGTAAAAGTAGATAGTTGTGATTATTTAAAAAAAATGATAACCGTTACATTGGACTTCTTTCTGTAGAGTCTAAGTACGCACTGGCTCAGACCAAAGCATATATGCGTGTAGCCGCTGACAAGAGACACCTAATGCACAAGAACACTGCAGATATTAAGGGCAATATAATGGGGAAAAGACATTCAAAAATAGATTGGATCCACTTAGTTATTTGTAGATTAAATTTAATAGAAGAAACTAGCTGTTTACGTGCTATGTGGAGCCTTCTGAAACTGGCTGTTTATGTGCTATGTGGAGCCTTCTGAAACTGGCTGTTTACATGCTATGTAGATCCTTCTAAAGCAGCATAAGGAAGTTAAATTAATGGTAAAATAATCAAGGGAGAGATGAGACTGCTGTCACAGACAGATATAACGATTGGACAACTAGCCACAGTGGAAACCATAGACAAAGGGGAAGAATGGATTCACACAGGAGATTAAATGACGGACTACCACCGGGTAATTATGACTGGGGAGAGAATGCAGAGGGAAAGCGGACCTAGAGGACAACAAATCAGTGAAAGTGCCGAGGACGCTGATGCTGTCATACATATACGTGGATCTGCTGCTAGGTCAGAAAGCCTGTTGGGACTCTGCTGGAGTGATAGACAGGGTTGTCGCTGAGAGCTGTCAATCTGCATGCTTGACAACAACCTCCAGTATGGGCATGATAATCGAGGCAAGGACCGGCTCTGATGTGCCTATCTGGGGCCTCTTTAATGAGGGCCGTCAGCGTTTCTGACTCTCATTTCTTACTTTGGGAGATACAGAAAGGTTGTCTATAGCATGAGTGGATAGCGGGGATGAAGGCCTTGAACCTTCGGAATCTTGTGCGAATAAATCTACTGTCCTGGCCATGCTGGGATTTGAGAGATGACATCCTGACCTCAACGGCATCTGTAGTGGGGACATTGGCAATGGATAGATGGGACATCCTGGTCTCATGGGCACCACTAATGGGGACATTGATAATGGATAGATGGGACATTCTGGTCTCATAGGCACCACTAATGGGGACATTGACAATGGATAGAGGGGACATCCTGGTCTCATGGGCACCACTAATGGGGACATTGACAATGGATAGAGGGGACATCCTGGTCTCATGGGCACCACTAATGGGGACATTGACAATGGATAGAGGGGACATCCTGGTCTCATGGGCACCACTAATGGGGACATTGGCAATGGATAGAGGGGACATTAGGAAGGTGATCCGCCTCTTGTATGTAAACACCACAGTCGATGAACCAGCAATGATCATTTTGGAAAGTTCTGAAATCATAGATGGATCGAGCAGAGAGGGGCGCCTAAGATGACGTAGCAGGAGTGTGTACAACCAGTAGGCTACGGAAACCATCAGTACTGACACTATTCGCCATTTGCTGAAAGGGACTGATCACATATACATCTGCCCCGTGTGGATTGAAGTCGACTCTTAAGCCAACAGAATAGAAAGCTGACAGACCCAGTTATTGTGTGTGTGTTGTTGATTGATGGATCCATGTCAATGAACTGATTCACATGTACAAAGGCTCATTTGATAACCACAGGTCTTCTTGTGGGTAAATGTATTGAGCATGTACTAGGCCTTCTTCCTGGTCATTATTAGACCAACTGCCACGCTTGCTTTGTTGACTCTGTTACTATGTCGTCCGTTCTTCTTGTTTAATGCACACAATGAGTAAGTTTACTCTTTAGTGCGTCAGCAAACTTTAGGTGAATGAGCATTTCTCCGTCTATTTCCGACTCCGACCCACCCTTCCTCCCTACCCTCCCCATCCATGTCTTGGCTTGTTTAGACTGCCTCGAAGACTGCTGTACAAATCTGTGATATGATTGTAGCACTTTGTCAAACATCATTCAGTGCTGATATGTTGATTGACCTGTACAAATAAAATCATATCGGATGATCAATAGAATACGATTCAGAAATCATCAAATATCCAGGGAAACATTTCGAAGCGGTTGCAAAGAAGTGAATGATTAGATTTGTACATTTTTGTTATACAATAAGTTTTTTTGGGGGGTCAATTTCTTGAGGATCACCAATGTGGCTTCCAAACTACATAAATAAAAATAGGACATCAAAATAAAACAGGCTAAGTCTGAGGGGACATCACACAAAACAGGCTAAATCTGAGGGGACATCACACAAAACAGGCTAAATCTGAAGGGTGTCACACAAAACAGACTAAATCTGAGGGGACATCACACAAAACAGGCTAAATATGAAGGGTGTCACACAAAACAGGCTAAATCTGAGGGGACATCACACAAAACAGGCTAAATCTGAGGGGACATCACACAAAACAGGCTAAATCTGAGGGGACATCACACAAAACAGGCTAAATCTGAGGGGACATCGCACAAAACAGGCTAAATCTGAGGGGACATAACACAAAACAGGATAAATCTGAGGGGACATCACATAAGACAGGCTAAACCTGAGGGGACATCACACAAAACAGGATAATTTAAATTCTGCGAGAAGATGATATTACAAAGGATAGCAGAAAGAAAACAGAGTATAATTCTGGATGAAGTTGACAGATCAGTTTGAGATGTGCATATTATCAGCTAGAAGCAATACCTGCTGACAAGGTCCACGTGAGAAAAGCTCCAGGGTCATGTCATGGACACAGTCGCTTTTGGCACTTCTAACGAGAATGACAAATATTCAATCATGACTACGTCGGCACCAGATGATTGTGCCAATTCGTAGCCGAGGTTGTGTTAAAGAAAGTCATGTGATCTGACGATACTGGTACGGCTGTTTTTGGAGTCAGGTGACCAAATTATAAACAAATCCTGAGTTAAGAAAGAACTGAAATAAAAATCAGAATCTGGCGATAAACAGCGCGGATTTCCATGCGGTAAATGAAAGTCAAATGCTAGGAATATTATCAGACGATGTCAGCTCCACTGAAGATTCCATTTACCTTATCAGCAAACAGAACTCTGATGTACGAAACCACCAGGACATCATTCGTAGAGCCGGACTGGCTCCATGGACGCCATGTGTCGTGTCTGGAACCAGCAGCGACTTTCGCTGAAAATCAAACTATGAATTTACATAACCTGTATCGTCTCCATCCTGTTGTACGGTTTCGGAATAAGGACTTCTGAAGGGCGATCAGAAATGCATTGACGACTTCCACGTGCATAGTCAGATGCGCATTATTGCGATCCACTGATATGCCCGGGTTTCAAACGACGAAATCACCCAATGGATAGGCTAGACGAGCCAGTGTGGCTTGCCTTGTCGAGGACTGCTTGCATTGTCGAGGACTGCTAGACGAGCCAGCGTGGCTTCGTGACTTCTTCGTAGCTTGACTTTAAGTCCCTCGTTCCACACCTTGTCAAATGCTTTCTCTAAGTCCACCCAAACCGCTACTGTATGCTTTTTCTCCTGGTAAGCATCCTCTATTTCCTGGGCTATGAGAGTGATCTGGTCCTCAGTGGATCTGTGCTGTCTAAAGCCTGCTTGCTGTGGAATTAGTATGTGTCTTCCAGGTGCCACATCAGTCTGGTGTTTATCATACGCTCCATCAGTTTTCCTACACAGCTCAGTAGACTGATAGGCCTGTATCTATTTGGATCTGTTCTATCTTTTTCTTTCTTTGGTACTTGTATAAGTACAGCATCTTTCCATGCCTGCGGTACAATTCCCCTTTTCCAGCTTTGGTTCAGGACTGCCAGTAGCTTCCGCTTTGCTGTTTGGCCCAACCCGATCAGCATTTCATTTGTTACCCCATCTTTTCCGGGCGATTTCTTTTTCTTTAAAGTTCTCATCCATTTCGTTCATTGTTAGTTTTGCTATCACGTGCTCCTCTGGTGCCATCTTGATGTTGTCGTGGCTTTTTTGTTCTTCACTTATATATGTATGCATGTCTGTAGGGACATCGATGTGGTTTGCTCTGGCATAATGTTCTATAAAGCCGTTTGCTGCTTTTTTTTCCGGTAAGCATGTTGTGGTCGCGACGGGACCCGACATGTAAGAAGTCCAAATTTTCAAAACGTCTACAACATTAACGATAGTGGATAATCAAGAATCTATAGTGACAATACACAGTAGCTGCAAGAATTGTTCAAGAAATATAACAGTAACAGCTAACAGACAAAAGGATAGTTTTGTAAAGGAAGTTATGGGGCGTCTGAATGCATGATAGGTTTCTAGTAGGGATCTGTGTGTTACACAGACGAGAATAGAACAACTGCCTCGCTGTGTGTAACGACTAACAGTAAGCTTGAACCCCCCTGAAGTAGAAGAATCTTCATTTTGTGTCTGACATTCACACAGGCCTAGAACTAGTCAGCCTGGAGTAGTCTTCTGTCCGTGCTCTAGAAACAAACCACTAAGTGTTTTACTGGAAAGCAGAAGTGAATAACTCAGTGCATCCAGGAGCGGGAAACAATGCAGACTTGTGATCGCTTGAGCACTGGCACGCAACTTGCAGACAGCTGTTCCATGTTGCCTGATTGTCTGTGTCTGGTCGTGGCATGAATGTTGCCTGTGTCTGTCTGGTCGTGTCATGATTGTCGCTTATGTGTGTGTGTGGTCGTGTCATGATTGTCGCTTATGTGTGTGTGTCTGGTCGTGTCATGATTGTCGCTTATGTGTGTGTGTTTGGTCGTGTCATGATTGTCGCTTATGTATGTGTGTGTCTGGTCGTGTCATGATTGTTGCTTATGTGTGTGTGTCTGGTCGTCTCATGATTGTCGCTTATGTGTGTGTGTATGGTCGTGTCATGATTGTCGCTTATGTGTGTGTGTGTGTCTGGTCGTGTCATGAGTGTCGCTTATGTTTATGTGTGTGGTCGTGTCATGATTGTCGCTTATGTGTGTGTGTATGGTCGTGTCATGATTGTCGCTTATGTGTGTGTGTAGTCGTGTCATGAGTGTCGCTTATGTTTGTGTGTGTGGTCGTGTCATGATTGTCGCTTATGTTTGTGTGTGTGGTCGTGTCATGATTGTTGCTTATATGTGTGTGTGTCTGGTCGTGTCATGATTGTTGCTTATATGTGTGTGTGTCTGGTCGTGTCATGATTGTTCCTTATATGTGTGTGTGTCTGGTCGTGTCATGATTGTTGCTTATATGTGTGTGTGTCTGGTCGTGTCATGATTCTTGCTTATGTGTGTGTGTGTCTGGTCGTGTCATGATTGTCGCTTATGTTTGTGTGTGTGTGTGTCTGGTCGTGTCATGATTGTTGATTATGTGTGTGTGTGTCTGGTCGTGTCATGATTGTCGCTTAAGTTTGTGTGTGTGTGTCTGGTCGTGTCATGATTGTTGCTTGTGTGTGTGTGTGTCTGGTCGTGTCATGATTGTTGCTTATGTGTGTGTGTGTCTGGTCGTGTCATGATTGTTGCTTATTTGTGTGTGTCTGGTCGTGTCATGATTGTTGCTTATTTGTGTGTGTCTGGTCGTGTCATGATTGTTCCTTATGTGTGTGTGTGTGTGTCTAGTCGTGTCATGATTGTTGCGTATGTGTGTGTGTGTGTGTGTGTGTCTGGTCGTGTCATGATTGTCGCTTATGTTTGTGTGTGTCTGGTCGTGTCAAGATTGTCGCTTATATTTGTGTGTGTCTGGTCGTGTCATGATTGTCGCTTATGGTTGTGTCTGGTCGTGTCATGATTGTTGCTTATGTTTGTGTGTGTGTGTGTGTTTGGTCGTGTCACGATTGTTGCTTATGTGTGTGCGTGTGTGTGTTTGGTCGTATCATGATTGTTGCTTATGTTTGTGTGTGTGTGTGTTTGGTCGTGTCATGATTGTTGCTTATATGTGTGTGTGTGTGTGTGTCTGGTCGTGTCATGATTGTCGCTTATGTTTGTGTATGTGTGTGTTTACAACTGGCTGATGACATAGGGGGACCACGGCCTTGAATGGCACTGATATTTGGTGACCTTGGCTGTATCGATCTTGTACTGGGCCAGGGAAGAGTAAGGTCTGGGAGTGTGTACAAACGAAATCAGGTCGAGGCCACCCGTCCTGACGTGTTAATTCACTGGCTTGGACCTTTTAGCCGTGTCCCTTGGCTAGAATCACTGGGGAGGATGGGGCTGAACAGAGATTGTTTATCGACGGCTGGAAATGTGTTGGGAACACGCAGGCTTAAATAGAAGGACAGTTGTGCAAATGTCGTTGACTTTTTGTGGATTGTTTTTGATCTTGTAATTCGTTCGCTGCTTTCTTCGTCACAAACAATCATAAATTTTTGTGTTGATTTGATTTAAGCAAGTTTGATTTTCGCTTCCGTGTAAAATTAACGGTTTGTCCCATATGAGTTAGACTACTGTCGGGAAATGAAGTTGTTAGAGACTTCAGTATACGAAGCCTCAGCTTGTATAATGTATCGTGACCAGTTCCTTTCCTCGGTGCGTTTTACTTTCCTACGCATAGGCCAGATACCCATTTATATCTGGGTCGACTGGGGAGTTCCGATAGCGAAATTCATAATCTATATCTTTGTCATGACAAGTGGCGCTCCATAACTACTTTAACCATACGCTGAGACAGACGTGAATACATGACACTCTTGACAGACACTTGCGTCCTCTCCCCTCTCCTTGTTTTATTATTCCATTACACACATACTCACACACACACACACACACACACATTTCTATTTTCTACCGCATGTTAAGCATTGAACGACAACTTCAGTTGGCCCTCCCATCAAGACGACTATAACAGTCAAACAGCTTGGCGGCTGTAGGCAGCGACGGTCTGCACGCTACTTACCTGATCTAGATATATATATATATATATAAGAACGATCTTTTGACCTTGATTATAACTTAAGTATTGCATCATCATAAAATTAAACTTAATATCATATCACACTGTTGGTAGCCTGAATATCATATCACACTGTTGGTAGCCTGAATATCATATCACACTGTTGGTAGCCTGAATATCCTATCACACTGTTGGTAGCCTGAATATCATATCACATTGTTGGTAGCCTGAATATCATATCACAATTTTGGTAGCCTGAATATCATACCACACTGTTGGTAGCCTGAATATCATATCACACTGTTGGCAGCCTTAATATCATATCACATTGTTGGTAGCCTGAATAGCATATCACACTGTTGGTAGCCTGAATATCATATCACACTGTTGGTAGCCTGAATATCATATCACACTGTTGGTAAACTTAATATATCACACAGTTGGTAAAATGAATATCATATCACATTGTTGGTAGCCTGAATATCATATCACACTGTTGGTAAACTTAATATATCACACAGTTGGTAAAATGAATATCATATCACACTGTTGGTAGCCTGAATATCATGTCACACTGTTGGTAGACTGAATATCATATCACACTGTTGGTAGACTGAATATCAAATCACACTGTTGGTAAACTTAATATATCACACAGTTGGTAAAATGAATATCATATCACACTGTTGGTAGCCTGAATAGCATATCACACTGTTGGTAGCCTGAATATCATATCACACTGTTGGTAGCCTGAATATCATATCACACTGTTGGTAAACTTAATATATCACACAGTTGGTAAAATGAATATCATATCACACTGTTGGTAGCCTGAATATCATGTCACACTGTTGGTAGACTGAATATCATATCGCACTGTTGGTAGACTGAATATTACATCACACTGTTGGTAGACTGAATATCATATCGCACTGTTGGTAGACTGAATATCATATCGCACTGTTGGTAGACTGAATATTACATCACACTGTTGGTAGACTGAATATCATATCACACTGTTGGTAAACTGAATATCATATCACACTGTTAGTAGACTGAATATCATGTCACATATTGGTAACCATACATCTTTTTGACTTCGCATAGAATAGACCAACTCTTCTAGAGCATTCCTATTCCCTAACCATATGGTTACTTATTTGCACTTGTGCTCACTTCCAGGAATTGTTTGTCCGCTGTACTCACTTCCAGGAATTGTTTGTCCGCTGTACTCACTTCCAGGAATTGTTTGTCCGCTGTACTCACTTCCAGGAATTGTTTGTCCGCTGTACTCACTTCCAGGAATTGTTTGTCCGCTGTACTCACTTCCAGGAATTGTTTGTCCGCTGTACTCACTTCCAGGAATTGTTTGTCCGCTGTACTCACTTCCAGGAATTGTTTGTTCGCTGTACTCACTTCCAATTGTTTGTTCGCTGTACTCACTTCCAGGAATTGTTTGTTCGCTGTACTCACTTCCAGGAATTGTTTGTTCGCTGTACTCACTTCCAGGAATTGTTTGTTCGCTGTACTCACTTCCAGGAATTGTTTGTTCGCTGTACTCACTTCCAGGAATTGTTTGTCCGCTGTACTCACTTCCAATTGTTTGTTCGCTGTACTCACTTCCAATTGTTTGTCTGCTGTACTCACTTCCAGGAATTGTTTGTTCGCTGTACTCACTTCCAATTGTTTGTTCGCTGTACTCACTTCCAATTGTTTGTCCGCTGTACTCACTTCCAGGAATTGTTTGTCCGCTGTACTCACTTCCAGGAATTGTTTGTTCGCTGTACTCACTTCCAATTGTTTGTTCGCTGTACTCACTTCCAATTGTTTGTTCGCTGTACTCACTTCCAGGAATTGTTTGTTCGCTGTACTCACTTCCAATTGTTTGTTCGCTGTACTCACTTCCAGGAATTGTTTGTTCGCTGTATTCACTTCCAGGAATTGTTTGTTCGCTGTACTCACTTCCAGGAATTGTTTGTCCGCTGTGCTCACTTCCAGGAATTGTTTGTCCGCTGTGCTCACTTCCAGGAATTGTTTGTTCGCTGTACTCACTTCCAATTGTTTGTTCGCTGTACTCACTTCCAGGAATTGTTTGTCCGCTGTGCTCACTTCCAGGAATTGTTTGTCCGCTGTACTCACTTCCAGGATATGTTTTGTCCGCTGTACTCACTTCCAGGAATTGTTTGTCCGCTGTGCTCACTTCCAGGAATTGTTTGTCCGCTGTACTCACTTCCAGGAATTGTTTTGTCCGCTGTACTCACTTCCAGGAATTGTTTGTCCGCTGTGCTCACTTCCAGGAATTGTTTGTCCGCTGTACTCACTTCCAGGAATTGTTTTGTCCGCTGTACTCACTTCCAGGAATTGTTTGTCCGCTGTGCTCACTTCCAGGAATTGTTTGTCCGCTGTACTCACTTCCAGGAATTGTTTTGTCCGCTGTACTCACTTCCAGGAATTGTTTGTCCGCTGTGCTCACTTCCAGGAATTGTTTGTCCGCTGTACTCACTTCCAGGAATTGTTTTGTCCGCTGTACTCACTTCGAGGAATTGTTTGTCCGCTGTACTCACTTCCAGGAATTGTTTTGTCCGCTATTCTCACATTACAAAACTGACTGCCAGCTGTACTCACCTCTACTCACTGCTGCGATGGGGAACTGATATCTAACCTTTTGCCTCGAGAGACAATCGTTCCACCACAAATTTGCTGACACTGTTTAAACCAAGCTCATGGGGAGTGACATGAGTTCTTGTTTGTAGAATGTTCTAGAATGTACAATTGTTTGCTCCTGACAGTTCTTCCAGAAGACTGGAGCTCCATACCCTGTGTCTGATGGTGACGGTGTTCTCATTGAGATTGTCCACGAGGGAGTCCTGGTGGCACGGACCACGGAGTTCTCAGGAGACAAGCCGGGGGATGTCAACTTGGTGAGATGTTCCTTCACGGTGCACAAGTCGGGCGAGTACAAGATCTCAATAATGGTTGGCGGCAGACACATCAAGGATAGCCCTTTCACCAAGTACTTTGAGGCCGGTATGTACAGGATGGTAGAGCGTGGGGCTTTGAGGCCGGTATCTACAGGATGGTAGAGCGTGGGGTGGGAGTGGGGCTTTGAGGCCGGTATGTACAGGATGGTAGATCGTGGGGCTTTGAGGCCGGTATGTACAGGATGGTAGAGCGTGGGGCTTTGAGGCCGGTATGTACAGGATGGTAGAGCGTGGGGCTTTGAGGCCGGTATGTACAGGATGGTAGAGCGTGGGGCTTTGAGGCCGGTATCTACAGGATGGTAGAGCGTGGGGTGGGAGTGGGGCTTTGAGGCCGGTATGTACAGGATGGTAGATCGTGGGGCTTTGAGGCCGGTATGTACAGGATGGTAGAGCGTGGGGTGGGAGTGGGGCTTTGAGGCCGGTATGTACAGGATGGTAGAGCGTGGGGTGGGAGTGGGGCTTTGAGGCCGGTATGTACAGGATGGTAGAGCGTGGGGTGGGAGTGGGGCTTTGAGGCCGGTATGTATAGGATGGTAGAGCGTGGGGCTTTGAGGCCGGTATGTACAGGATGGTAGAGCGTGGGCTGGGAGTGGGGCTTTGAGGCCGGTATGTACAGTATGGTATAGCGTTGGCTGGGAGTGGGGCTTTGAGGCCGGTATGTACAGGATGGTAGAGCGTGGGGTGGGAGTGGGACTTTGAGGCCGGTATGTACAGGATGGTAGAGCGTGGGCTGGGAGTGGAGCTTTGAGGCCGGTATGGTGGGGCGGGAGTGGGGCTTTGAGGCCGGTATGGTAGAGCGTGGGGTGGGAGTGGAGCTTTTATGTCTGTATGGTAGAGCTTGGGGTGGTAGTGGGGCTTTGAGGCTGGTATGTATAGGATGGTAGAGCATGGGCTGGGAGTGGGTCTTTGAGGCCAGTATGTACAGGATGGTAGAGCGTGGGGCTTTGAGGCCGGTATGTACAGGATGGTAGAGCATGGGCTGGGAGTGGGGCTTTGAGGCCGGTATGTACAGGAGGATAGAGCGTGGGGTGGGAGTAGGGCTTTGAGGCTGGTATGGTAGAGCATGGGCTGGGAGGGGGGCTTTGAGGCCGGTATGGTAGAGCGTGGACTTGGAGTGGGGCTAAGAGGCCGGTATGTACATGATGGTAGAGCGGGGGGTGGGAGTGGAGCTTTGAGGCCGGTATGTACAGGATGGTAGAGTATGGAGTGGGAGTGGGGCTTTGAGGCCGGTATGTACAGGATGGTAGAGCGTAGGCTGGGAGTGGGGCTTTGAGGCCGGTATATACAGGATGGTAGAGCGTAGGCTGGGAGGGGGCTTTGAGACCGGTATAGTAGAATTTGGGGTGGGAGTGGGGCTTTAAGGCTGGTATGGTAGAGCGTGGGTGGGAATGGGGCTTTGAGGCCTGCATGGTAGAGCGTGGGCTGGGAGTGGGGCTTTGAGGCCGGTATGGTAGAGTGTGGGGTGGGAGTGGGACTTTGAGGCCTGTATGGTAGAGTGTGGGGTGGGAGTGGGGCTTTGAGGCCTGTATGGTAGAGTGTGGGGTGGGAGTGGGGCTTTGAGGCATGTATGGTAGAGTGTGGGGTGGGAGTGGGGCTTTGAGGCCGGTATGGTAGAGTGTGCGGTGGAAGTGTAGCTTGTATGTGAGAAACATGGATTGCTTGCTGTCAGTTTGTAATGATTGTGGTCTCCTATAGGACCACGGAGAGGACGTCATGTATGTTACGCAATACAATGTTACGTCATTCAATGTTAGGTCATTCAATGTTACGAAATTCAGTGTTTGATCATCCTGAGTGTACCACGGGGTCCCTTACTGACGAAAGTATTGCACCACTGCACATCCGTTCGTGTCGTAAATGATGTCGTAAGAGAATTGTGCATGTGGCTGGCAACCTCCTATGGTGTGAATCAAATTGATACAGAAACCACCACTGCCAAATGTAGTTGTTGCTCTATATTCCAGCTGGACTGAACAGGGAGCTAGAAGAAGAATGTATGATGTGGCTTGACTTACGGAGTATAAATAATAGGCTCACTGCTGACTTCCAAGAGTGTCGTTAAAGACGACCAAATAGGGCAGTGCATGACGCTAGCAGTCTCATCATGTTAAACTGCTTGTGTAGGAACCATGACCTTTGTCGCTTAATGCGTCTGCCTTCGAGTGTATCCAAGTCTTGGTGCAAAGGGTGGTGTTCGTTGTTGGCAACGTTGGCGTACACCTTTACCTGCGCTACTTGATGTCGCACCTTTACCTGCGCTACTTGATGTCGCACCTTTACCTGCGCTACTTGATGTCGCACCCTTACCTGCGCTACTTGATGTCGCACCTTTACTTGAGCTTCTTGATGTCGCACCTTTACCTGCGCTACTTGATGTCGCACCTTTACTTGAGCTTCTTGATGTCGCACCTTTACCTGCGCTACTTGATGTCGCACCTTTACCTGCGCTACTTGATGTCGCACCTTTACCTGCGCTACTTGATGTCGCACCTTTACCTGCGCTACTTGATGTCGCACCTTTACCTGCGCTACTTGATGTCGCACCTTTACCTGCGCTACTTGATGTCGCACCTTTACTTGAGCTTCTTGATGTCGCACCTTTACCTGCGCTACTTGATGTCGCACCCTTACCTGCGCTACTTGATGTGCACCCTTACCTTCGCTACTTGATGTCGCACCTTTACTTGAGCTTCTTGATGTCGCACCTTTACCTGCGCTTCTTGATGTCGCACCTTTACCTGCGCTACTTGATGTCGCACCTTTACCTGCGCTACTTGATGTCGCACCTTTACCTGCGCTACTTGATGTCGCACCTTTACCTGCGCTACTTGATGTCGCACCCTTACCTGCGCTACTTGATGTCGCACTTTGATGCTTGGCAAATCAAGCAGCAATCTCATGACAGCAATGGGAGTATCTCTAGTGCATCCCAGAACTGCTGTCATGGCCTCGTTCTGGATTATCTCCAGTCTATCCACCTGTGTCTGTGATAGCGTGAGTAACCCAATACCGTAGTCCAGGACAGACAAAACCAGTGCTTGCATCAACAGGAAGAGAGTCCATTGTTGCATGTCTGTGACCGCCATGACTTTGATGCATTGACACCCCTCTTCTCTTTCAGAATCACATTGTCAACATGTTTATTGAAAGAGAGGCTTCTGTCAAATGTGATAACCAGGTATTTTATGTCATGTTATCATGTCATCTCTCAGCAAGGAAGGTCATGGATGGTAGAGGAAGAAGACTCCCTGATGAAGGTCTGTGCATTGGAAGAAGTGGGAAGGGGTGGTGAAGGGGTGGAAGTGGGCAACGAGAGCCCCCCCCCCCCTGACAAGGGAGGTGATACAACTGAGCAGAGAGTGGGGCGGCACTAGGACAGAAGCTTCAATACAGGAGCTGATTCAGCAGCACTCGGGACCACAAGATAGTCGTGAGTGGGGCGGCACTAGGACAGAAGCTTCAATACAGGAGCTGATTCAGCAGCACTCGGGACCACAAGATAGTCGTGAGTGGGGCGGCACTAGGACAGAAGCTTCAATACAGGAGCTGATTCAGCAGCACTCAGGACCACAAGATAGTCGTGAGTGGGGCGGCACTAGGACAGAAGCTTCAATACAGGAGCTGATTCAGCAGCACTCGGGACCACAAGATAGTCGTGAGTGGGGCGGCACTAGGACAGAAGCTTCAATACAGGAGCTGATTCAGCAGCACTCGGGACCACAAGATAGTCGTGAGTGGGGCGGCACTAGGACAGAAGCTTCAATACAGGAGCTGATTCAGCAGCACTCGGGACCACAAGACCCTCTTCTGTAGAAAGATGGGGTTTCATCGACTTCCAAGCTGGCAAGGAGGTGGTGGAGAAATCAGCTGCCTACTCCACTGTCACATCGAGTATAAGGATGGAGATTAAGGCGATGACAGCGGCCCTGACTTGGTTGGTGACGCAACCAGTGACACACGCAGTGATACTGTCAGACTCGCAGGGCATGCTCCGTAAGATAGAACGGTGCATGCTAAGGAGGGAGTGCGCCTCTCTTCTAAACAACTCTGGTGTACAGGGTGGCACGTGGATCTACTGCCCGGGACATGCAGACATCTGGGGCAACGACAGAGCTGATGCAGTGGCGGGACGAGCTGTGGTGAACGACACGGGGATGATGAGAGACAGGGTTGAGTTGATAAGGGCAGTCATGGACAGTCTACAGAATGATGAAGAGACAGGGTTGAGTTGATAAGGGCAGTCATGGACAGTCTACAGAATGATGAAGAGACAGGGTTGAGTTGATAAGGGCAGTCATGGACAGTCTACAGAATGATGAAGAGACAGGGTTGAGTTGATAAGGGCAGTCATGGACAGTCTACAGAATGATGAAGAGACAGGGTTGAGTTGATAAGGGCAGTCATAGACAGTCTACAGAATGATGAAGAGACAGAGGGTCGCGAAAATGCATATGTGCTCAGGATGATAGATTTGGGAGTGACTAAGGGAGAAGGCAGAAAGTGTATTCTGTCTGGAAAGATCGGAAGAACACGAAATTAACATCTGACTGGGACTCTGGGTATATACACGCTTGGTTGGCTGCTTGAACGGAGAACGGAGGGAGCACTTATGGGATTGTACCCTGCGTGATGATGTTGGTTCCTAGAATCAAGGAACCATTTAAAGGCTACTTAATGCTTTGGAGCAGGCTTCCCGCTAGGACCCTGATGCAAGGGTGGGGGGGGGGGAGCGCTCTATGTTTGGTAAATGAGAAAGGAAGACTAGGATTAATAAGAATGCACGAGCACGAGAGTGAGACAGCGCGCAATGGCTTGTGGTGTGCTCTTACCCAAATACGTTGTTGAAGCCCATGATCGCAGCTGGAGTCCATGATCGCAGTTGGAGTCCATGATCGCAGTTGAAGCCCAGGATCGCAGTTGAAGCCCATGATCGCAGTTGAAGCCCATGATGTGGTACGTCCACGCAGTTGGAGTCCATGATGTGGTACGTCCACGCAGTTGGAGTCCATGATGTGGTACGTCCACGCAGTTAAGTTATCGTTCATGTTTGGGGTGAACTTGTTTACTAAGGGTGCTGTGTGCGGGTGTACACACATATAGTACGGCGGGTAGTTGAGAGCGTGACAGACACTAGACTAATTGTCAGTTCCACTTCACATCACCCTCTGACAGTCTTCGTCGACGCAACTCGGTTAACCTTTGACCCGGTCATTGATTACAAAATCTGGTGGATCCCGAGGTCAAACCTAGTGCTCCTAATTTTATCTCATCCTGGCTTCAGCAGACGTACCCCTTGCCCCCAAACCGTCACCCCTTCTCTTCCACAATTTCCTGCAGATCTTTGCCTTTCTTTATGAGAAACATATTTGGCTGCTTGTTCGTAAACTGCAGTTTAGTGCAGAAAATAGTTCTCTTGGCCAGCGACTTTGTGAGGAGTGACGTGCACATTTTGTCCTTGGGAAACAGATGCACGTTAGCTCCGTGTGGGTGTTGGGGGCTCCCTATTGGGATGGACACAATCAGCCTACTCCACCTTACTTTGCAACTAAGGAACATTCTACACAGGACTGCTAACGTCGTCCTGTGAAACTAAGTGTTAAGGGATCACAACTTCAATATCATACAAGTACTTTGACGCAGGTTCCTGCAACTGTATAAACTACCCTGTGCTTCGGTTGTAGCGAGGTAAATAATGATGACGTCGGAAGACATATTACAAGAAGGAAATGGCTTCAATCATTTCTAACATTTCAAAGAAGCAATCTGTTGACACCTTTTTTATGTTTGTGTTTGCTTTGACAGGCCCAATTGATCCTTCCAAATCTGGTTTCATGCACTACACATCAACAGTTGTCTTTCCCTTGGGCAGCAGTTATCCGCTGGTCATCGAGACACGAGACTCTTTTGGCAATCTCTCAGCTTACAAGGCAGACAACAAGGCTTTCTTCAAGATCAAAGTCAAGGAGGTAACTGGGTTAAGAGTCATGTGTTTGCCACGTCTATTCTAGAATATGATGGAAAGACAATATTAGCCCTACTGGTTTCTTTATGTTTTGTTTTGTGCCTGGAATTGTTGTTATTCATTCATTCACAGTTTTGTTTCAATGTGAGACGTGAACCACAACTGCCATCTGACATCTTTTACATGAAGCCTGTCTTCGTGCATTTATAATCATTCACTATTTCACTCCAATGTCTTAACTGCAGCTAGTCCTTTAACAGGAAGTCTGTATCTGAGCTTTTGATGTGGCTCATTATAATGGTACGGTTTTTTAAGATGATGAGGCTGCTAACTCACAGCACAATTCTCTTTAGCTATTTTACTAGGGAGGAGTGATTAGAAGTTACCTCATCTTACTATGCATGTTCTAAAAAGTGTCTGAGGAGTGTTGTGAATGGAGCCCATTATGTCAATTGTAGCTCCACTGGAAGCACTACGTGGGTACATAAATGGTGTGAGTGAGGCTCCTGGTGATTGAACCAACTAAACGTGACTTCATGCTCATGGGGAGGCTTCTGGGGAGGGAACCAACTAGACGTGACTTCATGCTCATAGGGAGGCTTCTGGGGAGGGAACCAACTAGACGTGACTTCATGCTCATGGGGAGGCTTCTGGGGAGGGAACCAACTAGACGTGACTTCATGCTCATGGGGAGGCTTCTGGGCAGGGAACCAACTAGACGTGACTTCATGCTCATGGGGAGACTTTTGGGGAGGGAACCAACTAGACGTAACTCCATGCTCCTGGAGAGGGAACCAACTAGACTGGTGACTCCATGCTCCTGGGGAGGGAACCAACTAGACTGGTGACTCCATGCTCCTGGGGAGGGAACCAACTAGACTGGTGACTCCATGCTCCTGGAGAGGGAACCAACTAGACGTAACTCCATGCTCCTGGGGAGGGAACCAACTAGATGTGACTCCATGTTCCTGGGGAGGCTTCTGGGGAGGGAACCAACTAGACGTAACTCCATGCTCTTGCGGAGGGAACCAACTAGACTGGTGACTCCATGCTCCTGGTGAGGCTCCTGGGAGGGAACCAACTAGACTGGTGACTCCATGCTCCTAGGGAGGCTTCTGGGGAGGAGACCAACTAGACTGGTGACTCCAAGCTTCTGGGGAGGAGACCAACTAGACTGGTGACTCCATGCTCCTGGGGAGGCTTCTGGGGAGGAGACCAACTAGACTGGTGACTCCGTGCTTCTGGGGAGGAGACCAACTAGACTGGTGACTCCATGCTCCTAGGGAGGTTTCTGGGGAGGAGACCAACTAGACTGGTGACTCTGTGCTTCTGGGGAGGAGACCAACTAGACTGGTGACTCCGTGTTCCTGGGGAGGAGACCAACTAGACTGGTGACTCCATGCTCCTGGGGAGGAGACCAACTAGACTGGTGACTCCATGCTTCTGGGGAGGAGACCAACTAGACTGGTGACTCCGTGTTCCTGGGGAGGAGACCAACTAAACTGGTGACTCCATGCTCCTGGGGAGGAGACCAACTAGACTAGTGACTCCGTGCTCCTGGGGAGGAGACCAACTAGACTGGTGACTCCGTGCTCCTGGGGATGAGACCAACTAGACTGGTGACTCTGTGCTTCTGGGGAGGAGACCAACTAGACTGGTGACTCTGTGCTTCTGGGGAGGAGACCATCTAGACTGGTGATGCTGTGCTTCTGGGGAGGAGACCAACTAGACTGGTGACTCCATGCTCCTAAGGAGGTTTCTGGGGAGGAGACCAACTAGACTGGTGACTCTGTGCTCCTAGGGAGGTTTCTGGGGAGGAGAACAACTAGACTGGTGACTCCATGCTCTTGATGAGGCTTCTGGGGAGGAGACCAGCTAGACTGGTGACTCCATGCTCTTGATGAGGCTTCTGGGGAGGAGACCAACTAGACTGGTGACTCCATGCTCCTGTGGAGGCTTCTGGGGAGGAGACCAGCTAGACTGGTGACTCCATGCTCTTGGGGAGGAGACTAACTAGACTGGTGACTCCATGCTCCTGTGGAGGCTTCTGGGGAGGAGACCAGCTAGACTGGTGACTCCATGCTCTTGGGAGGAGACCAACTAGACTGGTGACTCCATGCTCCTGGGGAGGAGACCAACTAGACTGGTGACTCCATCTTCCTGTTGCAACGATAATGAAGTATCATTTTCCAATCCTCATAAAGTGGGTACTCCATGGTCCTGCTGGAGCGGTAATCTAGTCATCTTCTAATCCTTGATAAAAGCAGTTATACACTGTGATATAACTGTATCATGTATAAAAGCAGTTATCCACTGTGATATTACTGTATCATGTATAAAAGCAGTTATCCACTGTGATATTACTGTATCATGTATAAAAGCAGTTATCCACTGTGATATTACTGTATCATGTATAAAAGCAGTTATCCACTGTGATATTACTGTATCATGTATAAAAGCAGTTATCCACTGTGATATTACTGTATCATGTATAAAAGCAGTTATCCACTGTGATATTACTGTATCATGTATAAAAGCAGTTATCCACTGTGATATTACTGTATGATGTATGGGACAGAAGATGCAGCACAGTGAATGAGCTGATGGTAGCCAGCAACAAATAGTTGGCTGGTTCTTGCATCAGTGTTAGCAAACCAGAGCTGACCAAGACCCTATTCCGTCTCCAAGTGGCGGTCCTGAAAACAGGCTGCGCTAGTGTAGTCGGGCTATGAGAATAGGGGCCGCGGTTGGAAGGCAAACCTGGTACCCAATAAAGCCAGCTGAAATTGGGTGTGTCCGGTTGAAAGTCGACGCAGATATCGCGATCAACTAAGACACAATGCCACAACATCCTTCTGTGGATGAACACTAACGGAAGAAGAACTATCATGTACAGACTTTTGTTTCTAGAAATTTGTTCAAACCAAGATGGCAAATCCACACTCAGCATGCATTTCACCGGTGTGAAATGAATCAAATGCAATTCCTTGATTTGTAGAGTCTTCTACTCTCAGAGGTTACACTACAACGTTGGACACCTCTTAAAACATGTTGTCAGTGTGGCAGTGGCCTCAACACACGCAGAGTTCTCCCACAGAACAATTAGACAGGTGCTGCACACATGGGAGAACAACAGCAACCACTATCATGTGTTCAGTACAAGAATCTATGTGACGATATATGGAACATAATTACAGAATGGGAGAAAACAATATTAGAAAGATAGATAAGGAAAGGGACCTAGAGGTTATAATAGATCATACAGGAAAGGTGAGTGAGCAAGTTAAGGTAGCAGTGAAAAAGGCAAATGCAATGTTAGGTATGATAAAACGAAATATTAAACATAGGAGCAAGGAAGTGATCGTCAAACTGTATAAAGCTTTAGTTAGAGCTAGATTGGAGTACTGTGTACAGGTGTGGAGTCCTTATCATAGAGGGGACATAAACATGCTAGAAAGAATACAAAAAAGAGCGACAAAGATGATAGTGGGATTCCAGAATTACAGTTATGAGGAACGACTCAGAAAAGCCGGCCTACAGTGTCTCGAAGAGAGAAGAATTCGTGGTGACTTAATACAGGTTTATAAGATGATCAGAGGAATCGATAAATTAGACTATAACAAGTTTTTTTAAAATACAGCCACCTACAATAACACGAGGTCATAGCTACAAGCTGACTAAAGAGAGGTCCAGGTTAGATATTAGGAAATATTTTGTTAGTCAGAGAGTGGTGTCTGCTTGGAATGCATTGCCAGGGGAGGTAGTGGAGGCAGGGACAGTTAATGCATTTAAGAATAAACTGGATGCGCATAGCTTTTAGAGCAAGGTGATGTAAATGTAACTGGTTGTATACAGACTCTGCAGGGTCTTCTAAACCAGTATAAAGACGTTAAGTTAAGTTAAGTTAAGATAGCATGTCTAGCGGGTTTCCAATTGTTTGATTTGGTTATTTCTCTCATTTATGTTTACGTTAAGCAAAAACCAAACATGACAAATGCCATCAGAAGTAATATGAACTTTGTCGTGTTGGTTTCTGTGGGGCAGGCTGGTAGCAACGAGCGGTACACACCAACCACTCAGATCATCTACAACACACAGGACAAGAAGCTGGTTATGTACATCAAGATTGACAAGGAGGGCTGCTACCAGGCACTTGTGTCTTACGGGGATGTCAAGTTGAGGAATGGTGAATTTGATATCTTGGTACTGAATGGTGAGTCGGTTGTTGAATGACTGTAACTCTGTGGCTACTCATCTTGTTTCTGGATGGTGAGTCAGTTGTTGAAGGACTAACTCTGTGGCTACTCATCTTGTTTCTGGATAGTGAGTCAGTTGTTGAATGACTAACTGGGATCAAGATGCTGAGCAGCGCATGAGCTGCAGTGGTCAGCGAACCATAGCTGCCAAGACCCTTCTACACCTCCACGCAGTGATCCTGGATAACAGGCTGCAGCAGGGCAGACTGGCTAAGGAGAAGGGATCGAAGAGGGAATGCTAACCCGGTACTCAAAAAATGCTTGCTGAAGTCGGATGTGTTCGACCAAAAGGTGCAAATATCGCAGTCAAGCTGTAAACTACGACACAACGCATTCCGTTCTCTGGACTACATTCTGCTACTTAGGCCCTTTCATGGTTTGGTAGCAGGAGATTGAGAACGAACAACGAAGAAGAAGAAGAAGAATGACTAACTCTGTGGCTACTCATCTTGTTTCTGAATGGTGAGTCAGTTGTTGAATGACTAACTCTGTGGCCGCTCATCTTGTTTCTGAATGGTGAGTCAGTTGTTGAATGACTAACTCTGTGGCTGCTCATCTGTAATAGGGAATAAAATACTTGTTAGTTTGTAATGCAGGACAAGTATAGGGACAAAAAGTTGCAAATAATATTTGTTGTTATGGATCCAGCAGCATCCAGGCTTTGGCCCTGTGTCATGTCATGGTATCAGCATGTATCTGTCAGTTGTTGTCTAGTGCCATACACATTTTCCTACTATCTGACCTCAGAGGAAAAATTATTTTCCTAACATCTTTGAGTACTCAAAGAGATGATGATCAAAGGCTTCTATATTGGTGTGTACACAGCTGGTACTCTGGAGTGTGTTGTGGTTGGATTCTGTTCAGGTGTTTGTTAAGTGGAAATGTGTTGACTTATAATTTGGATTGGAGCTTACCATATGTCTGTAGACCTCCCTTTCCATGTTTTCCATGGCTCTTCTGTTCAGCCAAGTTTCTTTGTTTGCTGATCTTATGAGCTGTTTGTAAAGTTGTTGCTGTGTATGGCTGTTCTTGCCTTGATCCCTCCTTTGCTAGTCTGCCTGCTTTGTCATTGCAAGGTCTGCTTGAGTGTCCAGGGATTCACTGCAGAACTATTTTGACAGCATGGGAAGTGATAATGTGGTCAATGTCTATGGATATTTGGATAAGGTCTGGTCCAGAATGACCAGCATCTTCTAATGCGTGGAGGACTGACATCGAATCTGTGAAAATAACGATGTTTTGGGCCTTTGAATGAAGGGCATCAAAAACTATGCTCAGATGGTTCAAGTGCAGTGATTTGGGCTTCATAGTTGAAACAAGTAAGCATCAGAGGATCCGTCCAGGTTTTCTATATCTTCTTCTTCTGCGTTCGTTCTCAATCTCCCGCTATCAAACACTGATAGGGCTTAAGTAGCAGAATGTAGTCCAGAGAACGGAATGCGTTGTGTCGTAGTTTACAGCTTGACTGTGATATTTGCACCTTTCGGTCCAACACGTCCGACTTCAGCAAGCATTTTATGGTAACCGGGTTAGCATTCCCTCTTCAATCCCTTCTCCTAAGCCAGTCTGCCCTGCTGCAGCCTGTTATCCAGGATCACCGCGTGGAGGTGTAGAAGGGTCTTGGCAGCTCTGGTTTGCTGGCCCTGACGCAAGCAGTCAGCTATGGGTCTCTGACCACTGCAGCGCATGTGCTGCTTAGCGTCTTGATCCCGTATTCAATATAAAGGCTATAAACTGCTTTAATGGTGGCTTTAAATGCAGATCCATCAATAAATACATGTATCCATTTATCGGGATTGGCATGAGAGTACTTGAATCTGAACTTTTGGTTATGTCATCTATTAATTCTGACAGCTTTCTGGTTTTGAATTGGTAAATATTGTGGGCTGTATTTTTGTCTCCAGTTACAGAGCTGAATAAAGTACAGAAGAATGTTAGCAAACGCAAACACAACCTGTGGTATGAGGCCAGATTGTTAACACAAAATGGTGAAAAGCTGGACAAGCCAAAGAAAGTTTATGTATATATCTCTCCAAAGGTAAGAGACAAAATGATCTGGTAGTGACTTATACAGTCGATCGCCTTCTACTTTCCTCATTTCTTCTTCTTCAGAATTCGTCCTGAAGAGAGACGTTTTGTTATAGTTCACAGTGAGACTGCAATATCTGCACCTTTTGGCCTCGCACATCAAATTTCAGCTGCTGTTCTTGAGAACCAGGTTTTTATTCCCTCTGCTGTCCCTATCCCTTGGCCAGACTACACTAGTGCAGCCTGATTCCAGGTCTGTCATGGGGAGGCGGAATATGGTCTTGGTCAGCTATGATCCTCTGGCCTTGATACAAGTAACCAGTTTAGAGTCACTGACCCAGATGCTAGCAGCCAGCTATGAGTCACTGACCCTGGTGCAAGCAGCCAGTTTAGAGTTACTGACCCTAGCACGAGCAGCCAGTTATGAATCGCCAATGCAAGCAGCCAGTTATGAGTCACTGTCCTTGACACAAGAAATAACTAGCTATGAGTCACTGAACCTGACGCAAGCAGCCAGCTATGAATCACTGACACAAGCAGCCATCTGTGAGTCACTGACCCTGGCACAAGAAACAGCCAGATACCCTGATGCAAGAAGCAGCCATCTGTGAGTCACTTACCCTGATGCAAGAAGCAGCCATCTGTGAGTCACTGACCCTGGCACAAGAAGGAGCCATCTTTAAGTCACTGACCCTGGCACAAGAAGGAGCCAGCTTTAAGTCACTGACCCTGGCACAAGAAGCAGTCATCCGTGAGTCACTGACCCTGGCACAAGAAGCAGCCAGCTTTAAGTCACTGACCCTGACACAAAAAGGAGCCAGCTTTAAGTCACTGACCCTGACACAAGAAGGAGCCAGCTTTAAGTCACTGACCCTGACACAAGAAGGAGCCAGCTTTAAGTCACTGACCCTGACACAAGAAGCAGCCAGCTTTAAGTCACTGACCCTGACACAAGAAGGAGCCAGCTTTAAGTCACTGACCCTGACACAAGAAGGAGCCAGCTTTAAGTCACTGACCCTGACACAAGAAGGAGCCAGCTTTAAGTCACTGACCCTGACACAAGAAGGAGCCAGCTTTAAGTCACTGACCCTGACACAAGAAGGAGCCAGCTTTAAGTCACTGACTCTGACACAAGAAGGAGCCAGCTTTAAGTCACTGACCCTGACACAAGAAGCAGCCAGCTTTAAGTCACTGACCCTGACACAAGAAGGAGCCAGCTTTAAGTCACTGACCCTGACACAAGAAGGAGCCAGCTTTAAGTCACTGACCCTGACACAAGAAGGAGCCAGCTTTAAGTCACTGACTCTGATGCAAGAAGCAGCCAGCTTTAAGTCACTGACCCTGACACAAGAAGGAGCCAGCTTTAAGTCACTGACCCTGACACAAGAAGGAGCCAGCTTTAAGTCACTGACTCTGACACAAGAAGGAGCCAGCTTTAAGTCACTGACCCTGACACAAGAAGCAGCCAGCTTTAAGTCACTGACTCTGACACAAGAAGGAGCCAGCTTTAAGTCACTGACCCTGACACAAGAAGGAGCCAGCTTTAAGTCACTGACTCTGACACAAGAAGGAGCCAGCTTTAAGTCACTGACCCTGACACAAGAAGCAGCCAGCTTTAAGTCACTGACCCTGACACAAGAAGGAGCCAGCTTTAAGTCACTGACCCTGACACAAGAAGGAGCCAGCTTTAAGTCACTGACCCTGACACAAGAAGGAGCCAGCTTTAAGTCACTGACTCTGATGCAAGAAGCAGCCAGCTTTAAGTCACTGACTCTGATGCAAGAAGCAGCCATCTACGAGTCAAAGTTGCATTTGATTGCAAGTCGCACAAAGCCTTCCACATGTGCAACGAATGACAGTGTCTAGAAAAGAGAAGAATTTCAGGTGGTGTAATACGAGTTTATAAGATAATCTACAGAAGGGATAAATTAGACTATAACAAGAGAGCACAGCTACAAATTATTTAAAGAAAGGTCCAAATACCCGGAAATATTTGTTTAGTCAGAGAGTGGTAAATGCTTGGAATAGCGGAGGCAGGATCAGTCAATGCATTCAAGAATAGATTGGATACACATAAGTACTTTTAGATCAAATAAATGTAAAAGAAACTTGTTATATACAGACTCTGCAGAGTCTTCTAAACCAGTATAAAGATGTTAAGTGATATCCTTGAAGTGCACAGGCAGAACCTAGTCAACAACACTGAGGTCTCCCAATGGACACAACTAGAGAGCATTTTCTCAACACTGAATCAGCTCCGACTCTCTTTCTTCGGCCATGTGGGCCGCCTCTTTCAGGACATTCCTACACACCAGCTTCTACACGGGTCCCTGGAAATCAGGGCTGAGAAAAGACTGCACCCCACATGGAGTCGTCCATGTTACCTCCCATACAACAACTGCCTAAGACATATTACCTCCATCCCATCTCCCTGTACGCTGCCTGAGAATATGGCTCAACAGTGGACATGCACCGTCACCACTGGCTTAGCCATAACACCTCCATCCCATCTCCCTGTACGCTGCCTGAGACTCTGACTCAACAGTGGGCATGTGCCGTCACCACTGGCATAGCCATAACACCTCCATCCCATCTCCCTGTACACTGCCTGAGACTCTGACTCAACAGCGGGCATGTGCCGTCACCACTGGCTGAGCCATAACACCTCCATCCCATCTCCTTGTACGCTGCCTCTCTGGCTCAACAGGGAGCATGTACGTTAGTATGATGAGCCCTAGTGTCCTAGACAGATTACTTGCTTTGACTTAAGCAATACACGATTCTCTTGTGTGAGTTCCAGGATTAAACATTTACTAGGATCCTGAAATACCTCATGTGGGATGATCTTGGAGTGTGTCCTTGAAGTGATTCAATGTCGTGTGTCCTTGAAGTGATTCCATGTTGTATGTCCTTGAAGTGATTCCATGTTGTGTGTCCTTGAAGTGATTCCATGTTGTGTGTCCTTGAAGTGATTCCATGTTGTGTGTCCTTGAAGTGATTCCATGTTGTGTGTCCTTGAAGTGATTCCATGTTGTGTGTCCTTGAAGTGATTCCATGTTGTGTGTCCTTGAAGTGACTCCATGTTGTGTTTCCTTGAAGTGATTCCATGTTGTGTGTCCTTGAAGTGATTCCATGTTGTATGTCCTTGAAGTGATTCCATGTTGTGTGTCCTTGAAGTGATTTCATGTTGTATGTCCTTGAAGTACCTCCATACCGTATGTCCTTGAAGTACCTCCACACCGTATGTCCTTGAAGTACTTCCATGTTGTATGTCCTTGAAGTACCTCAATAATGTATGTCCTTGAAGTACTTCCATGTTGTATGTCCTTGAAGTACCTCTATACCATATGTCCTTGAAGTACCTCCATACCGTATGGCCTTGAAATTCTTCCATGTTGTATGTCCTTGAAGTACCTCCATACTGTATGTCCTTGAAGTACCTCAATACTGTATGTCCTTGAAGTACCTCCATACCGTATGTCCTTGAAGTATCTCCATACCATATCTCCTTGAAGTACCTCCATACCATATGTCCTTGAAGTACTTTAGTGTAGTATGTCCTTGAAGTACTTCCATGTTGTATGTCCTTGAAGTACCTCCATATCATGTGTCCTTGAAATGCTTCCACGTGGCAGAACCTTCTACCCTCTTGTACATGTAGGACCTGGTTTGTGCCGATCCAGAATGTCAATTTTGAAAGCAGAAAGAGAACAAGTTTTTACCAAATTATTGTTGCTATTATTTCAAACATTGAACAATTTTCTAATTTTTGCATTAAAAGTATAAACTCAGTCATTTCGGTGAATTTGCTTTAATAAGATTAATAGGTCAAAATTGCTTGTCAAATATCTACTTGGCTTTGACAAAAAGATAGATGAAGATCAGACAGATGATGTTAACAGAATTCTTGGAAGGCCATGACCAGCTTCTTTCCAGTTAAGACTTCAAAGAATTCATCAATAGGACAATGATGAAAGAGAGGATGAAGAACTTCCTCTACGTGAAATGAAGACAATGATCTCTCAGACAAGGAATTCTCTAGGCAGACTGCAAGATTGACCATGACTGGGAGAGGAGTATTATGACATTTATGAGGCCTTATTGTAATAGAAAGATAGAAGAAATGACAACAGTCCATACTGCCAACTTTCTGTACAAAATGTGGCATCGTTAACTAGGGACTTTACCAGAGAACTAACGCACCTTCATTACACCTTATTGTCAGTTGCAAATGTACAAAATATATTTGTTAGATTCCATTTATTATATTTAAGTTATTTCAGAACTTTAAATGCAATGTCATTATATAACGGATCAGTGTTTGAGTGCAGGGAACACATGTCATTGACTTCCCATTGATTTTCTTTATAAAATATAGTTTCACTTGACACCGGTTTGTCTAGGAATACATTGCCAGCATAATTCGAGGTCTCCCTGAACTAGTATAGCCTAGCTAACATACAGGGATCAAGTGTCAGAATGGCTCAGCGTTACGACTACCTCTGTACGACTCAGCGTTATGTCTACCTCTGTATGGCTCAGCATTACGACTACCTTGCAATGTAATCCAGTATTGCATATTTGGTATAGGGAAACAACGTAGACTCCCCTCTTAACTCTAATGTTTCAGTGGCTTGGTGCATTAGGAAGGGCCCAAAAATGTTTTGGTGGCTGGGTGCATTAGAAAGGGCCCAAAAATGTTGTGGTGGCTGGGTGCATTAGAAAGGGCCCAAAAATGTTGTGGTGGCTGGGTGCATTAGAAAGGGCCCAAACATGTTTTGGTGGCTGGGTGCATTAGAAAGGGCCCAAAAATGTTGTGGTGGCTGTGTGCATTAGAAAGGGCCCAGGGTGCATTAGGAAGGGCCCAGGGTGCATTAGGAAGGGCCCAGGGTGCATTAGGAAGGGCCCAGGGTGCATTAGGAAGAGCCCAAAAATGTTTTGGTGGCTGGGTGCATTAGGGAGGGCCCAGGGTGCATTAGGAAGGGCCCAGGGTGCATTAGGAAGAGCCCAGGGTGCATTAGGAAGGGCCCAGGGTGCATTAGAAAAGGCCCAAAAATGTTTTGGTGGAGAATTGTAAACAGACTATGTGCAGGTTGTGATTCCTTGGAAGAATTCAGAACACGAGCATAGTCATTCAATTCAGCACATTTGGAGAGCCCTTGGATGGTCAGGAATGTATAATATGCCATTTCCTTTCCTTTGACCCTAAAACAAGATGGGGCCTTTGGATTGCACGCCGAGATCGGACAGAATGTCTGAGCACACATGACTCCAACTCAACAAGTTTCAGAAGACAGGAAAGTCACCAGAAAACTAAGCAAGTTTGACATTGGCTGTGAAAGAGCAACAGGCGTGTCACTACATGGCAGAGCTGAATCGTAGATACAAACACTCAACACTTGTAACTCACACAAATACACGTATCATGTGGATGTCTACAAACACTCAACACTTGTAACTCACACAAATACACGTATCATGTGGATGACTACAAACACTCAACACTTGTAACTCACACAAATACACGTATCATGTGGATGACTACAAACACTCAACACTTGTAACTCACACAAATACACGTATCATGTGGATGACTACAAACACTCAACACTTGTAACTCACACAAATACACGTATCATGTGGATGACTACAAACACTCAACACTTGTAACTCACACAAATACACGTATCATGTGGATGACTACAAACACTCAACACTTGTAACTCACACAAATACACGTATCATGTGGATGACTACAAACACTCAACACTTGTAACTCACACAAATACACGTATCATGTGGATGTCTACAAACACTCAACACTTGTAACTCACACAAATACACGTATCATGTGAATGTCTACAAACACTCAACACTTGTAACTCACACAAATACACGTATCATGTGGATGTCTACAAACACTCAACACTTGTAACTCACACAAATACACGTATCATGTGGATGACTACAAACACTCAACACTTGTAACTCACACAAATACACGTATCATGTGGATGACTACAAACACTCAACACTTGTAACTCACACAAATACACGTATCATGTGGATGACTACAAACACTCAACACTTGTAACTCACACAAATACACGTATCATGTGGATGTCTACAAACACTCAACACTTGTAACTCACACAAATACACGTATCATGTGGATGACTACAAACACTCAACACTTGTAACTCACACAAATACACGTATCATGTGGATGACTACAAACACTCAACACTTGTAACTCACACAAATACACGTATCATGTGGATGTCTACAAACACTCAACACTTGTAACTCACACAAATACACGTATCATGTGGATGTCTACAAACACTCAACACTTGTAACTCACACAAATACACGTATCATGTGGATGTCTGTGTTTTATCTTTGTCGGAATTTTATATGAAAACCAGTTACAATTGTATCTCATTTCAAACATTCAAAGTTTGTTTTTTGTCGCAAGAATCATACATTTATTATGTATAAAGTAAACAGTGTATAGTTTCATATTTTGTTCTGTCTGATCGCCATGTTAATGTTTGGGTTTGATTATTGACAGATCACAAGAAATGTTTTTATAAGCTTTTATTTAACAAAAAACTGTAAGAGAATACTTTGCTTCAATTTTCACAAGTAACAATTACAATTTTGTTAGTTTTTTTTTGCTCATCATTCAGCAATAATCAATAGTTTGTGTTTCTTTGTTTTGTTTCAATAAATACTTTTTTCTGATTTTCTTTGACATCTTTCAACAAATGACATGTTCAGATTTATGTTGACATCTTTGACATGTTCAGATTTCTGGTTGACATCTTTGATATGTTCAGATTTCTGTTTGATATGTTCAGATTTCTGTTTGACATTTTTCAGCAAATGACAATCAAGGAGTTCTATTTCAAGATTTATCCCAAAAAGTTGTGCACCTTCCGAGTGTGTCCTTGGACCAAAGTAAGATTTTAATTCCTCTGCTCACACGAGCTGCGTGTGTAGTGGTGTGTGAGTGCTTCACTTCTTTTTTTCCATGAAAGGTTTGCCTCTCTGTATTCTACTGGCAGAGGCATGCCCTTTCCACCCCGGGCTTTATTCTTTTGGATGATATCAGGACGTATTAACCAGTGCTTGGAGGAATGTGTGCGTCTGAATGTACCTATGCTAGTTAGGGTGATCACCGGGGTCAACGCAACCGAAGTGCAATGAAAGGACCCCACCCTGTGGGCACGTGTAAGAGTGTGTGTGTTAGAGTTGTGTAAGAGTGTGTTTGTGTGTTAGAAGTGTGTAAGAGTGCATTTAAGAGTCCATGTTAGAGTTGTGTAAGAGTGCATGTAAGAGTTGTGTAAGAGTGTGTGTGTGTGTGTGTTAGAGGTGTGTAAGAGTGTGTGTGTGTGTGTGTTAGAGGTGTGTAAGAGTGCATTTAAGAGTCCATGTTAGAGTTGTGTAAGAGTGCATGTAAGAGTTGTGTAAGAGTGTGTGTATGTGTGTTAGAGGTGTGTAAGAGTGTGTGTGTGTGTGTGTGTTAGAGGTGTGTAAGAGTGTGTGTGTGTGTGTGTTAGAGGTGTGTAAGAGTGTGTGTGTGTGTGTGTGTTAGAGGTGTGTAAGAGTGTGTGTGTGTGTGTGTTAGAGGTGTGTAAGAGTGTGTGTATGTGTGTTAGAGGTGTGTAAGAGTGTGTGTATGTGTGTTAGAGGTGTGTAAGAGTGTGTGTGTGTGTGTGTTAGAGGTGTGTAAGAGTGCATTTAAGAGTCCATGTTAGAGTTGTGTAAGAGTGCATGTAAGAGTTGTGTAAGAGTGTGTGTATGTGTTAGAGGTGTGTAGGAGTGTGTGTGTGTGTGTTAGAGGTGTGTAAGAGTGCATTTAAGAGTCCATGTTAGATTTGTGAAAGAGTGTGTGTGTTAGAGTTGTGTAAGAGTGTGTGTGTGTTAGAGGTGTGTAAGAGTGCATTTAAGAGTCCATGATAGAGTTGTGCAAGAGTGTGTGTGTTAGAGTTGTGTAAGAGTGTGTGTATGTGTGTTAGAGGTGTGTAAGAGTGCATTTAAGAGTCCATTTTAGAGTTGTGTAAGAGTGCATGTTAGAGTTGTGTAAGAGTGTGTGTGTTAGAGTTGTGTAAGAGTGCAAGTTAGAGTTGTAACTTAACTTAACTTAACGTCTTTATACTGGTTTAGAAGACCCTGCAGAGTCTGTATTCAACCAGTTACATTTACATCACCTTGCTCTAAAAGCTATGCGCTTCCAGTTTATTCTTAAATGCATTAACTGTCTCTGCCTCCACTACCTCCCCTGTCAATGCATTCCAAGCAGACACCACTCTCTGACTAAAAAAATATTTCCTAATATCTAACCTGGACCTCTCTTTAGTCAGCTTGTAGCTATGCCCTCGTGTTATTGTGGGTGGCTATATTTTAAAAAAACTTGTTATAGTCTAATTTATCGATTCCTCTGATCATCTTATAAATCTATATTAAGTCACCACGAATTCTTCTCTCTTCGAGACACTGTAGGCTGGTTTTTCTGAGTCGTTCCTCATAACTGTAATTCTGGAATCCCACTATCATCTTTGTCGCTCTTTTTTGTATTCTTTCTAGCATGTTTATATCCCCTCTATGATAAGGACTCCACACCTGTACACAGTACTCCAATCTAGGTCTAACTAAAGCTTTATACAGTTTGACGATCACTTCCTTGCTCCTATGTTTAATATTTCTTTTTATCATACCTAACATTGCATTTGCCTTTTTCACTGCTACCTTAACTTGCTCACTCACCTTTCCTGTATAATCTATTATAACCCCTAGGTCCCTTTCCTTATCTATCTTTCTAATATTGTTTTCTCCCATTCTGTAATTATGTTCCATATTGGATCTACCAATGTGGATGACTGTACATTTATCTACATTAAACTCCATTTGCCAGCTTACAGACCATTCTCGAATTGTATCTAAATCCGACATCAATATATCCACTTCCGCTTTAGATGAGACACTACTGCATAGTTTTGTGTCATCAGCAAATTTTGCAATCATGGATCCCATATCAATGTCCAAATCATTTATATATATCTAGAACAAAATTGGTCCCAAAACCGAGCCCTGTGGCACACCACTTTTCACTTCACACCACTCAGAGTACTCCTTATTTATGCCACCCTCTGCCTTCTTCTCGTTAACCAATTTTCAATCCATTTGGCAACTTCCCCACCTATTCCATGTGATTTTAACTTTCGAAATAATCTTTGATGAGGTACTCTATCAAAGGCCTTTGCAAAGTCTAGATAAATAACATCCACTGGCTCCCCTTTATCTATGATTTTAGTAACCTCCTCCATGAATTCAAATAGATTTGTTAAGCATGATTTCCCTCTAGTAAACCCATGCTGACTATTTCTAATTAGATTAAATTTGTCTAAATGCATTACAATGTTTTCTTTGATTATTGACTCTAACAATTTACAGACTATGCTTGTTAAACTCACCGGTCTATAATTTGCTGGATCTGATTTTTTGCCTTTTTTGAATAAGGGGATCACTCCTGCATCTTTCCAATCCCGTGGAACAATCCCTTTTGTAAGTGATTGAGAACATAATATAGCCAATGGTTTTACTAGTTGGTCTCTAATTTCATACAGCAATTTTGGATGAATACCATCTTGACCTGGACATTTATTCACTTTCAACCCCTCCAATTTTTTAAAAACCATTTCCTCTGTAATACAGATTGATCTTAATCCCGCTGTATCCATGTCTCTTTGAAAAAAGAGTGTAAGAGTGTGTGTGTTAGAGTTGTGTAAGAGTGTGTGTATTAGAGTTGTGTAAGAGTGCAAGTTAGAGTTGTGTAAGAGTGTGTGTGTGTGTTAGAGTTGTGTAAGAGTGCAAGTTAGAGTTGTGTAAGTGTGTGTGTAAGAGTGCATGTTATAGTTGTGTAAGAGTGGGTGTGTCCAGGTAATTCTGAGAGAGAGAGAAGAATGTGACCTCAAGTGTTTTGCCTTCTATTTATTGTAGATTTTTATCATGTGGTGAGTTTCCATAATAAGCTGTCTTGTTTATATTTAAATGCAGTTCATCCTAAAGTTACTTCTTGGTGACTTTTGATATCTGGTTGATAAATTCACAGTTTAAAAGGTGCAATTTTACCAGACCCACTCAACTCAAATAGCTATTCTGGACGCTGGCCAATTGTTATTGTGATGTATATCAGAGTTATCTCCGTTAGACCTAATTATTTCCCCCTCATATGTAAACTCGAAAAACGAATCTTTTCACAAAAACACAATTTCCAATCTTCATTTGATTGAGTATTACGTCAAGTTCTCAGTCTGAAGATGACTTGCTCCTTTCTAGTCAAATCATCTCCCACTATATAATAAAATGTTTTATGTTCCTTTTAAATGTTTCTATTTCAGTTTATTTTCAACGGTGTGAACAGCCAGTTTGAAGCCCCAACGTTTAGTATAGAAGATGGAAGCCAACCCTCTGTAGAGCTGGCTGCCAGGGATCGAAATACCATTGCTGCAACCTTTTCCTGTTTTCTCCTCAAAAGTATCGGTATGAATCAAGTTATATTTATATCTTGTTATTTAAGGAACATGTTGTCTGATATATGGAGCAAAGAATAGAACCACTGCATACTACTGTATCTTATAAGTTTGTTAAGCTGGCTTGTGCATGGGACTAGTAACAAAAGCTGAAGTGCTAATAAAATCACAGTTGGAAGAGTACAATAGAGTTTTGATGTAGGCTTCCACGCTTGTTACGGAGCAAATAAATAGTTTTCGGTAGTTCGTGCACAGTTCCAGGTTGCCTTTTTTGGGGAGGGGAATATACATTGATTTCTTCCATGCTTCTGGCCAGTTTGCGCTGTGCCATATTTACACAGCTTGTGATAGACTCAAGCACTTGCCTCCCCTCCTGATTGTATTAACTCTGCTTGGAAATCATCACATCCTGTGGACTTTCCTACTTTTCAAACTTTTGATTGTCGAGCGTACTTCCTCCAATGTTGGTTCAGGTTCATTCTCATCTGTTGGTAGGATTGTAACTGAGTGCCTTGTGCTATCTCCATACATGGTTCTGCTGTACTCTCTCCATCTATTCAGTATGTCTTTGGTTTCTGTTAATGTGTTATCCTCTTTGTCCCTGCCGAAGACGGATGTGTCAGACCGAAAGGTGCAAATATCGCAGTCAAACTATAAACTAGCAACACAACACAAATCCGTTCTCCGGACTACATCCTGCTACTTGCAAAGCCCTGTTCATGGCCTGGTAGCGGGAGATTGAGAATGAACGCAGAAGAAGAATAAAAATCCTCTTTGTCAGTGATAACATGCGGAACTGTACGGAATTCCCTTGTCAGTGTTCTTATTGCCTTAAAGGCATCTCTCTCCCTGCCTTATTGCTGTAGGTTTTCTATATCCTTACAAGTTTCCACTAAGTTTCTTCTTTTATCTTTTCTTATTTCTTTTCTAACTTTTCTTGCGCAGTTTTGATATGCTGTGTTGGTCCCCTGACTTCCAATTTGTTTTAATTGTTTCCTTTCTTCAAAGAGTTTCTGTGTTTCCTCTGATATATAGCTCTGTTCTCATGTGCTCGTTAAATGTATGGAAACCATTTTTGTCATAATGGCTGCAGTATGATTAAAGCTGTCAACTATTTTTTTCATAAATGACTGTTTTAGGATTAAAGCTCTCATCTCTTAGCCGTACTGCTTTGATTCTATTAAAAATGTCACATGAATGATAGTTGTCTGCAAGATTTCTCTCTAGCTGTTTTATTATCCTGTTGTTATTTCATCAATGCTTCTTTGACATCAGCCATGTCTTGAAGAATGTTGCTTTAGATTGTATAATTTCTTTACCCTTATCATTACACATTACATGAGAATGTAATCTATTTTTGATGCTACACCTGTGTTGTTCCATCTGTACCATGTTTTAGTGAGACTTCTCAGCTGCTGGAGATGGTAATTGTTATTTCTAGATTGTTCTCCATACAGAAGTTGATAAGTTCGCCATCATTACTATTCCGTTCTAGAAAGGTGTCACCGAAACACCTATTGTATGGAGAGTATACCTGGATCAGGTGTTGTTATAGTGTAGCAGCGTAAGGCGCTTAGAGTTGCGTTGTACTTATCATATCAAAGATATCCTGGTCACTCTGACCACAATAAGAAATGTGGCAGAGTCTAGCTTTAGCGGAGTATGTTACTTATCTAAAGAGTTACAAAACATGTATCCACACCACGACACGACTTCACACAGTAACACGCAGTAAACACTATCCTGAATGGAAACATAACATTATTGTTTAATATGTATATCGACAAAACAATATTAACAAAAAGCACAGTACATCTAAACTAAATAATCATAATATATATATTGAACTTCATAGGAGGTTTTTAAGCACTAGCTTTTAATATTTCCCCCAAACTACATAACCCAGGCTCTTGCTGCTGCACTCCCCTTATCTTCACACTCAACACACAATCACCAACTCGTCGTCACGATCGGATTACGTACTCAGTCGTTCTGTGCATTCACAGATAATCAGATCACCTTCAACCAGGTCATCTGTATATCCACATACAATCGGTTCCCGTATGCTCAGGCGATCTGTGCATTCATATGTAATTAGATCATGTCACTTATAGTCGGATCACGTACTCACTTGTTCTGTCACATACTCAGTCGATCTGAACACACATATAATCAGAACACACATCGTTCCCAAAGTGTCCTCTACATACCACACACATTCAGATCTCATCCTTAGACAATCTGTACATTTACATACAATTAGATCACTTACAATCAGGCGATCTGTGCATTCATAATTAATTAGATCACTTCACGTATTCACACGAATCTGTACATTCATATGTAATTAGATCACACTTCGTTCACTAGGTGTCCTGCACATATGACATACATTCAGATCTCTTACTGTTCACAGGGTGTCCAACATAAACACCTATAGAGCTACTGGCCAAAACTCGAGGTGTTTGCTGGTCCAGTCACCCTGCAAACTCACTCAGACTCCTGACAGCCTTTCAGCTTTCTTCCCAGCCAGCCTGCTTGAGTTCATCTTTGCGGAGTATTTTATAGTCTCAAGCAACAAAATGGCTGTCCAATGGTCTTCTGTTGGTTGTCTGACTTAGCCATCACTCTAATTTGAAACTATCCCCAACTAATTGTTATTGGATGACTATACCCGAATCCATGTCACTCTAAATGTCGTAGCCGGTAGTGGCGGCATCTGACTGGTACCAACTTCCCCAACTGCACTAATTCGGAATGCCAGAAAAGTCAGCTGTGAACCCCCACCTCAGCGCCGAACACACACATTACCCCACCTCCCTTTGTACCACACAAAGTCTTCCACCTAAACCCCTCGTTTCCTTTGTCGACCTAGTGTCGAGACAGTGATTGACCTTGGCACGCATTCAGGCAACCTATGTTCCCAGAGTCGCCAGCCCAATCTCCCATGCCGATGCTCTAGATGGAACTGTTACACTTTTAGAACATACATTTCCCGAATATTCAAATATCGTCTTAAACATCACAAAACAGGCTTCGATGTATGCCCTGCCATATTTGTTATTTCCAGAAATATGTGTACTGTGTAGATGTCACAATATTATGGCCAAAATCCAAGCAGGACAGCCTAAAATACACCTTAAAATAATGATCCATCCATCACACTGAATAATGGGTGGCTCTAGGAATAAGATATTGACACAGATCTCAATATATGGGTGTCACGGGGTTCAAAGGGTCAAGTCCAATTAATGAATTCATAGCAAGAAGTACTGGCAGTCAGCTTGCTAGACCAGTCACATGATCATCCTCGGCAGATGCGAGACTAGGTAGACCCCAAGCCGCCTCGGTGAGTAAGCCTTCCTAGCCTGAAATTATCACTCTGCAAACGTAGACACGAAACATCTTATGTCAACCATGGCTGATGTCAGCAATAGCAGAAGGAAGGTGATTAGTCAGGATGGTGATCTCATAATAGAAGGAAGGTGACTAGTCAGGATTGGCTTGTGCATGGTGAGATGCTTTGGGCAGTCTTTGCTAAGCGAGCAGATTGAGTTTGCAGCGGAGATGTGTGTCCTCTGGATTGCCGGAGATGGTGTGTCCTCGTGTATGCTGGTTAATGTTTGCATCGAGAAGGCCCTGTATTTCTGATCGTTCTCATCAAACCAGTCCTTATGCTTGCGCGTGAGTGGGCCAATGTGTTTAGCAGCTGTATCGTAGTGTGTTTCTCAATGATGCCCAGTTCTCTTCGATGTCGTTCTTTTCAAAACGAAGTTCAGATAGTCTGCCCTCAAGCTCTTTCACGTGGGTTCGTATTAGTGACATTTAGCCTTCTCTGTGGTTTCTTTCCATTAGCTGTGGTTCTTTCTGGGGCATTTTGCGCTGGATCTTGAAGTTTAGATTGGCAATGACAAGTCATTCTGCACCACACATGCCTCATATTCGTTACCATAGCATCCGCGCGATTGCTACGTCTGATGATAATGTAGTCAATGAGGTGCCAGTGGCGGGACCTTGGGTGCATCCATGTGGTTCTATTTCGGACCATAAGTCGGAAAGCTGTGTTTGTAATGAGTAGTTCATTTGCGGCACATGTCCTCAGAAGGAGCAGTCCGTTACTATTGCATTTTCCTATACCATGTCTGCCAATGGCCCCCTCCCAGGCTGTATGGTCTGTGCCAACCCTAGCGTTAAAATCACAGAGGATGACCAATTTGTCAGATTTGGGGACTGCAGCGATGAGCGCCTCAAGGTCCTCATAAAACTTATCTTTTTATCCCAAACTGCAATGGCGGAACAGGCAGAAAGCGATCACGAAAACTACCCATCACGCTTGCAACATGGAATGTCCGCACGCTACTGGACAACGCCAAAGCAAATAGACCCGAAGTACGGACAGCACTGATCGCCAGGGAACTGGCTAGATACAACATCTGCATAGCTGCCCTGAGCGAGATACGACTGGCAGAGGAAGGGCAGATCACAGAAGAAGGCGCTGGTTATACTTTCTTCTGGAGCGGCCGCAGCAAAGAAGAACGCCGTGAAGCTGGAGTTGGCTTTGCCATCAAGACCAACATGGTCGACAAGTTCACAAGCATGCCCAGAGGATTCAATGACCGCCTGATTACACTGCGTCTCCCCCTAATAGGAGGGCGCCATGCAACACTCATCAGTGCATACGCACCCACAATGACAAATTCTCAGGAAACAAAAGACTAGTCAGGATAGTGAACTCATAATAGAAGGAAGGTGACTAGTCAGGATGGTGAACTCATAATAGAAGGAAGGTGACTAGTCCGGATGGTGATCTCATAATAGAAGGAAGGTGACTAGTCAGGATGGTGAACTCATAATAGAAGGAAGGGGACTAGTCAGGATGGTGAACTCATAATAGAAGGAAGGTGACTAGTCCGGATGGTGATCTCATAATAGAAGGAAGGTGACTAGTCAGGATGGTGAACTCATAATAGAAGGAAGGTGACTAGTCAGGATGGTGAACTCATAATAGAAGGAAGGTGACTAGTCAGGATGGTAAACTCATAATAAAAGGAAGGTGACTAGTCAAGATGGTGGCTTCATATATTTTTGGTCATCTCTTTCTTTATTTTCAGGAGGATCTGAAACCTTTAATGACAAACGTGACTTTTTCTACCGTGAAATCCGAGCCACCCACCACAAGCGGTCTCACTCAAATTTGGTGGTTAAGGTGGATAGAGCCAACCTGCTGCATAGCGTAAGTGACCACTCTGTTAGTGTATTGTTGGAAGCAGTTCCGGCTAGTTAAGTGTTACTCTGTCGGTGAATCTTTGGAAGCAGTTCTGGCTAGTTAGGTGTTCTGCTCTTTTAATTTCTTATAATGATGAAACCCTCATTTCTTTCAGTCTCACAAAGTGAAACCCTCATTTCTTTCAGTCTCACAAAGTGAAACCCTCATGTCTTTCAGTCTCACAAAGTGAAACCCTCATTTCTTTCAGTCTCACAAAGTGAAACCCTCATTTCTTTCAGTCTCACAAAGTGAAACCCTCATTTCTTTCAGTCTCTCAAAGTAAAACCCTCATTTCTTTGTCTCACAAAGTGAAACCCTCATGTCTTTCACATTCTAACAAAGTGAAACCCTTATTTCTTCCACAGTCATTCAAAGCAACAAAGCACTTAAATTTATGTGACTGGTGCAAACGCTTTGAGATTGTCTTTTCTGGAGAGCAGGGCTTAGACTGGGGTGGAGTTAGCAGGGAATGGTTCGAAGTTTTATGCAAGGAACTTTTTGACCCGAATAGTTCCGAGCTGTTCACACGACTCACAGACAACTCACAGGGGCTGGTATGTGATCTCATTGTTGTTTGTCATTTAAATCTCTGTTGTAGAGAGAAGAGTTTTGTTTGCAAGTTTGATTAGAGACAGTAATTAGCTTGTACTTATGTGATAGGTATGTGACAATGTCACTCATGTGACAGAAGTGGGATTCAGGGATTTAGTCAGAAGTGGGATTCAGGGATTCAGTCAGAAGTGGGATTCAGGGATTTAGTCAGACGTGGGATTCTGGGATTTAGTCAGACGTGGGATTCTGGGATTTAGTCAGACGTGGGAGTCAGGGATTTAGTCAGAAGTGGGATTCAGGGATTTAGTAAGAAGTGGGATTCAGGGATTTAGTCAGAAGTGGGATTCAGGGATTTAGTCAGAAATGGGATTCAGGGATTCAGTCAGAAGTGGGATTCAGGGATTTAGTCAGAAGTGGGATTCTGGGATTTAGTCAGACGTGGGATTCTTAGATTTAGTCAGAAGTGGGATTCATGGATTTAGTCAGAAGTGGGATTCGGGGATTTAGTCAGACGTGGGATTCGGGGATTTAGTTAGAAGTGGAATTCAGGGATTTAGTCAGAAGTGGGATTCAGGGATTCAGTCAGAAGTGGGATTCAGGGATCAAATTGCCACTGTAGGCCAACGGTAACTTAGAAATGGGGAACTAATTTTATCTGAACACTAAGCAAGTAAGGTAGAAGACATTACATCGGAGAGTTCAGCCAGAGGTTAGGTACTTGGGCGTTTTTAACAATGCTGGTCTGGATTTTAATTGTCAGAAAATGGTTTCATGGGAAAGTTTGGTGGGCCGACGAATTCACTTTTGACTTTTGCTATTATTGGGAGGTTATTGTCTAAGTTTAGGTTGTCAGTTTAACGTGTCACTATCGCATGTTAAATTATTCCTAAGACTTCTAGTTAGTTTGGTAGTTAGTTTGGTCGGGTTGGGGGGGGGGCTGAAATTGCCTTACTATTTGGATAACACTGGTAATTTGGTGGGGGGGGGGGGGGGGTTAGACCCGTCCGTGCCGTAGTATTTGGGTGACGCTGGTAATTTGGTAGGGGTTTTGGTAGGGGGCGGGAGTTTGGTAGACCTGTCCGTGTCGTAGTATTTGATTGACACTGGAAATTTGGTAGGGGTTTTCAGCTACCTATTATTTGGTGACCTACATTTCAGAAATTTGTTGTGTCTTATTTTTCAACATGGTCTCCGTGCCTGACAACACACTTGGTCCACTTGCCAGTTGATGCCCTCTATAAAACAGTTTCTTGGTGTGACCTGTAACCAATTTTGCACCACCTCAATTACATCATGGTCATCTGCCTTGGAGCCCATCTGCTACACACTTTCATATAACCAAGGTCGTCATGTTTGCTTGGCATGGTGACTCAAGTTGAAATCTACAGCAGGTTTTATTAATATTGACTTGCTTGTTGCCATGGACTAACTGGTTGATATGCTGTTTCACTGTCAGTTGCCACGCTTGCTGGTTTCCGCCTCCATGGTTCATCAATTGTATTACTAAAGAGTCGTTTTGTCTCCTGAACCTGCCGAAGACGAATGTGTCAGACTGAAAGGTGCAAATATCACAGTCAAACTGTAAACTAGCACCACAACGCATTCCTTTCTCCGGACTACATCCTGCTATTTGCAAAGCCCTGTTCAGGACTTGGTAGCGGGAGATTGAGATCGAATGCAGAAGAAGAACAAGTCTCCTGAAACAAATTTTTTTATTGTACATACTCTTCCATGCAGTTTATAATACAATTGCTGTTACTTAATGACTGTCTCTCTTTCATATGTTTATTGAAATGTTATTTACTCGTCAGAAAATTGTTCATTATTCATTGACACTAGAGTGTACTTCATTGTGTGAAATGTGAACCTTGAGCACTGTACAAATGATGTAGATTTTATAGTTACAATAGGTCACAACTGGCTATTTATCAGGTCAGGTCATCCCGTAACCAGTGAGGTCGTTGGGACACACATGAAGACATCCTCACAACCCCACACCACCCTTCTCTGTCAACGGCTGCTGCCTGTGCCTCTTCTGGTCGGAGACTGGTCCATTCTTTTTATGTTGTCCTCTTTTGGGCCGGCCTCTTCGTCGTTTCCCTTGCACCTTTCCATGCAGGACCACTTGATCTCGATACGTGACCGTACCAAGCGAGTTTCCTTCTTTTGACAGTTGCCAAGAGGTTTTCAAAAGGCCATGTTGCTTCTGTAATTCTATCTCGTATCTCATTTGTAACTCGATCTTTGAACTGGACGTTTAAAAGTCTTCGGAAACATCTCATCTCCAAGGCCTGTATCCTTGATAAATGAGAAATGAACTGGAAAACCATTTATTATTGCACCGACATTGTCCGTTATTTCTAAACATAATTTCCACCAACACTAATACACTTTTTCCATCGCTTTATCAGTGCACCGAAACATACAACATAGAAATCTGTCTCAGCTATATTTGCACTTCACTTTCAACCTCTTCGTCATTGGTGAAATGTCTCCCACTGAGGTTTTTTATTAGTGCACAAAACAGGTGATAATCACATGTGGGGGGGTGGGGCTGTCGGGTGGGTATTTGAGAAGTTGCCTCTCTAGTTGGTCAACTTTCTCCTGGGTTAATGGAGCCATATGTGGTCTAGGATTGTCCTGGTGGAGCAGTTCTCTTCTAGTCAGCATCCCGAAGCATCAACAACACTTGACACTATGATGCAGCATTCACGTTGTCACCTCTCTTCTGGAAATCAGTTAACAGAACTTCATGAGAAACACAAAACATTGTAAGTATAATCTTTCCTGCTGATTGCGTACCCTTGAATTTCTTGGCAGAAGGGCAAGAAAAATGTTTCCATTGCCTCGAAATACACTCTGATTCGGATTGGCAGTGAAGCGGCCATGATTTGTCTCCAGTAACAACCCTGTATAGTATGTCTTCTCATTCTTCTTCATATCAACAGAGATGCTGCAAGGACACACCCATTTGTTTCCGTCAGTCAGCTGTCTGAGTACACACCATGACCACACTTTCTGGAAATCCACTTGATCATGCATTATATTGTCTGCTAAACCATGTGAACACCCTATTGCAGTTGCTACACCGTCTATCGATACTCGTCTGTCAGCTCAAATCATCTTCCACACCCGCGGCACAGATACTTCTGTTGCAATATGAACAAGACAACCAGATTGGGCTTCATCTTTGGGCATCTTTGAGAACATTGATCAACCTAGTTCTGCACCGCTTTGCGCTACACACTTCTCATCGTAAACAGGAAGAATTTGCTATTGAATATTCATTTTGTATCTCTGCTGCGCACATGTATGCAATACCTAGTGTCTGCTACCTTCAGTAATAACATAGTTGGTTGCTACCACCTCATGACACCTTTAGAAACTACCACCTCATGACACCTTTAGAAACTACCAGCTCATGACACCTTTAGAAACTACCACCTCATGACACCTTTAGAAACTACCACCTCATGACACCTTTAGAAACTACCACCTCATGACACCTTTAGAAACTACCACCTCATGACACCTTTAGAAACTATCACCTCATGACACCTTTAGAAACTACCACCTCATGACACCTTTAGAAACTACCACCTCATGACACCTTTAGAAACTACCACCTCATGACACCTTTAGAAACTACCACCTCATGACACCTTTAGAAACTACCACCTCATGACACCTTTAGAAACTACCAACTACATTTTCAGCTATCCCATATGAATGTGTGACCTACTTACTGACTTCTCTTGGATCTATACATTCAGTTTGTTAAAACATATTGACTACAATTACATGTCTCTAACTTCTGATTTTCATATCACTTGCCAACATGTATCAAAGCATGTTGCTTTTGATTTAAGTAAGTGTTCAATGGTTACAAGCTTACAAAAAGTAGTGTCAAATGGTTACAAGTTTTCATATTTTATCATTTTGTAGGTCCACCCAAACCCAAAAAGACCACCAGACAAGAAAGTCAAGTTGTACGAGTTTGCAGGAAAAATTGTGGGCAAGTGTTTGTTTGAGTCTTCACTTGGCAGAACTCAGCTGGTCAAAGCTAGATTTTCAAGGTCGTTTTTGGCTCAACTAATTGGTCTCAGGGTCACATACAAGGTTATTGTCATTTTTTTTAAATTCTTTGCATGTGGAACTTTTCTTGTTCTTTTTTTTTTTAAATTCATATAAACTTAACATAAAAACTGTCTTTATACTGGTTTAGATGACTCTGCAGAGTCTGTATACAACCAGTTTCATTTACATTTCCTTGCTCTAAAAGCTATGCACATTCAATCTATTCCTGAATTCATTAATTTTCCCTGCCTCCACTACTTCCTGTGGCAATGCATTCCAAGCATTCACCACTCTCTGACTAAAAAAAAATATTTCCTAATATCTAATCTGACCTGTCATTGGTTCTTTTGTAGCTGTACCCTCTTGTTCTTAAGGTGTCATTTTAGATATCCAAACCCTTTAAATGGATCCCATTTTAAAAAACATCCAAAATTTGACCAACCACTCATTGTCTCTCTTCAAAGCTTTTTATTTTTATCTGTCACTTTTTATTGTTATCTGTCACTTTATTTTTGTCACTTTTTATTTTTATGTCACTTTTTATTTTTATGTCACATTTTATTTTTATGTCACTTTTTCTTTTTATCTGCCACTATTTATTATCTGTCACTTTTTATTTTTATCTGTCACTTTTTCAGTGAATTTCCCCCAAAATTACTTGTGCTATCATAAAATATTATGCCTCAGCATCCGCAGGCATCATATTGTCATATTTGCACATTATTTTTTTAACATTGGTTCAGTTTTGGTATTGTTTCCACAGAATTGTAGTTTGGCTAGAAATATGGCCTCAACACTTTTATTATCAAATGTTGGATTATCATATCTTTTTTTTAAATTTTTTAAAAATTTCATGTGTTTGTCTCACTAGTGGCGGAGACGCGCCTATTCCACCCCAGACCGTAGTCAACTGGGCGATATTAAAATGCATAAACCAGTGCTTGGATGTATGTGTGCGTCTGTATGTACCTATGCTAGGTTAGTGCTCTCTCAGAAGCCAGCCCAACCAAAGTGCAATGGAAGGGTCTCACCCTGAGGGCGCGTGTGAAAGTTGTGCAAGAGTGTGATTCAGAGTGGGGTAACAAAGAGAGAATAAGAGAGTTACCTTCATTCACTTGAAAATATCATGTCTATATCTGCAATGTTGTCTCTTGTATAAACTTCAATGTCTTTTGTAGTTCACTTACAGGTCCTTATAGTGTCTCTTCCAGTGTTGTTTCCCTTCCAGTGTTGTTTCTCTTCCAGTGTTGCTTCTTTGGACCAGTGGGTTTTTCTCAGAATATCATTTTCGGGGCAGTTTTGTAGTATGTGATCTGCAGTCTTGGGCGCCTGTCCGCGTGTACACATGGCTGAGTTGCCAATTTTCAATTTAGTGTATGTGTAGCTGTGTAGTCGATTGTGTCGTGTTCTAAGGCAGAACACAACAGTTTGCTCTTGTCTGTTTATGTCAGGGTAATCGTTTGTTGTTACTGTTGGTGGCTTTCTGATTGATTTGATCATCCTTGTCTTCTGTTGGTATGTAATTGGTACATCTGGCTGCTAGTCTGCAGCACCCTCCTTTGCCAGTCGGTCTGCTCTATCGTTTCTTGGCACTCCACAATGAGAAGGTATTCACTACATGATAGTCTTGCACTGGTTACTCAGTTCAGACAGTCAAGCCTGTAGATCTGGCAGTGTCCCTGACTTCAGTGCTTGGAGTGCTGGTTCTGCATCTGTCAGAAATACTACAAGTTGTTGATAGAGATTGGTGTTCAACAGTTTCTCGGTTGCCACCTTGATTGCCTGGATTTCTACATCATAAATATAGATGATGACATGTTAGATATCCATTCATAGACGTCTCAGTCTTTGCAGACCATGCGGGTAACGTCCTGTGACTAGCCTCTCAGGGCACAAGCTTGGGCGCTGAATATGGAGACCTTTGGCTGCCCAAACTCTAGGATCCCCCTCTCGGCCTCGCTGGTGTAATCTAAAGGAATGCAAAGCATGACAACTTGGCACCAGTTCAGCTGCAGGAGCTGCCGGAATGAGTTCAGAATTTTGAAACCATCCGCCTTAGATGCTACTGCTCCGAATTTTCTGTCTGGGTTTACTCCCATAGCCCTACCCTCTCCTGAGGTTTCCACAAGGCAGTGGAGTTGTTGCCCCCAGATGCTAGTTACTCGAGACATCCAATGATATTCTCATTGTCACAAGACTAGCCAGCAGTCTCTGGGACTTGTGGGTTCCCCTTCTCTTAGGCAAACTGCCTGAACAGGCTCACGAGCTTCGTCTACCCGGGTTTAGAGTTAGAGTTTACCTTTTCTTAGATTGGCTGCCAACCAAGGCTAATGAGTCCAATCTGCCTGCCCAGTTATACCGCCGGGTACTCAGTCACGCTCAGCAGGCTCTGTATGAAACAGGGGGCCCCTCATGAAGGTGCTGCTGGGGACACAATAATGTAGGAGAGGCCATTGGTATGGAAACTACTGGATGACAAGCTGAACTGTCAATCCAGCTGCAATCTCTATACCTGGAAAGGAGAGGCTATATTAGACGCTTCACTTTCCTTAAACGAGCAGGACATCCAGCCCAGACCTCGCTACCCTCCATGTTAGATATAGTTGTAAACTTTTAAACCATTTATATTGGGCCAATGAAATGTCACAAACATTGATAGTGAAACTAATAAACATTTTGTTAGAAGTATAAACCAGTAGATACACCAACAGCATGTTTAGCTGACGGACAAGATCCCTACCATCACAAGCCATACAATAGTAACACAGGTGTTACAAACATACAGGTGTCACAAACATACAGGTGTCACAAACATACAGGTGTCACAGACATACAGGTGTCACAAACATACAGGTGTCACAAACATACAGGTGTCACAAACACACAGGTGTCACAAAGAAGTAGGTGTCAAGTTTGTTCAGAGCCTTGACCTATTTCTATCTCCAGCACTTTGAGACAGATGACCCAGAATACTACAGCACCAAAATCTCCTACATTGAGAACAACGATGTGGATGACATGGAGCTGACATTCTCCGAGGAAGTCTACAATGCGCAGAGGCAGCTAATAAAGGTTTGTTTCAGACACAGATCAACTTTTTGATAAACTTTTTTGCATTTCCTCTGTACTTAACACATGGGCTATGAACGAGACATCCAATCACTTATCTGCATTGCTCGTTACTCAACTTGCAGAAGAGGAGATCTAGTTAGTGTTGTATTAATAGTACCTGAGTGGTCTCGAGGTAAGACGTTGGCCTCAAGTGCTGGAGAGGAGATCTAGTTAGTGTTGTATTAATAGTACCTGAGTGGTCTCGAGGTAAGACGTTGGCCTCAAGTGCTGGAGGTCGCGGGTTCAAATCACACTGGAGACCGGGTTTTTTTCACATGGACTTTCTGGTATTTACTCGGATCTCTGCGTAATAGAGATCTGACGCCCATGTGCAGTGTAGCGTACATTTTAAATCCCTCGACAGTTGGAAATAGAAAAAAGTAGGCTTTAATGCCCACTGCTCGGGCAAAATTTTGTTAAAAATCTACACAATATATGACGGGATCCTCGCCTGCGCTACAGAGTTCATGCATTGGCTGAGTTTCTCAAATAATATGAAGAAGAACAAAGCACTTATGAATTTAAACTGTGTGCAACGACATTGATTCTTCGACTAAACTTACTAAACTAAACTAATAGTACCTACCATTGGCTGAGCAGCACATGAGCTGCAGCGGTCAGCGACCCATAGCTGACTGCTAACTTCAGGGCCAGCGAACCAGAACTGCCAAGACCCTTCTACACCTCCACGCGGTGATCCTAGATAACAGGCTGCAACAGAGCAGACTGGCTAAGTAGAAAGGATTGAAGAGGGAAGGCTAACCTGGTACCCAAAAATGCCTTCTGAAATATGTGGGTTAGACCTAAAGGTGCAAATATCACAGTCAAGCTGTAAACTGCGACACAATGCATTCCGTTCTCCAGACAACATAACTTGCAAAGCCCTTTTTAGAGCTTGGGAGCGAGAGATTGAGAACGAAGAAGAAGAAGTAACTACCAGTAAAGGATATTGGAGAGAATTCCGTACAACATTTCATGGGATGTCTAATGTTTCAGGAGGTAGACTTGATCAACATTTCATGTGATGCCTACTGTTTCAAGGGGTAGACTTGGTCAACATTTCATGTGATGCCTACTGTTTCAAGGGGTAGACTTGATCAACATTTCATGTGATGCCTACTGTTTCAGGAGGTAGAATTGATCAACATTTCATGTGATGCCTACTGTTTCAGGAGGTAGACTTGATCCCTAATGGTTCAAAAACCATAGTGACTAACAGCAACAAGCTGCGCTACCTAGATGCATTGGCCCAGCACCGACTTGTGATCCCAATCAAGGAAGAGATCGAGAGTTTCATGCGAGGTCTCAACACAGAGCTCATACCCGAGAATCTGCTAAGCATATTTGATGAGTACGAGCTGGAGGTAAGAGATGTCTGTGTGCCACATTCCTTCTGTTTTCTAGTTGCCCTGTAGCCCTACTTAATTCAGTTCAGCCATCTTCACATGGAATGTTTGCTGGAATCCTTCTCTAATATCCTCTTGTCTTGCATTAGGGCAACTTTTCTCTGTCCATTTCTTGGTGTTATCCTTTCACATAATCCTGTTCATTTATGTTTCATTTAGTTAGTTAGTTAGTTAGTTAGGTAGGTAGTTAGTTAGTTAGTTAGTTAGTTAGTTAGTTAGTTAGTTAGATAGTTAGTTAGTTAGTTAGATAGTTAGTTAGTTAGTTAGTTAGTTAGGTAGGTAGGTAGTTAGTTAGTTAGATAGTTAGTTAGTTAGTTAGGTAGGTAGTTAGTTAGATAGTTAGTTAGTTAGTTAGGTAGGTAGGTAGTTAGTTAGTTAGTTAGATAGTTAGTTAGGTAGTTAGTTAGTTAGTTAGATAGTTAGTTAGGTAGGTAGGTAGTTAGTTAGTTAGGTAGTTAGTTAGTTAGATAGTTAGTTAGGTAGGTAGTTAGTTAGTTAGTTAGTTAGATAGTTAGTTAGGTAGGTAGTTAGTTAGTTAGATAGTTATTTAGTTAGTTAGTTAGTTAGTTAGTTAGTTAGTTAGTTAGTTAGATAGTTAGTTAGGTAGTTAGTTAGTTAGATAGTTATTTAGTTAGTTAGATAGTTAGTTAGGTAGGTAGTTAGTTAGTTATTTAGTTAGTTAGATAGTTAGTTAGGTAGGTAGTTAGTTAGTTAGATAGTTATTTAGTTAGTTAGGTAGGTAGTTAGTTAGTTAGATAGTTATTTAGTTAGTTAGATAGTTAGTTAGGTAGGTAGTTAGATAGTTATTTAGTTAGATAGTTAGTTAGGTAGGTAGGTAGTTAGTTAGATAGTTATTTAGTTAGTTAGATAGTTAGTTAGGTAGGTAGTTAGTTAGTTAGATAGTTATTTAGTTAGGTAGGTAGTTAGTTAGTTAGGTAGGTAGTTAGTTAGTTAGGTAGTTAGTTAGTTAGGTAGTTAGTTAGTTAGGCAGGTAGTTAGTTATTTAGTTAGTTAGATAGTTAGTTAGGTAGTTAGTTAGTTAGTTAGATAGTTATTTAGTTAGTTAGTTAGCTAGCTAGTTAGTAGTTAGTTAGTTAGTTAGTAAGTTAGTTAGGTAGGTAGTTAGTTAGTTAGATAGTTATTTAGTTAGATAGTTAGTTAGGTAGGTAGTTAGTTAGTTAGATAGTTATTTAGTTAGTTAGATAGTTAGTTAGGTAGGTAGTTAGTTAGTTAGATAGTTATTTAGTTAGTTAGGTGGGTAGTTAGTTAGTTAGATAGTTATTTAGTTAGTTAGATAGTTAGTTAGATAGTTATTTAGTTAGTTAGTTAGTTAGCTAGTTAGTAGTTAGTTAGTTAGTAAGTTAGTTAGCTAGCTAGTTAGTTAGTTAGTTAGTAAGTTAGCTAGTTAGTTAGTTAGTAAGTTAGTTAGTTGCCCAGCGATGATGGCTACATCATCAGACGGTTTTGTTTTGATGATGTAACTTGCGCTGTATTTGAGTTGTAGTGAGGAAGAAGATGCACTGATCTTCACCCTGGAGGACCCTAGTTCACTCTCGACATGTAAGGAAACTGCTGCAACCCCCCACTCAATGCCCTTGGGCACACAAAAGAGTAATATTACTCACTGTGGACATTCAACAGCAACAACTGAGACATGTTAGGCTAAGGCATATTAGGCTAAGACATGCTAGGCTAAGACATATTAGGCTAAGACATGCTAGGCTAAGACATGTTAGGGTAAGACATGTTAGGCTAAGACGTGCTAGGCTAAGACATGTTAGGTTAAAACAGGTTAGGCTAAGACATGTTAGGCTAAAACATGTTAGACTTAGACATGTTAAGCTAAGACATGTTAGGTTAAGACATGTTAGGCTAAGACATGTCAGACTGAGATGGGCATGTTAGACTGAGACAGGTAATTTAGTTTGGGGCATTTTAGATAGAGAGAATTGTAATATTGTCTTGTGCTTTTGTTCTGCAGTTGCTGATGTGTGGAACAGGCACTTGTAGTATAGCTGATTTCAAGCTCCACCATAATGTTGTTGGGGCGTCATCCTCATTTAACAGGGTAAGATGGGCATGGATGTCATCTTAGGTTATGTCACAGTCATACCTAGGCATTCCTGTATATCTTGGTGCCTTTGTCTTCTTGGTCTACCCTTGCTCCTTTTGCCTGGCACCATACCTTCCAGCACTGTTCTCTTAAGACCATTGTGCCTCTTGATGTGACCAAAGTATTTACACTTTCTTGCCAAAATAGAATTAATAAACCAGTTAGTCTAATTTATCCATTCCTTTGATTATCTTATAATCCTGTACTGTCACCTCGAATTCTTCTCATTTCTAAACAGTCTTTCCTCATAACTGGAATCCCACTATCTGTTTTGTCGCTCTTTTTTGTATTCTTTCCAGCAAGTTTATATCCCCTCTTTGATAAGGACTCTACACCTGTACACAGTACTCCAATCTAGGTCTAACTAATGCATTATACAGTTTGACGATCACTTCCTTGCTCTTATGTTTAATATTTCTTTTTATCATACCTAACATTGCATTTGTCTTTTTCACTGCTACCTTAACTTGCTCACTCACCTTTCCTGTATGATCTATTATACCCCTAGGTCCCTTTCCTTATCTATCTTTCTAATATTGTTCTGGCCCATTCTGTAATTATGTTCCATATTGGATCTACCCATGTGGATGACTGTACATTTATCTACATTAAACTCCATTTGCCAACTTACAGACCATTCTTGAATTGTATCTAAATCCGACCTCAATATATCCACTTCCGCTTTAGATGAGACACTACTGCATAGTTTTGTGTCATCAGCAAATTTTGCAATCATTGATCCCTTAACAATGTCCAAATCGTTTATATATCAAGAACAAAATTGGTCCCAAAACCGAGCCCTGTGGCACACCACTTTTCACTTCACACCACTCAAGAGTACTCCTTGTCTATGCCCACTCTCTGCCTTCTTTCCGTTAACCAATTTCCAATCTGTTTGGCAACTTCCCCACCTATTCCATGTGATTTTAACTTTCAAAATAATCTTTTATGAGGTACTCTATCAAAGGCCTTTGCAAAATCTAGATAAATAACATCCACTGGCTCCCCTTTATCTATGATTTTAGTAACCTCCTCCATGAATTCTATTAGATTTGTTAAGCACAATCTTCCTCTAGTAAACCCATGAAGTACATCCCTTCTTCTTCTGCGTTCGTTTTCAGTCTCCTGCCACCACCAAGGCTTTGCAAGTAGCAGTATGTCGTCCGGAGAATGGAATGCGCTGTGTCGCTAGTTTATAACTCAATACATCTCCTTGACTTCAACTCCCTCTATTAATCAGACTCACATTATCAACTCTGACCAATCACAGTTAAGTCTCACGTCTGTCCGAGACAAAGGATGATCTCAGGCCTGCCGGAAACCAACTTCATTCAATTATCTTGGGGATCACTCTGGTTTTCATAGAGGTGTGAATCGCTGCATTCTGTCATTCTGTGACATTTGCCTTGATTGGCATATTGGTGTGCACCGCAGTTTGACCTATTAGACCCCCATGTGTCCTGACCTACTCTTTCAGTTTGACCTATTAGACCCCCATGTGTCCTGACCTACTCTTCCAGTTTGACCTATTATACCCACATGTGTCCTGACCTACTCTTTCAGTTTGACCTATTAGACCCCCATGTGTCCTGACCTACTCTTTCAGTTTGACCTATTAGACCCCCATGTGTCCTGACCTACTCTTTCAGTTTGACCTATTATACCCACATGTGTCCTGACCTACTCTTTCAGTTTGACCTATTAGACCCCCATGTGTCCTGACCTACTCTTTCAGTTTGACCTATTAGACCCACATGTGTCCTGACCTACTCTTCCAGTTTGACCTATTAGACCCCCATGTGTCCTGACCTACTCTTCCAGTTTGACCTATTAGACCCACATGTGTCCTGACCTACTTTTTCAGTTTGACCAATTAGATCCCCATGTGTCCTGACCTACTCTTCCAGTTTGATCTATTAGACCCCCATGTGTCCTGACCTACTCTTCCAGTTTGACCTATTAGACCCCCATGTGTCCTGACCTACTCTTCCAGTTTGACCTATTAGACCCCCATGTGTCCTGACCTACTCTTCCAGTTTGACCTATTAGACCTCCATGTGTCCTGACCTACTCTTCCAGTTTGACCTATTAGACCTCCATGTGTCCTGACCTACTCTTCCAGTTTGACCTATTAGACCCCCATGTGTCATGACCTACTCTTCCAGTTTGACCTATTAGACCCACATGTGTCCTGACCTACTCTTCCAGTTTGACCTATTAGACCCACATGTGTCCTGACCTACTCTTCCAGTTTGACCTATTAGACCCCCATGTGTCCTGACCTACTCTTTCAGTTTGACCTATTAGACTCTTAATTTCAGCTATTTTTACATTGTATGTAGTTTTATTCTTCATTTTCTGCTGATAAGATGTTGCAGCATAATGACTTTCAAATAATGATTCTATGGTGATACTTGTATAACTTGTATGTGAAAATGTTTATCTCATTGTAATGTCATTAACCTCTAAGCTACTGACAGGACATGTTCTATGGAGATACTAATAATCTCATTCTGCTATATTTAGAAAAACTCAAGTTGATGCCTGAAAGTGTACAAAGAAGAAAAGTAATAAGAAATGCGTTTGTTCTGTGTTTTTGTTTTTTTCTTCAGTTTCTATTCAGTTCATTATCTTGTTGATTTATCACAGGTTCTGGATTGGTTCTGGACAATCATCGCCAGTTTCAGTGAGGAACAAATGGCTAGATTGCTGCAGTTTATTACTGGTTGCTCTCAGCTTCCTCCGGGAGGATTTTCTGAGCTAAATCCCAAGATTCAACTGTCTTCTGCCCCTACATACAACAACTTGCCATCGTCTCACACGTGGTAGGTTTCTGCTTTCTTTGCTTTGGCTTGGTTCTTCTTCTTCTTCTTCTTCACCATATATAAGAACTAGTACCCCACCATGTAGAAGGGCTAGTACCCCACCATGTAGAAGGGCTAGTACTCCACCATGTACAAGGCTAGCACCCCACCATATAGAAGGGCTAGTACCCCACCATATAGAAGGGCTAGTACCCCACCAAATATAAGAGCTAGTACCCCACCATGTAGAAGGGCTAGCACCCCACCATGTAGAAGGCTAGCACCCCACCACGTAGAAGGGCTAGCACCTCACCATTTATAAGAGCTAGTACCCCACCATGTAGAAGGGCTAGTACCCTACCATATATAAGAGCTAGTACCCCACCATATATAAGGGATAGTACCCCACCATATAGAATGGCTAGTACCCCACCATATATAAGAGCTATTCCCCCACCATGTAGAAGGGCTAGCACCCCACCATGTAGAAGGCTATCACCCCACCATGTAAAAGGGCTAGCACCCCACCATATAGAAGGGCTAGTACCCCACCATATATAAGAGATAGTACCCCACCATATAGAAGGACTAGTACCCCACCATATAGAAGGGCTAGTACCCCACCAAATAGAAAATTTTGCTTTAGAAACCAGCATTGTGTGAGCACATAAATGCTCTGTACAGGCTTCCTGCAAAAATAACACTGGTACTGCCTGAAGCTACTAATAAAGACTGTGAGTGACAGAAGAACACTGGTGCTGCCTGAAGCTACTTATGACGACTGTGAGTGACAGAAGAACACTGGTGCTGCCTGAAGCTACTTATGACGACTGTGAGTGACAGAGCTAGATATTTAATTCTGTTGCCCACTGAAAATAGATGTTTGAGGCAAGTGATCTAACTGGTGTTCTTTTCTTATCAGTTTTAACCAGTTGTGTTTGCCAGACTACGACAGCATGGAAACTTTCCATAAGATGTTGCTGATTGCCATCATGGAAGGAAACCAGGGTTTTGGGATGGCTTGATCTTCACAAATACTCACATTTTTTATTTGTAAATAACTCAACACCAGATGCAAATTGTGTTGTATGCATTTATTTGTACACTTGAATGATTTGATATGTTTATATTGACATGTTTGGTCTGTGCTTGATAATAGGGGCGTACAATGTAATAGATTCTATTATCATGTCTGAAAGTTAAGATGTAATAGATTCTACGATCATGTCTGAAAGTTAAAATGTAATAGATTCTACGATCATGTCTGAAAGTTAAGACGTAATAGATTCTATGATCATGTCTGAAAGTTAAGATGTAATAGATTCTACGATCATGTCTGAAAGCTAAGATGTAATTAGAGGTTCTACGATCATGTTTGGATCAAACTGGCCCATATTCAAGCTGTCAGTTGAGCATGATAAAAGTTAGGGACCATCCATAAATAGACGTTGAAAAAATTCTGGCATTTTTTAACCCTCCTCTCACGTATGTCCACCTCTGTCCACTTTTGGCTCACCCCTCCCCTTGTAGACGTCCATTCGTGTGGCCTTGATTCAAAGATTTATCGCCTGTAATGTAAGTGGCATGTCCTGTGCAGAACGTCACTTCTTACAACCGTCAACCTATCTGCCTGTTATAAGTGTCTTGGCAGGTGTGCAGTATGGCAGGTTGTCATTACTTGCCATATGCAGTGGGGTGATCACACCAAGGCGAGATTCGAACCTGATACATTGGGATTATAAAACGGGCCCCCACCTCTATGCCTCACTATAATCACCTACCAATACATAGAACTTTGTTTCATTTTATACAATATATCATTTGTATACAGATATTTCAATTTAATTATGTGAGACATAAATCTTCTTAATATTCTCTACGTGTTCAAGATTTTGAGTCTCAAAAGAGGAACAAACAACGTGCGAAAAACATTTATTTGAGTTTAACTAGTTAGTAAAACACTTTCCACAGTAAGATGGTTTGTTAATCTCATACAATCAAGTCTCTAACACTTCATCCCCAACACCAGTGTCAGCTATGGGGCTACCGTCACCATCTTAAAAAATACTAGCCATGACCCGTACATTTGTATGTGAGTAAGAGTTGCTGTGCAATGCAGATGCCTTCTTTCAACTTACATACCCCCTTACCCTCCCCCACCCAATGTTCACTTTTAACATCCCCCTCCCCTAACACACACCCCCCCCCCCCACCCCTCTCCTAACATCCCCCTTCCCTCATCTCTTGTAAGCATATTTTATAGATATCCTCATTGGCCAATACTGACACTTTTCTGGAGTTCAGTTCACCAAATTCCCAAAATTGTCTCCACGTTGCAGGCAGGTGGTGAGGTCGTCACCTGGATAGACCTTGTGAGGTTGTGAGATAGATAGACCTGGTGAGTTAGATAGACCTGGTGAGGTTGTTAGATAGACCTTGTGAGTTAGATAGACCTGGTGAGGTTGTGAGTTAAATAGACCTGAATAGACCATGTGATGTCATCACCTCAATAGAGTAGGTAAGGACGTCACTTGGATAGACCAGGTGAGGTCATCAACTGGATAGACCAGACTCAGATTATGATTATGACTATTATGATTATGACTTTTCTCTCTCGTTTCGTATAAAAGTGTCTCGAGAGATTCGAAAAGTACACTTGAGTTTATTTGTGTGTACATGAAATGCACAGCTGCAGTTTGTTGGATGTTGGCATCCAAATAATGTACAACAACAACTGTAATTGGTTGCTAGCACTGACATAATCACCATCACGTAAACAGCCTAGAGGCACCCCCAATCACCCCTTTATTGTTTTTCTTTTGCTTGCCTTGTTTCCCAAGGTGGAGTGCATTATACTATGTTTTGTACCAAATGATCCAGCTCATCCAACTTCAGTACATATTTTGTTTTTGCACTTTATTCATGGTTTTACTTCCTGTAGTGACATGACCTTGTTACTTTGGGGATCAGAACACAGCAAGTTTAGGTTGTGAGCCATACTGCTGTTAACCACTTCCCATAGGGGCATGACCTCGCTGTTTTGTCGATCCGAACACAGCAAGTTTAGGTTGTGAGTCGTACTGCTAACCACTTGACTGCCAACGCCCCCCCCCCCCCCCCCCTCCGATTTGTCTATTAATCATTCCATTAGTTCACTCACTGTTTTTCCAGATATCTTGTCATTCCATCTCAGATCATCAAATTTTGAATTCATAAACTTTTCTTTTTATTAGATCCTTTGTTACAAAACGTTTTTGACTGAAGTATATGGAGACCATTTTAATTTTCTGTCCTCTCTTTCAGCATTGGTTTGATAATATACTACTCAAAATAATACTAGGACCACTCACAATTTTCAGTTGAGTTGTGCGTGTGTGTGATGGGGAGAATTATTGCTGCAAATATTGAAACGGCTTCATTTTTAATATAGCTCTTCAATTATATACAGTCCTCACTTGGTTTCTTGATCTGGTCTACCCATGTTTTATGTGTAGTCCTTGGTCTGGCCATGTTTTATGTGTAGTCCTTGGTCTGGCCATGTTTTATGTGTAGTCCCTGGTCTGGCCATGTTTTATGTGAAGTCCCTGGTCTGGCCATGTTTTATGTGTAGCAATCTCCCGAGGAAGCTCATGTTTGCCATTGTTTCATGTGTTTATTCATTGTGATAGAGATTGTCATTAAAACTGAATGCCATGAAATAACAACACAAAAATAGCTATATAAGACACTTGAGAGAAATCTCGAACCTTTTACTGTCTGACCTAATTTACAAGATTTTTGTTTTCCTGGCTAAAGCAAGAACAGTAACCCTGTTGTCAAATAGTTTTGTTTTAATTTGAGCTCAAAATAAAATATCTTTATTTAATTTAGAAGACAGAATTCAATACTTATTTACTTAATTCAATAATTTATTATGTGAGGTATTCACAATAAAAGTATGTATTTTCTTACAAAACACTGTAATAACAACATTTATTCCCTTTACTAAGGTCCACTGGCAGATCTGTAGGGCTTTATATATTATTATAATACATCAAATGTTATTACTCTGTGTAGGAATGTGCACTGACCTTTGTGTTCATTTGTCTCACGTCCGTTCAGTCTATGTCTGATTCAATGAATATCATTACTGCTGAGTCAGAGTTACCTTCCACGTCTTAATCGACCTTTTATTCAATAAGCTTGTTTTGTTCACACGTATGATCATTGACCTCTCACTTATTGAAGCATGGATTGCCTGGAAAAACCATGGTTCTTTTAAATTCATATAAAATATTTGTAAAAGCAAATTTTCTAATACTGTTCATATTTTAAAGCTGCACTTAAGTCCAAAATCGGACTGTAGATAAGGTATGTAAAACAACTAAACGGTTTTACTATCATACAGCATGGACAATTGTGGGCCATGTGAACTGTAACGAATTATATTACGAACATAATGTAACAATTATAATGACAACATACATGAGTGTGCGTGTGACAGGTTGTTCTGTGTCTAACATCATGAAGTCAAGCATGGATGACTGTAATGGATTAGGGTTCTTGTGACTTGATCTTTTCAGATCTGTTGGTTCCTTTCGTATTGGTGTTAGTTCAAAACTTGCGTGTTCAAGTGTTTTTGTTGATTTTAATGAGATATATATCGAGAGATTTTCCAACAATTACATTGGATCTACAGAGATGTCAATACAGAGCGGTTCACCCTCTCACCATTTGCAGATGACATCGTGCTCGTCAGTCATACAATTAATGAAGCCTGCTCGTCAGTCATACAATTAATGAAGCCTGCTCGTCAGTCATACAATTAATGAAGCCTGCTCGTCAGTCATACAATTAATGAAGCCTGCTCGTCAGTCATACAATTAATGAAGCCTGCTCGTCAGTCATACAATTAATGAAGCCTGCTCGTCAGTCATACAATTAATGAAGCCTGCTCGTCAGTCATACAATTAATGAAGCCTGCTCGTCAGTCATACAATTAATGAAGCCTGCTCGTCAGTCATACAATTAATGAAGCCTGCTCTTCAGTCATACAATTGAGATTGAGAAAGCCTGCTCGTCAGTCATACAATTAATGAAGCCTGCTCGTCAGTCATACAATTGAGGAAGCCCAACAATCTTTGAACAACCTAAATGGGGTCAGTAGAACTGCTCGTCTGAAGATAAATAAAACACAATACCTCAGAAACCCTAACTGCCTGAAGCAAGACATTAGGATAGGAGATGAACCTATCGAATATGTCCACTCCTATATCTACCTAGGTCAAGAGATAAATGCCAACCACAAGATCAACCTCGAAATCTCTAGACAGCAAAAAGCAGATAGGTTTTCCTTTAACACATTAAGCCAATACTCTAAGAGATGAAAGACACCACGGCGAGAGCACACACTTTCAATTCTATGGTCAATACAGCAATGATTGACGTATGCTAAGTGTAGTTTGTGTAAAACAGATGCTGAGACACTCAGAGAGCAATGGAACAATGTGTATTAAAAATTTCAATATAGGAGTAGATCCACAATGGAGAAATTCAATATTAAACTTGTTAAGGATGTTGTGGAAGCAGTGATATCACGCCAACATCATTGGGCCGGACATGTGGGCCGCATGCCTGACAACAGGTGGGCACGTAGAACAATGTTTTGGTGGCCATATGCCTGTACACGTCCACGGGCTCGCCCACCACCTATGCAATGGTGAGATGGACTAACCAAAGACTTAGACCTGCATTGGTACAGCGTTACAAAAGATCGGGACACATACAGAATATTGTTGGCTTTCTTGCATACGGCATCTACCGGACTGACGCCGAAGATATTATGTTGTATATATAGTTTTGTATTGTTTGGAAGCCATCATGGCATGAGAGTGTATTGACTGGCTCAGTGGTCAGGATACTCATCTTCTAATCAAAAAGACACGGGTCTAAACCCTAGTAAGAATCTAGGTTTTTTTATATCACCGGTGAAATGCAAACCTAGCCTGCGCACTGCATGGCTACTGCCGAAATGTATCTATCATACAAACCCTCCCTGTGGGAAAAAATGGAACTGGTCATTTAGATTATGAAAAGTTTAGAGCTAATACAAGCAGGTGGTTTCTAATACACTTCATCCCAGTCAGCAGTGTCTGCCTGACTACCTACCTTATATAGTCCAGGCTAAAAGCAGCATATCGTTACAGAGATGGTAGAAAATATACCAGGTATTTGAAACAAGAACAGCCAGACTGAAAAAGAAAGAAGAGACATAACCCTGAGGAACATAGCGAAAAACTACCTAAGCATGGACTGGACCCATGCATACAAACTGCAAACAACAACACAGCACAGAATGGAGGGGGAGGGGTATTCCTGAGCCTAACAAATGGTAGAAAAACACTGTCAGTGGTAACTGGAAAATTCTCAAGCAATTTCAGAGAGGAGGCAGAGGCACTGAAGGCTGCAGTAGAAGCAATGCTGACAGGCGAAAGCAATGAAAGCCAGATAGTCCTGTTTACAGATGCCCTGTTCGTGGTTACAGCACTAAAAAGCCAGAAAAATATAGAACTTAATGATTTAAGAGCAGTACTCTGTCAACTATGCCAGCAGTCCGCACCAAAAAGAGTAGTGGTACAGTGGGTTCCATCCCACTGTAACATTCAAGGCAACCAGGAGGCAGACAGACTGGAAAAAGAAGGTGCAAGACTACCACAACCAGATTCTAGTGTAACCTACGAAGAGTCCAAAAGGTTTATTAGGGCCAGATTCCTGGCCAAATGGGAAACAGGGCATACTGGCTACACAAAAAATGATGCCTATTACCAATTGAACAGAAGAGAGCAGGTAGTGGTCCTCAGACTCCGCACAGGCCACAACAGACTGAGGTACCATCTATTCAATAAATTGAAGATAGGTGGTACTGACAAATGCACCTGTGGTACAGGGAAAATGACCGTTGAACATCTGCTGCAAAATTGCCTGACATACGAGAACCAGAGAAAGCACATGTGGCCATTACCAGTGGCAACACTAGACAAGCTCTATGGCAGTGTCGACAGCCTCAGGATGACTGCTGCTTTCTTCGAACAAATTCAAGTTGACATCTGACAGCGTACGAAGAAGAAGATATAGTCCAGGCTGTCGGTTGGTACATCACGATGGGACTTCTTTGGGAGAGTAAGAGGCATTATCATCACAGACCACTGCACAACAACAACCTTCAGTATAGGATTGTAGGTCAAGGTTGTAACTCTGATATCAAGTGACATCCTCATGATCCATTAGTCAGGTTAAATCTGAACATCAGTGGAGTCTTCAAACTGTTCGAAGCGGATGGATATGGCTTAAGTGATGACTTGTTAGATGAAGACACAGTCCATGATAACTTGTTAGATGAGACAGTACTGAAGTCAGTCCATGATAACTTGTTAGATGAGGAGACAGTCCATGATAACTTGTTAGATGAGGACACAGTCCATGATAACTTGTTAGATGAGGACACAGTATTAGATGACTTAGAGATCCTTATAGTGCAAAGATTTATAATAAAACCTGGAATCACCCACTTGTTAGGATAGAGTAGAGGGGTATAGCCAGTGCCCGAGCACCTATGGGTCTGCCCAGAGTTCAGAACTAACATTGTATATACATTTTGTTGTACCATAATACACAACTGTGTATGTTGAAGTTAAAAAGGGCCAAGCTTGCTGGATTTAATGGCTTCCACTTTGAACAGTGAACTAAAGATTCTTCCTACATGCCTGTCTCCTTGCAGCAAATGGCTGATGCTTTCATAACTTTCATTCTGTTATTACTGAAAGTTTGGCTACTAATAATGAATTATCTTTTCATCCTTTTGATAATTGTTCTCCAGATTTTGTAGCATTATTTTCGGACAAGTGTTTCTAGTATCATTCATTCCATATTCTCCAGCCATAGCAGTCCATATGTTATATTTTGTATGTTGATGAAAATGTTTCACCACCATTATACACAAACAGCTCCTTCTGTGATGGTTAATCATGGCTGCTTATATCTGCTGTATTATCTTCAATAGCTGCAGACAGCAATATTCGATGATTGTATTGTTGAATTGTAAAGTTGTATATATTTGTTTGTTGGGATATGTTACACGGGAGAAATATGAGTGTGCATTGTCAGGACAATCAAATATGTTTTATGTTTTTGGGTCAGTAAAAGATTGTTATACAATTTGACTTAGCTAATTCTTCCAGAACATGTGATTGGCAGAGTGGCTAGTGCAGCATTTGTTAATAGTTTGCCCTAAAAACAATTGTCAGGTCCGAAGATACACTGGAAACAATTGTTAGGTTTGAAGATACACTGGAAACAATTGTCAGGTCTGAAGATACACTAGAAACAATTGTCAGGTTTTAGGGCATCCTAGAAACAATTGTTATGTGTCAGGGTACCCTGGAAATAATTGTCAGGTCTCAGAGCACCCTAGAAACAATTGTCAGGTCTCAGAGCACCCTAGAAACAATTGTCAGGTCTGAACATACCCTAGAAACAATTGTCAGGTCTTAGGGCATCCTAGAAACAATTGTCAGGTCTGAACATACCCTGGAAACAATTGTCAGGTCTTAGGGCATCCTAGAAACAATTGTTAGTCTCAGAGCACCCTGGAAACAATTGTCAGGTCTACAAATTTAGGTTGAGCATGCAGTCATACATCCCTCAGTTTGAAAAAGATGAAGAACTTGTGGGAGTTTAACATTCCAGGCCATTTCATGTAGATATCTGCCACAGTTCATAACATGATAGTTGATATGCTGTCTTAAATGTCATGAACTTTGGTTTGTGCTTCTGTTTATTGTGTTTGTATGATGTGTATTTAATAATGAATATCAAAATGGTGTATCAGCTTTCAGCTGTTTGAATTGTTCCAATAACTAATCAAGCTTGTGGTCTAGGGGCTAGCTTGCACTTACAGACTTATTCCCCCTTCACAATACAGTATTTCGCAATTGCTTGTACAATATGTAAATATAGGCGTATATCCATCATGCCTAGAAATTCACTTGTTTGTTGAAATGATTTGTGTTCATTGTTGTTATTTCAACTGACAGAGCATGAGCTGCAGTAGTCAGTGACCCATAGCTGACTGGCAGCATCAGGGCCAGCGAACCAGAGCTGACAAGACCCTTCTACACCTTCACGCGGTGATCCTAGATAATAGGCTGCAACAGAGCAGACTGGCTAAGGAGAATTGATTGAAGAGGGAATGCTAACCCGGTACTCAAAAAATGCTTGCTGAAGTCGGATGTGTTGGACCGAAAGGTGCAAATATCGCAGTCAAGCTGTAAACTACGACACAACGCATTCCGTTCTCTGGACTACATTCTGCTACTTAAGCTCTTTCAGGGTTTGGTAGCCGGAGATTGAGAACGAACGAAGCCAAGCCATTTCAACTGAGTGATCAGATGTATGCATAGCTGTTTTCTGTGACCAAGTCAGATCAAGTTACATCTTCTGTGACCAAGTCAGATCAAGTTACATCTTCTATCCAAGTCAGATCAAGTTACATCTTCTGTGACCAAGTCAGATTAAGTGACATCTTCTAGCTAAGTCAGATCAAGTTACATCTTCTAGCCAAGTTAGATTAAGTGACATCTGTGACCAAGTCAGATCAAGTGACATCTTCTGTGACCAAGCCAGATTAAGTGACATCTTCTGTGACCAAGTCAGATTAAGTGACATCTTCTAGCCAAACCAGATTTTTGCACTAACCTACATTGAGACATCATAAGAGCCATTTATAGTCTGTTCTCTTGAACTTGTGCTGTCTGTTCATAGTTCATCATGCATTGTCCAGCAGTAAGTAAGTTGCTCATCGCAAGCGAAGATGGCGACATCATCAGACTGTCCTCATCCTGAAGATGTAACCTGCGCTGAATTTGGATTATAGTGAGAAAGAAGCTGTGCTGGACATTAATCTCACTCTCTCGTCCTGAGTCACCGGGAACCAGTGGCAAGACATACAAGTAGCTCAAGATTCAGATTGTACAATCCGTGAGACTAGGGGTCGCTTGAAACTTGGGGGATTCGATCGTCCACCATTTACTTGACGATTTGAGAGGCTAATGTCGTACCTATCTACATTGTTCAGCAATAAGGATGTATCAGTGCATAGTTGATTTATTTTCAGACACAAGAAATTTTAACAAACAATTTCAAGCATGACAAGTGATGTTATGACTGCTAGTGGTTTATGCATCTTTTCAGCTTCAGGGTTTAGGCTTCTCTTCTAGGACAGGGTTTAGGCTTCTCTTCTAGGACAGGGTTTAGGCTTCTCTTTTACCATAGTGTTTGCAGTCTTCTTTTCTTGTGGCTTATAGGTTCTACAGAATAGGGAAGGCAGTCTCATACCCAATCCTCATCAATGACCTTGAACAACATGATTAACAGGTGGATAAATGTTAGGGTTAAGGCGGTACTCATCCAAAATTGCTGTTTGAAATTAAAGATGAACTAGCAAAACCATTGGCTATATTATATTCTCAAGCACTTGTGAAGGGGATTGGAAAGATGCAGCAGTGATCCCCTTGTCCTAAAGGCAAAGCAATCAATCTAGCCCATTATAGACCCGTGAGTTTGATGAGCATAGTCTGCACAATGTTAGTCTTCTAGTCGGCGAGGTTTACGAAGGAGACTGTGCATTTCAGGTCTTTGCTGGTCCCCCACAGCTTTTTGAGCATGGTCACTCCCCCAGACCAGACTGCCTCTCTTTGGTCTGCATAGGTAGGGCATTCTTGCAGAATATGTTCTGGTGTTTGCTTGGGTGCTCCACAATTGCACGTGGCAGTGTCTCTGGTACCCATTCTGTGGAGGTGGGCCTTGAGTCTACAATGTCTTGTTCTGAGTCTGAAGATCTTTGCCAAGTTTGTCTATGCTGTCATTCTCTGGTTTGTATTCTTTGTGCTGTTCTCTCCATTCTGTCTTCTGTTTGATGAGTGTCTTTGCTTCTTTATACCTCTGTGGATAGGGAATCTGCTTGTCACCACTTCCAGCTTTTGCGAGCTCATCTACTTTCTCGTTTCCTGGGATCCCACAGTAGGCCGGAATAAACTGGTTTGTGAGACCTCAATCCTATGTTGTATTTTATTTCATGTGAGAGTTTGGGGCTTGAGATAGCTTGAGATGGCTTGACATGGCTTGAGATGGCTTGAGATGGCTTGGAGTACACTCCTGGAGTCTATCTTGTTTGTGGCTTGAGATGGCTTGACATGGCTAGAGATGGCTTGACATGGCTTGAGATGGCTTGACATGGCTTGGAGTACACTCCTGGAGTCTATCTTGTTTGTGGCTTGAGATGGCTTGGAGTACACTCCTGGAGTCTATCTTGTTTGTGGCTTGAGATGGCTTGGAGTACACTCCTGGAGTCTATCTTGTTTATGGCTTGAAGTACACTCCTGGAGTCTATCTTGTTTGTGGCTTGAGATGGCTTAGAGTACACCTCTGGTGTTTATCTTGTTTGTGGCTTGACATTGCTTGGAGTACACTCCTGGAGTCTATCTTGTTTGTGGCTTGAGATGATTTGGAGTACACCTCAGGAGTTTATCTTGTTTGTGGCTTGACATGGCTTGGAGTACACCTCTGGAGTTTATCTTGTTTGTGGCTTGACATGGCTTGGAGTACACTCCTGGAGTCTATCTTGTTTGTGGCTTGAGATGGTTTGGAGTACACCTCAGGAGTTTATCTTGTTTGTGGCTTGACATGGCTTGGAGTACACCTCTGGAGTTTATCTTGTTTGTGGCTTGACATGGCTTGGAGTACACTCCTGGAGTCTATCTTGTTTGTGGCTTGAGATGGCTTGGAGTACACTCCTGGAGTCTATCTTGTTTGTGGCTTGAGATGGCTTGGAGTACACCTCTGGAGTTTATCTTGTTTGTGGCTTGAGATGGCTTGGAGTACACTCCTGGAGTCTATCTTGTTTGTGGCTTGAGATGGCTTGGAGTACACCTCTGGAGTTTATCTTGTTTGTGGCTTGACATGGCTTGGAGTACACTCCTGGAGTCTATCTTGTTTGTGGCTTGAGATGGCTTGGAGTACACTCCTGGAGTTTATCTTGTTTGTGGCTTGACATGGCTTGGAGTACACTCCTGGTGTCTATCTTGTTTGTGGCTTGAGATGGCTTGGAGTACACTCCTGGAGTCTATCTTGTTTGTGACTTAATGTGGCTTGAAGTACACTCCTGGAGTCTATCTTGTTTGTGGCTTGATGTGGCTTGGAGTACACTCCTGGAGTCTGTTAAAATGACCGTTTTCCTTGTATTTATGTTTGGCTGATAAGAATCTGAGTTGCTGCATGAACAGCTCTTGCTTCAGCTCTGAAAATGGTACAGGTATCTCCTGCTGGTATGGAGTGATTTTCTATGTCGCCATTGGAGTGTTCAATGTAGATTCCACTGCCTCCCCTTTTATTACTCACCAAGGCCGATCCATCTGTGTACATGTGTGTCCAAGAGTTGCTCACCGAGGCAGATCCATCTGTGTACACGTGTGTCCAAGAGTTGCTAGGGTACTTTCTCTTGAACTCCTGTAGAACGTGAATTTTTTTATCAGTTGCCGACTGCTATTTTTCTCCACATAATTTTAGTCAATTATCAAAGAAAACATTGAACTTCACTTGGACAAATTTAATCGAATTAGAAATAGTCAGCATGGATTTACTAAATGGAGATCGCTCTCAACAAATCTATGGAAGAGGTTATCAGAATACTAGATCGAGGGGTTATTTATCTAGATTTTGCAAAGACCATTGATAGAGTACCTCATCAAGGATTGTTTCGAAACTTGAAATCACATGGATTAGGTGGCGAAGTTGCCTAATAGAAAGAAAATTGGTGAACGGAAAGATAACAGGGAGAGGTCATAAATGAGTACAACTCTGGGTGGTGTGAGGTTAAAGAGTTGAGTGCCACAGGGCTCCGTGTTGGGATCAATTTGGCTCTTGATACATATAAATAATGTTGGATAATAATAATGTTCACTTAGGCACCCGAGGCCCGTTGCGCCGGTCGGTCACATCTATGACCCACAGCTGTGGCGTGGTTCCAAGCCTCGTTCAGGGCGGAGGTCGGCCACATCCATGCCCACAGCTGTGGCGTGGTTCCAGGCCTCGTTCAGGGCGGAGGAGGAGGTTGCTTCTTGCTGGAGCCATACTGTTCGGGGACGGCCTCTTCTGTGCATCCAGTTGACCCAGGGAAGACTTTTGGCGGCGAAGATCGACTTGTGTAGTATCTTGTGGACAGGGGTTTCCTGGTTCAGCAAGACATCATGACCAAACTTGGCGCCTGTCAAGTGTTTCTGAGATTAGGCATAGGCCTGTTTTAGCAGACACCTAACAAAAGTGAATGAGCATGTCTAGGCATCAGTGGAAAAGGCAAATGCAATGTTAGGTATTCTTCTTTCGTTCTTCGTTGTTCGTTCGTTTTCAATCTCCCGCTACCAAGCCTTGAACAGGGCTTTCCAAGTAGCAGGATGTAGTCCGGAGAACGGAAAGCGTTGTGTCGCTAGTTTACAGCTTAGCTGCAATATTTGCACATGTTGGTCTGACACATCTGTCTTCGGCAGCAATGTTAGGTATGATAAAAAGAAACATTAAACATAGGAGCAAGGAAGTGATCGACAACCTGTATAAATAATTAGTTGTACCTAGAGTGGATTATTGTGTACAGGTGTGGAGTCCTTATCGTAGAGGGGATATAAGGATTCAAAGAACAGCAACAAATCTGATAGTGGGATTCTGGAATTATAATTATGAGGAAAAACTCAGAAAAAAACAGTAAACATTGTCTAGAAAAAAGAGAAGAATTTGAGGTGACTATACATGTTTATAAGATAATCAAAGGAAAGGATAAATTAGACTATAACAAGTTCTTTAAATTACACCTGTCTTCAAGAACAAGATACCACCGCTACAAATCAATTAAAGAAAGGTTCAGATTAAATATTAGGACATTTTTTTTAAATCAGAGTAGTGTATTCTTGGAATTCTTTGCTTTAGGAAATAGTGAGGGCTAAGTCAGTTAATGCATTCAAACATAGATTGGATGCAGAGTTAATTTTAGATTAAGTTGAGTAGAAGAAACTAGGTGTATACAGACTCTGCAAGGCCTTCTAACCAGTATAAAGAAGTTATGACTAGAGAACTGATTCACATCTGTGTGTGCCTTTGTGAGGTGGCCTCCATAACATGACCAGATTCACACTGATGTGTGCCTTTGTGAGATGGCCTCCATAATATGACCAGGGAACTGATGTGTGCCTTTGTGAGATGGCCTCCATAATATGACCAGGGAACTGATGTGTGCCTTTGTGAGGTGGCCTCCATAACATGACCAGGGAACTGATGTGTGCCTTTGTGAGATGGCCTCCATAACATGACCAGGGAACTGATGTCTGCCTTTGTGAGGTGGCCTCCATAACATGACCAGGGAACTGATGTGCGCCTTTGTGAGGTGGCCTCCATAACATGACCAGGGAACTGATGTGTGCCTTTGTGAGGTGGCCTCCATAACATGACCAGATTCACACTGATGTGTGCCTTTGTGAGGTGGCCTCCATAACATGACCAGGGAACTGATGCCTGCCTTTGTGAGGTGGCCTCCATAACATGACCAGGGAGCTGATGTGTGCTTTGTGAGATGGCCTCCATAACATTACCAGGGAACTGATGTCTGCCTTTGTGAGGTGGCCTCCATAACATGACCAGGGAACTGATGTGTGCCTTTGTGAGGTGGCCTCCATAACATGACCAGGGAACTGATGTCTGCCTTTGTGAAGTGGCCTCCATAATATGACCAGATTCACACTGATGTGTGCCTTTGTGAGGTGGCCTCCATAACATGACCAGGGAACTGATGCCTGCCTTTGTGAGGTGGCCTCCATAACATGACCAGGGAACTGATGTGTGCCTTTGTGAGATGGCCTCCATAACATGACCAGGGAACTGATGTCTGCCTTTGTGAGGTGGCCTCCATAACATGACCAGGGAACTGATGTGTGTCTTTGTGAGGTGGCCTCCATAACATGACCAGGGAACTGATGTCTGCCTTTGTGAGGTGGCCTCCATAACATGACCAGGGAACTGATGTGTGTCTTTGTGAGGTGGCCTCCATAACATGACCAAGGAACTGATGTCTGCCTTTGTGAGATGGCCTCCATTACATGACCAGATTCACACTGATGTGTGCCTTTGTGAGGTGGCCTCCATAACATGACCAGAGAACTGATATGTGCCTTTGTGAGGTGGCCTCCATAACATTACCAGATTCACACTGATGTGTGCCTTTGTGAGGTGGCCTCCATAACATGACCAGGGAACTGATGTGTGCCTTTGTGAGGTGGCCTCCATAACATGACCAGATTCACACTGATGTGTGCCTTTGAGGTGGCCTCCATAACATGACCAGGGAACTGATGTGTGCCTTTGTGAGGTGGCCTCCATAACATGACCAGATTCACACTGATGTGTGCCTTTGTGAGGTGGCCTCCATAACATGACCAGATTCACACTGATGTGTGCCTTTGTGAGGTGGCCTCCATAACATGACCAGATTCACACTGATGTGTGCCTTTGTGAGGTGGCCTCCATAACATGACCAGAGAACTGATGTGTGCCTTTGTGAGGTGGCCTCCATAACATTGACCAGATTCACACTGATGTGTGCCTTTGTGAGGTGGCCTCCATAACATGACCAGATTACACTGATGTGTACCTTTGTGAGGTGGCCTCCATAACATGACCAGATTCACACTGATGTGTGCCTTTGTGAGGTGGCCTCCATAACATGACCAGATTCACACTGATGTGTGCCTTTGTGAGGTGGCCTCCATAACATGACCAGAGAACTGATGTGTGCCTTTGTGAGGTGGCCTCCATAACATGACCAGATTACACTGATGTGTGCCTTTGTGAGGTGGCCTCCATAACATGACCAGAGAACTGATGTGTGCCTTTGTGAGGTGGCCTCCATAACATGACCAGGGAACTGATGTGTGCCTTTGTGAGGTGGCCTCCATAACATGACCAGGGAACTGATGTGTGCCTTTGTGCGGTGGCCTCCATAACATGACCAGGGAACTGATGTGTGCCTCTGTGAGGTGGCCTCCATAACATGACCAGGGAACTGATGTCTGCCTTTGTGAGGTGGCCTCCATAACATGACCAGGGAACTGATGTCTGCCTTTGTGAGGTGGCCTCCATAACATGACCAGGGAACTGATGTGTGCCTTTGTGAGGTGGCCTCCATAACATGACCAGGGAACTGATGTCTGCCTTTGTGAAGTGGCCTCCATAATATGACCAGATTCACACTGATGTGTGCCTTTGTGAGGTGGCCTCCATAACATGACCAGGGAACTGATGCCTGCCTTTGTGAGGTGGCCTCCATAACATGACCAGGGAACTAATGTGTGCCTTTGTGAGATGGCCTCCATAACATGACCAGGGAACTGATGTCTGCCTTTGTGAGGTGGCCTCCATAACATGACCAGGGAACTGATGTGTGTCTTTGTGAGGTGGCCTCCATAACATGACCAGGGAACTGATGTCTGCCTTTGTGAGGTGGCCTCCATAACATGACCAGGGAACTGATGTGTGTCTTTGTGAGGTGGCCTCCATAACATGACCAAGGAACTGATGTCTGCCTTTGTGAGATGGCCTCCATTACATGACCAGATTCACACTGATGTGTGCCTTTGTGAGGTGGCCTCCATAACATGACCAGAGAACTGATGTGTGCCTTTGTGAGGTGGCCTCCATAACATTACCAGATTCACACTGATGTGTGCCTTTGTGAGGTGGCCTCCATAACATGACCAGGGAACTGATGTGTGCCTTTGTGAGGTGGCCTCCATAACATGACCAGATTCACACTGATGTGTGCCTTTGAGGTGGCCTCCATAACATGACCAGGGAACTGATGTGTGCCTTTGTGAGGTGGCCTCCATAACATGACCAGATTCACACTGATGTGTGCCTTTGTGAGGTGGCCTCCATAACATGACCAGATTCACACTGATGTGTGCCTTTGTGAGGTGGCCTCCATAACATGACCAGATTCACACTGATGTGTGCCTTTGTGAGGTGGCCTCCATAACATGACCAGAGAACTGATGTGTGCCTTTGTGAGGTGGCCTCCATAACATTGACCAGATTCACACTGATGTGTGCCTTTGTGAGGTGGCCTCCATAACATGACCAGATTACACTGATGTGTACCTTTGTGAGGTGGCCTCCATAACATGACCAGATTCACACTGATGTGTGCCTTTGTGAGGTGGCCTCCATAACATGACCAGATTCACACTGATGTGTGCCTTTGCGAGGTGGCCTCCATAACATGACCAGATTCACACTGATGTGTGCCTTTGTGAGGTGGCCTCCATAACATGACCAGAGAACTGATGTGTGCCTTTGTGAGGTGGCCTCCATAACATGACCAGATTCACACTGATGTGTGCCTTTGTGAGGTGGCCTCCATAACATGACCAGATTACACTGATGTGTGCCTTTGTGAGGTGGCCTCCATAACATGACCAGAGAACTGATGTGTGCCTTTGTGAGGTGGCCTCCATAACATGACCAGGGAACTGATGTGTGCCTTTGTGAGGTGGCCTCCATTACATGACCAGGGAACTGATGTGTGCCTTTGTGCGGTGGCCTCCATAACATGACCAGGGAACTGATGTGTGCCTCTGTGAGGTGGCCTCCATAACATGACCAAAGAACTGATGTCTGCCTTTGTGAGGTGGCCTCCATAACATGACCAGGGAACTGATGTCTGCCTTTGTGAGGTGGCCTCCATAACATGACCAGGGAACTGATGTGTGCCTTTGTGAGGTGGCCTCCATAACATGACCAGATTCACACTGATGTGTGTCTTTGTGAGGTGGCCTCCATAACATGACCAAGGAACTGATGTCTGCCTTTGTGAGATGGCCTCCATTACATGACCAGATTCACACTGATGTGTGCCTTTGTGAGGTGGCCTCCATAACATGACCAGAGAACTGATGTGTGCCTTTGTGAGGTGGCCTCCATAACATTACCAGATTCACACTGATGTGTGCCTTTGTGAGGTGGCCTCCATAACATGACCAGGGAACTGATGTGTGCCTTTGTGAGGTGGCCTCCATAACATGACCAGATTCACACTGATGTGTGCCTTTGAGGTGGCCTCCATAACATGACCAGGGAACTGATGTGTGCCTTTGTGAGGTGGCCTCCATAACATGACCAGATTACACTGATGTGTGCCTTTGTGAGGTGGCCTCCATAACATGACCAGAGAACTGATGTGTGCCTTTGTGAGGTGGCCTCCATAACATGACCAGGGAACTGATGTGTGCCTTTGTGAGGTGGCCTCCATAACATGACCAGGGAACTGATGTGTGCCTTTGTGCGGTGGCCTCCATAACATGACCAGGGAACTGATGTGTGCCTCTGTGAGGTGGCCTCCATAACATGACCAGGGAACTGATGTCTGCCTTTGTGAGGTGGCCTCTATAACATGACCAGGGAACTGATGTCTGCCTTTGTGAGGTGGCCTCCATAACATGACCAGGGAACTGATGTGTGCCTTTGTGAGGTGGCCTCCATAACATGACCAGGGAACTGATGTCTGCCTTTGTGAAGTGGCCTCCATAATATGACCAGATTCACACTGATGTGTGCCTTTGTGAGGTGGCCTCCATAACATGACCAGGGAACTGATGCCTGCCTTTGTGAGGTGGCCTCCATAACATGACCAGGGAACTAATGTGTGCCTTTGTGAGATGGCCTCCATAACATGACCAGGGAACTGATGTCTGCCTTTGTGAGGTGGCCTCCATAACATGACCAGGGAACTGATGTGTGTCTTTGTGAGGTGGCCTCCATAACATGACCAGGGAACTGATGTCTGCCTTTGTGAGGTGGCCTCCATAACATGACCAGGGAACTGATGTGTGTCTTTGTGAGGTGGCCTCCATAACATGACCAAGGAACTGATGTCTGCCTTTGTGAGATGGCCTCCATTACATGACCAGATTCACACTGATGTGTGCCTTTGTGAGGTGGCCTCCATAACATGACCAGAGAACTGATGTGTGCCTTTGTGAGGTGGCCTCCATAACATTACCAGATTCACACTGATGTGTGCCTTTGTGAGGTGGCCTCCATAACATGACCAGGGAACTGATGTGTGCCTTTGTGAGGTGGCCTCCATAACATGACCAGATTCACACTGATGTATGCCTTTGAGGTGGCCTCCATAACATGACCAGGGAACTGATGTGTGCCTTTGTGAGGTGGCCTCCATAACATGACCAGATTCACACTGATGTGTGCCTTTGTGAGGTGGCCTCCATAACATGACCAGATTCACACTGATGTGTGCCTTTGTGAGGTGGCCTCCATAACATGACCAGAGAACTGATGTGTGCCTTTGTGAGGTGGCCTCCATAACATTGACCAGATTCACACTGATGTGTGCCTTTGTGAGGTGGCCTCCATAACATGACCAGATTACACTGATGTGTACCTTTGTGAGGTGGCCTCCATAACATGACCAGATTCACACTGATGTGTGCCTTTGTGAGGTGGCCTCCATAACATGACCAGATTCACACTGATGTGTGCCTTTGCGAGGTGGCCTCCATAACATGACCAGATTCACACTGATGTGTGCCTTTGTGAGGTGGCCTCCATAACATGACCAGAGAACTGATGTGTGCCTTTGTGAGGTGGCCTCCATAACATGACCAGATTCACACTGATGTGTGCCTTTGTGAGGTGGCCTCCATAACATGACCAGATTACACTGATGTGTGCCTTTGTGAGGTGGCCTCCATAACATGACCAGAGAACTGATGTGTGCCTTTGTGAGGTGGCCTCCATAACATGACCAGGGAACTGATGTGTGCCTTTGTGATGTGGCCTCCATAACATGACCAGGGAACTGATGTGTGCCTTTGTGCGGTGGCCTCCATAACATGACCAGGGAACTGATGTGTGCCTCTGTGAGGTGGCCTCCATAACATGACCAAAGAACTGATGTCTGCCTTTGTGAGGTGGCCTCCATAACATGACCAGGGAACTGATGTCTGCCTTTGTGAGGTGGCCTCCATAACATGACCAGGGAACTGATGTGTGCCTTTGTGAGGTGGCCTCCATAACATGACCAGATTCACACTGATGTGTGTCTTTGTGAGGTGGCCTCCATAACATGACCAAGGAACTGATGTCTGCCTTTGTGAGATGGCCTCCATTACATGACCAGATTCACACTGATGTGTGCCTTTGTGAGGTGGCCTCCATAACATGACCAGAGAACTGATGTGTGCCTTTGTGAGGTGGCCTCCATAACATTACCAGATTCACACTGATGTGTGCCTTTGTGAGGTGGCCTCCATAACATGACCAGGGAACTGATGTGTGCCTTTGTGAGGTGGCCTCCATAACATGACCAGATTCACACTGATGTGTGCCTTTGAGGTGGCCTCCATAACATGACCAGGGAACTGATGTGTGCCTTTGTGAGGTGGCCTCCATAACATGACCAGATTCACACTGATGTGTGCCTTTGTGAGGTGGCCTCCATAACATGACCAGATTCACACTGATGTGTGCCTTTGTGAGGTGGCCTCCATAACATGACCAGATTCACACTGATGTGTGCCTTTGTGAGGTGGCCTCCATAACATGACCAGAGAACTGATGTGTGCCTTTGTGAGGTGGCCTCCATAACATTGACCAGATTCACACTGATGTGTGCCTTTGTGAGGTGGCCTCCATAACATGACCAGATTACACTGATGTGTGCCTTTGTGAGGTGGCCTCCATAACATGACCAGATTCACACTGATGTGTGCCTTTGTGAGGTGGCCTCCATAACATGACCAGATTCACACTGATGTGTGCCTTTGCGAGGTGGCCTCCATAACATGACCAGATTCACACTGATGTGTGCCTTTGTGAGGTGGCCTCCATAACATGACCAGAGAACTGATGTGTGCCTTTGTGAGGTGGCCTCCATAACATGACCAGATTACACTGATGTGTGCCTTTGTGAGGTGGCCTCCATAACATGACCAGATTACACTGATGTGTGCCTTTGTGAGGTGGCCTCCATAACATGACCAGGGAACTGATGTGTGCCTTTGTGAGGTGGCCTCCATAACATGACCAGGGAACTGATGTGTGCCTTTGTGCGGTGGCCTCCATAACATGACCAGGGAACTGATGTGTGCCTCTGTGAGGTGGCCTCCATAACATGACCAGGGAACTGATGTCTGCCTTTGTGAGGTGGCCTCCATAACATGACCAGGGAACTGATGTGTGCCTTTATGAGGTGGCCTCCATAACATGACCAGGGAACTGATGTGTGCCTTTGTGAGGTGGCCTCCATAACATGACCAGATTCACACTGATGTGTGCCTTTGTGAGGTGGCCTCCATAACATGACCAGATTCACACTGATGTGTGCCTTTGTGAGGTGGCCTCCATAACATGACCAGATTCACACTGATGTGTGCCTTTGTGAGGTGGCCTCCATAACATGACCAGAGAACTGATGTGTGCCTTTGTGAGGTGGCCTCCATAACATGACCAGATTCACACTGATGTGCCTTTGTGAGGTGGCCTCCATAACATGACCAGATTACACTGATGTGTGCCTTTGTGAGGTGGCCTCCATAACATGACCAGAGAACTGATGTGTGCCTTTGTGAGGTGGCCTCCATAACATGACCAGGGAACTGATGTGTGCCTTTGTGAGGTGGCCTCCATAACATGACCAGGGAACTGATGTGTGCCTTTGTGAGGTGGCCTCCATAACATGACCAGGGAACTGATGTGTGCGTTTGTGCGGTGGCCTCCATAACATGACCAGGGAACTGATGTGTGCCTCTGTGAGGTGGCCTCCATAACATGACCAGGGAACTGATGTCTGCCTTTGTGAGGTGGCCTCCATAACATGACCAGGGAACTGATGTCTGCCTTTGTGAGGTGGCCTCCATAACATGACCAGGGAACTGATGTCTGCCTTTGTGAGGTGGCCTCCATAACATGACCAGAGAACTGATGTGTGCCTTTGTGAGGTGGCCTCCATAACATGACCAGATTCACACTGATGTGTGCCTTTGTGAGGTGGCCTCCATAACATGACCAGATTCACACTGATGTGTGCCTTTGTGAGGTGGCCTCCATAACATGACCAGAGAACTGATGTGTGCCTTTGTGAGGTGGCCTCCATAACATGACCATGGAACTGATGTGTGCCTTTGTGAGGTGGCCTCCATAACATGACCAGGGAACTGATGTGTGCCTTTGTGCGGTGGCCTCCATAACATGACCAGGGAACTGATGTGTGCCTCTGTGAGGTGGCCTCCATAACATGACCAGGGAACTGATGTCTGCCTTTGTGAGGTGGCCTCCATAACATGACCAGGGAACTGATGTTTGCCTTTGTGAGGTGGCCTCCATAACATGACCAGGGAACTGATGTCTGCCTTTGTGAGGTGGCCTCCATAACATGACCAGATTACACTGATGTGTGCCTTTGTGAGGTGGCCTCCATAACATGACCAGATTCACACTGATGTGTGCCTTTGTGAGGTGGCCTCCATAACATGACCAGATTCACACTGATGTGTGCCTTTGTGAGGTGGCCTCCATAACATGACCAGGGAACTGATGTCTGCCTTTGTGAGGTGGCCTCCATAACATGACCAGGGAACTGATGTCTGCCTTTGTGAGGTGGCCTCCATAACATGACCAGAGAACTGATGTGTGCCTTTGTGAGGTGGCCTCCATAACATGACCAGGGAACTGATGTTGCCTTTATGAGGTGGCCTCCATAACATGACCAGGGAACTGATGTGTGCCTTTGTGAGGTGGCCTCCATAACATGACCAGGGAACTGATGTGTGCCTTTATGAGGTGGCCTCCATAACATGACCAGGGAACTGATGTGTGCCTTTGTGAGGTGGTCTCCTTTAAACAATCAAAGGGAATCTCAACATTTTTCTACAAAACCAATATAAAACTGCTGAACAACTAAACAGTTTATCCCATTGTAGTTAGACTACTGTCAGGTAATGAAGTTTCCATTGACAGCTGGGTTGACTGGAGCGCGATAAGTATGGAGAATTCCATACCTTTGCTGTGAATAGCAAGTACTCTACCACTTCACTAATCAGATGCTTGAACAACTAAATTATAGCATTTTATGTAGCACATACATGGTCCAATCAAAGCATAGACAAACCCAAGCACATATTTATGTTGTGGTCCATGCCACTTATACCTCAATATTTCTAGACTTGTTTGAATTAACATTGCTTCAACGATGTACAACAATCACAAACAACCAGCCAGAATGTCAGCAAGTTCATGTAGCCAGTGATACTGGAATATTGTCATGGTAGAACCACTTCTAGCAAATGTAGCCAATGATACTGGAACATTGCCAAGGTAGAACAACTTCTAGCAAATGTAGCCAGTGGTACTGAAACATTGCCAAGATAGAACAACTTCTAGCAAATGTAGCCAGTGGTACTGAAACATTGCCAAGGTAGAACAACTTCTAGCAAATGTAGCCAGTGGTACTGAAACATTGCCAAGGTAGAACAACTTCTAGCAAATGTAGCCAGTGGTACTGAAACATTGCCAAGGTAGAACAACTTCTAGCAAATGTAGCCAATGATACTGGAACATTGCCAAGGTAGAACAACTTCTAGCAAATGTAGCCAATGATACTGGAACATTGCCAAGGTAGAACAACTTCTAGCAAATGTAGCCAATGATACTGGAACATTGCTATGGTAGAACAACTTCTAGCAAATGTAGCCAGTGGTCCTGGAACATTGCCAAGATAGAACCACTTCTAGCAAATGTAGCCAATGATACTGGAACATTGCCATGGTAGAACAACTTCTAGCAAATGTAGCCAGTGATACTGGAACATTGCTATGGTAGAAGCACTTCGAGTGAATGTAGCCAGTGATACTGGAACATTGCCATGGTAGAACCACTTCGAGTGAATGTAGCCAGTGATACTGGAACATTGCTATGGTAGAACCACTTCGAGTGAATGTAGCCAATGATACTGGAACATTGCTATGGTAGAACCACTTCGAGTGAATGTAGCCAGTGATACTGGAACATTGCTATGGTAGAACCACTTTGAGTGAATGTAGCCAGTGATACTGGAACATTGCTATGGTAGAACCACTTCGAGTGAATGTAGCCAGTGGTACTGGAACATTGCCATGGTAGAACAACTTCGAGTGAATGTAGCCAGTGGTACTGAAACATTGCCAAAGTAACACTAGTTCTAATGACGGTCAATGTCAAGGACAGCAGACAATCGATGTTGAAACAACCAAGACTTTCAAAATGCACAATATGAAGCAGCACATAGGTACATGGTCAAACAGAAATAAACATACTGCCTGGAAATGCTACAATATTTGGTGTGTGTCGGAGTCAGTGTAACAGTATAAGTGTGTGACAGAATCAGTGTGATGTGACAAAATCAGTGTGTATGGGTCAGAAGTCAGTGTATATGAGTGAGAGTCAGTGTGGGACAGGGTCAGTGTGTATAAGTTATTGTGGGACAGTATCAGTGTGTATGGGTCAGTGTATATGAGTCAGAGTCAGTGTGTATGAGTTATTGTGTGACAGTAAGTGTGACAGAATCGATGTGCGACAGAATCAGTGTGTATGAGTCATTGTGGGACAGCATCAGTGTGGGACATAGTAAGTAAAAGACACCAACATATTACTTACAGAGTCACTATGATTTATTTTCATATAAATAGTAGGTCATATGGAAAGTCATTCACACAATTATATGCTGTCAAACGCATGGGTGGAGCTGGTTGTCTTATAAAAAATGTATTACAGATGACATTCCCTTACAGATAAGTACAATTTCTCTTGGTGATAATCTATGACAGATGACATTCCCTTACAGATAAGTACAATTTCTCTGGGTGATAATCTATGACAGATGACATTCCCTTACAGATAAGTACAATTTCTCTGGGTGATAATCTATGACAGATGACATTCCCTTACAGATAAGTTCAATTTCTCTGGGTGATAATCTACGAGAAAGCCTGGCTAAGTGAGGAAATGAGAAGAAATAATATCACATCACAATATCCATGCTTCTGTGATACAAGTATAGCATGAGAGGATAGCGAAATAAATATCTGTGTGAGGAGGTATGGCATGACATTCAATTTGGTGGTTACAGTGTCTAGACTGACAAGTTTTCATAATTGACTTCTACACAGAAAGACTCATACACAAACAGTCTCAGTGAACTCACTGTAAGACTAGTTACTCAAGTTTCAAGTACAGAACACATATATATGAAACCCACACATGTTGCACCACGTAAACATGCGCGTAAGGACCATGTCACATCTGACTTAATAAGCACATACGGTACTAATGTACACGTGTTCATTATCTTCACATTCATTGGTTCTGCTGCAGTCAGCTGAGAAAATGGCGGGTGTGATATGGAATCCGTCCAGGGTTGGTCAGCGAGCAGTGATTCAGTTTCTAACAGGTGAAGGATGTCGACCAGTCAAGCATTCACGGCCAGCAGTGTATGGTGACTGTGTGGTGAAGACAATAGCGAAGGACTGGGCATAGATGTTTCAGAGAGGACGTGAGTTAACGAACAATCTTCCGCGACCAGGTCAGGCGCATATTGTTGGACAGAAGAAGCCATCGCCAACATTGATGCAGCGATACAGGTGTACCATCATTGGCGCTTACTTCGCTAGCAGAGTAATTTGCTGTGTCGCTTGGGACAGTTCAAATGGTGGTTAGAAAGAAACTGAAGTTTCGGAAGATGTGTTCACAATGGATCCCACAAATGCTGACCGACCACCATAAGAAAGAACATATGGGCTGGTTTGTACCACTTGCTACGTTACGAAGCGGAGAGTGATGAATTTCTGTTGCGCATAGTGGTGTGTGATGTGTCGTGCAGCAAAACAGCAATGGAAGCATTGTGGATCACCAAAACCCAAGAGATTTCAATCACAGGTTTCTGCTGGTAAGGTTATGCTGACCACATTGCTTGCCCCTGAGGGCCTTCTATTGGCAGACTTCTCAGACAGGCATCCGACATCTGCCCAAGCAGTGCCTGAATGTCTATGGCAACTTTTTCTAACAAACTCTGGTTCAAGCTTGCTTCATAACAATTGCTTTGTTTAATTCTGCTACACCTGCTAATGTTCCTTTATTATTTTTGTAATAAATCCACTGGGGCGGGTTTCATTTGAATACATCTCGTTCCTTCATTCGTGGTGTGTGTGTGCATATATTTTTGCCCTCTTGAAATACTGTTGCTATCTATGTATACATGTAACAGTACATAAATACTGTTGCTATATATGTTAACAGTACAGAAATGAAGGTTCCACGCATGCACAGTCTGAATGTACTCCCCTGGGTCTGAGAGATTGCTGCTCTTCGAGCGTTCAGTACACAGGAGAAACGGTGGCCTATGAGGTTGAGCGCATGGCTTACAATCCCACAATCATGTCATGCTCAGTGTGACAGACCATGCATGTCAAAGGTTTTTTCATGGTATGACCACTTGTTCCAGTAGGCTCAGCTGTAAATTGGAACCTGATCAAGTCATTTGTATGACCACTTGTTCCAGTCAGCTCATCTGTAAATGGGTACCTGATGAAGTCAGAGGAACAGTCGCTGCAGGAGCAACAAAGTTCATGTGATGTCGTCGCCACTTTCAGCAATGAAAGGGGCTGAGCACACAAGGGAGCGCATTGGTGCGACTGAGGCCGGTTCTATGAGCCATTTTCCCAGGACATAAATGTCGATTGAACCTTGTTGAGTATTATTTTCACAACTTTCCAACCACTGAAATCAAGGTTAGTTTTTGTGGCAGCTACAATCCCTGTCACCAAGAACAGAACAGACAAAAAAGTACATTAACGTATCCAACTGCCAATTCCATCTCGTTAATAAATGACCAATATGTTCCTCTTGCAGGCTATGACTGCCTGACCATCACAGAGCATAAATTCAAGACATATCCTGAATGCAGAAAGTTATGAACAAACAACAAAAAACAACAAAAATAAACCTGCTGGCAACTTCCTTTAGCAAACTAAAAGTCAAATATATGAACATTAGAAGCTGTCTTAGTTACGAGTACACACAATAAGTTATCGTCCGGCAGTTCATTTAGCAAACTAAAAGTCAAATATATGAACATTAGAAGCTGTCTTAGTTACGAGTAAGTTATCGTCCGGCAGCTCATTTGTACAAGCTGGTGTATGACGGCCTTCATCGTTGTTTAGATGACACTGGATGGCACTGTCTATCATGCTCACAAGATGGTGGAGAACTACTCCACAGACTTGGCTATGGCAAACATTCTGAGGCAAAGTAACAGTTCATCAGACCATGAGTGTTGCAGGCAATTACAACTTGGCATTGACTGTGACCGTCTTGGAGTGAAGGTTGATGCTGACGGAAGGCACCCGAGGAACATCAACAAACTTGGCTGTGACAAGAACAGACATTACTCGTTTGATTAACAATTTTTCACAACGAAAACACTTGTAATAACTATTTTGTTTTGTTCCTGGTGAAGACCTATTAGTCATAATGTAAAAGGTAAAGGTGGGTCCAATGGAAATAATTGCTGTCGGGCATGAAGATAATAACTCTTCATGGACTGTTGTAGCCTATGTGAGGTAGCCAGTTCCCTTCCTTGCAGTTGTAATGTAAGATGTTACATTTTTCATACTGGCAATGGACCTTGTTGTTGTTGTTACGGATCCAGCAGCATCCAGGCTCTCACCCTTAGTCCCAATGTCATGTAATGATATCTGCACGTGTTTACCAACTGTTGTCTAGTGCCATACAAAGTGTTCCATGTATCTGTTCATGGAGGAAGAAGCATTTTCCTAAATTCATTGAGCGCTGAGCACTTAAAGAGATGATTACCATAGGTTTCATATGAGTGTGTTCACAGCTGGCACTCGGGAGTAATTTGTGGTTGGATTCTGTTCAGGTGTTTGTTTAGTGGGATGTGTTGGGTTCTGTTCAGGTGTTTGTTTAGTGGGATGTGTTGGGTTCTGTTCAGATGTTTGTTTAGTGGGATGTGTTGGGTTCTGTTCAGGTGTTTGTTTAGTGGGATGTGTTGGGTTTTGTTCAGGTGTTTGTTTAGTGGAATGTGTTGGGTTCTGTTCAGGTGTTTGTTTAGTGGGATGTGTTGGGTTCTGTTCAGGTGTTTGTTTAGTGGGATGTGTTGGGTTCTGTTCAGGTGTTTGTTTAGTGGAATGTGTTGGGTTCTGTTCAGGTGTTTGTTTAGTGGGATGTGTTGGGTTCTGTTCAGATGTTTGTTTAGTGGGATGTGTTGGGTTCTGTTCAGGTGTTTGTTTAGTGGGATGTGTTGGGTTTTGTTCAGGTGTTTGTTTAGTGGAATGTGTTGGGTTCTGTTCAGGTGTTTGTTTAGTGGGATGTGTTGGGTTCTGTTCAGGTGTTTGTTTAGTGGGATGTGTTGGGTTCTGTTCAGGTGTTTGTTTAGTGGAATGTGTTGGGTTCTGTTCAGGTGTTTGTTTAGTGGGATGTGTTGGGTTCTGTTCAGGTGTTTGTTTAGTGGGATGTGTTGGGTTCTGTTCAGGTGTTTGTTTAGTGGGATGTGTTGGGTTCTGTTCAGGTGTTTGTTTAGTGGGATGTGTTGGGTTCTGTTCAGGTGTTTGTTTAGTGGGATGTGTTGGGTTCTGTTCAGGTGTTTGTTTAGTGGGATGTGTTGGGTTCTGTTCAGGTGTTTGTTTAGTGGGATGTGTTGGGTTCTGTTCAGGTGTTTGTTTAGTGGAATGTGTTGGGTTCTGTTCAGGTGTTTGTTTAGTGGGATGTGTTGGGTTCTGTTCAGGTGTTTGTTTAGTGGGATGTGTTGGGTTCTGTTCAGGTGTTTGTTTAGTGGGATGTGTTGGGTTCTGTTCAGGTGTTTGTTTAGTGGGATGTGTTGGGTTCTCAGTCGGAAAATGGTGCTCTGATCCTTCCTTGTGAGTTGATTGACCCTGTTATTTGGACTGGGGCTTGCCATATGTCTGTAGACTTCCCTTCCCGTGTTTCCCATGGTCCATCTGTTCAGCCAAGTTTCTTTGTTTGCTGATCTTATGAGCTGTTTGGCTGCTTGTAAAGTTGTTGCTGTTCTTGTCTTGATCCCTCCTTTGCTGGTCTGTCTGCCTTGTCATTGCCAGGTCTGCTTGAGTGTCCATGTAGCCACTGCAGAGCTATTTTGACAGCACTGGAAGTGATAATGTGGTCAATGTCTAGAGATATTTGGATACGGTCAGGTCTACAATGACCAGCAACTTCTAATGCTTAAAGGGCTGACATTGAGTCTGTGAAAATAAGTGTTTTGGGTCTTTGAAGGAATACATCAAAAACTATCCTCAGATGGTACAACTCAGCTTCAAGTGCAGTGATCTCAGCTTCATAGTTGGAGGAAACCTCCCTGCAAGCATTAGTTCATCATCATCGGGATATGCATTAATAGTTCTTTGAGCTGTTCAAATGAGAGTACTTGGATCTGAACTTTTGGTTGTATCACATATCAATTGTGCCTGTATTTCTGGTGTTTTAAGGAAAGCTTGTGGAGGTATGTCTTTTACTCTCTGTAATTCTTGTCTTCTTTCTACTAGATGGTATCTGTCTCTTTGATTTCACTAACATGGTGAAGTACAGACTTTTGTTTAATTCTGCCTTTTGGCTGTCAGTTTTCCATAAGGAGCCTGTAGCCAAGTTACTAGTAGCACTTAGAAAATGAGCATTGAGGGAACGGAATGAAAATCAGTTCAGTTCCTATCAGCACATTGAAGGATCTCCCGTCCTGCCTACCAGACTTGTCCCAGTCAATCTCTACATGTTATCCACCCACCTACAGGCTCTGGTTTTCTAATGACACTTTTGGATTCTATTTTCCTTCAAGCACAGTTCTCAGCAAAGTGTTTTTTTTATTAGGCCAAATATCTTACCTGACTGATTTTCTTCATGAATTCTCTTTGTAAACTCAAGGTAAGGTAGTCCCATAGCAGACACTGCTGTCGGGGATGAAGTGTTAGAGATGAAACTAACTTTGTCAAATATCAATAAGAAGGACCAACTCCATGACTTCAGTGGGCAACATATCTTTGCTAGCAAGTCATCAGCCAGTGGGGATTGCAGGATAAACTCCTTATTATGCCTTTGTACTGTTGTTTCCTCTTCTACTGTCTCAGTGTTAGTCTTGAGAGTAGAGTTTCTATAGCGGAGGCTCCGCTATATCTGAGAGGTAAAGGTGCTTGCCCCTTAAGAAACAAAAGCACAAAACGGTGGGTTTTTAAATCTTAAATCTTAAAAATTTTAAATGATCACCGTGAGCAGGATTTACTCACTGGGAACAGGTGTGGTTTTTGTGCGGGTTTGGGGCGGTTGAAATGATACATGCAGCATGTCAACAAAGAAAAGTCAAGAACAGAATTGTGACCTGTACACAGTTTTCGTCGACCTAACCTAAGCCCTTGACACCCTCTATAGGGATGGACTCTGGCAAACCATGGCTGCCCCTGCAGATTCATTGCGGCTGTCCACCAATTTCATGACGGCTCGTGTACTGCCCAAGAGAGAAATGTCTGTGTAACCACCAGTGTCAAACAGGTTTGAGGGGACGGCGTGGCATAGTGGTTAAGTGGCACGGCTCACAAACCGAAGCTGCTGGGTTTGATCCCCATCACAGCAACGGCCGTTACCCCGGGGAAGCAAACTCTTAGAAAATGCAGGAGGAAGCAGACCCTTACATAAAATGCATGCTGAAGTCAGATGCACTGGGCTGACAGGCACAAAATAAAAACCACAGTGCAACGCACACTGCATTGGGGATTAGAGAAAATAAGACGAACGCAAAAAAAACAACAAAAAAAACAGGTTTGCAGCCATGCTCATTGATGCTGTCCATAGTGCCACTACTGGCACATATTATCAGGTACAGGACGCAGGGTCTGCTGTCCATAGTGCCACTACTGGCATATATTATCAGGTACAGGACGCAGGGTCTGCTGTCCATAGTGCCACTACTGGCATATATTATCAGGTACAGGACGCAGGGTCTGCTGTTCATTCCAAGGTGCCTTAAATCCTACACAAAGGTGAGTGAAGCCACGATCCTAGATGATCTATTGTACCCTCAATACTTGCTCAGAAAAAGATATGCAGTCTACAGTGACAAGGTTTTCCGCAGCATGTAGTAACTTTGGTATCATGATCAACTCTAGGAAAACGAAGGGAAGTATGCATCCAGCATGCCCCTGGGAAGTCGTACTTAGAACGAAACGTTACTGTACAAAACCAACATCTCTCCAGGAAGTCACTAGCTTCACATACTTAGTGAGTCGCTAGCTTCACCTACACAAGCAGTATCTTCACTAGAGAGGCAAATATCAACACTGAGGTCAATAACAGGATTGCTAAGGCAAGCTCGGCGTTTGGGAGGCTCCAAGCAAACGTCTGGAACCTCAGTGTCGTCACCAAGATAAAAGTATATTGGGCTGTGATATTTTCTCCTTTGCTGCATGTCTGTGGGACATAGACAATCATTTTCACTTGAGCTGTCGTCGCAGGCTGCTCAGGATCAGGTGGCAGGACAAAGTATCTAACTCTGAAATTCTTAGCGATACTAACATGTTGAGATGGATGGGACATGTTGTTTGTATGTCAGATTATTACATTCCCAACCAGCTGTTATACAGTGAGCTTATAACAGACACTCAACAGGAGGACAGAAGAAACGCTACAGAGACTCGACAGCGTCTCTGAAATGCTTCAATATTGATGTGACCTCCTGGGAGATGCTTGCACAAGACCGTACCACCTCGCGAATTAGCATCACCAAAGAGATCGCAGAAACTCAGCGAAAGCGTGCTGCTTGAAAAAAAAATACAACGATTGCACAGCCGACTGTGTGCCCTGTATATGACAAGGTGTGCAGTTCCAGGATTGGTCTTTACAACCATCAGAGAACACATTTCGCAGCAATAGTTTGATGCTGTCATCATCTTCGCTTGCAATGAGCAACTATTATTATTTTTATTGTAGACATGTTAAAGACTTGTTATCTCAGTGAAGACTGTCGATATTGTGAAGTGATAAATCGGGTTTGGACTTTTCTGCTAGAATCAGAGATTGTGGCCAATCATGGTGATATATGCCGAACAATCTTTTGTATTAGAAATAAGATTCACTTAAGATTGACTTTAGTTCTGAAATGACCGAGTCCTTTAACAAGGGCATTCATCATATTGGACTTTTAATCCTTACCTCGGAAGTTACAGACGTGCTGACGTGCATGAGTAGATAACAGACATAGAGGCCTCAAACCTTCTAGGACTTGTTTGGATCTAGTGTCCTGATCAAGCTGGAGTTGACGGAAATGAGAGAACTAATATCCTTGCCTCGATTGCATCCATTGTGTGTGCTTTGGATATGACTAGCGGTACCATTTAGAGAGAGGTCCATCAATAACCGCCTGTTGGACATTGACACTGCAAATGATGAACTGGCAACCTAAGGACTAGAATTTTAGTATCCATCCTTAGAGGACAAAGGATGAGTATGTACAATTGTCAGAAATCTTGACCCTGACCATGAAGGAGTAGGAGAAAGTTTAAATTTGCCACAGTGCTTATTCCTTCTCAATGTAGCCACCACCTGAATTTATACATTTCTGCATGACCCTGAAAAGACATTCAGAATAAAGTAACCTATTTTTATAAATAAACCAGTTATCACAAGCCAGTATGACTTCGTCACTGTCAAAATGATTTCCTTTAAGCTGTTTTTTAAGTTTTGGGAAAAGAAAAAAAGTCTGATGGAGCTAAATCCTGAGAATATGGTGGGTGTGGAAGAATTTCAATGTTCAAATCGTTGGCTGTTTGCAGCACGTATTGCTTTATGGAAGGGCGTGTTGTCTTGAAGCAAAGGCATAATTTGAGTGCGTGCTATCCCTCGTTTTCTGGTCAGTCTTTCTTAGTTTGGTAAGGAGATCTGCACAATATTGTCCATTAACCGTGTTGCCATGAGGCAGGTAATCTTTCAATATGACACCTTTGACGTCCCAAAAAAACAGTCAGTATCACATTTCTTGCAGATTTCTGAACTCTTGGCTTGACATGTGTTGGTGAGCCTGTGGTTTTCCACTGCATGCTGGAAATTTTGGATTCTGGGTCATAATGGTGAACCCAAGTCTCATCTACTGTCCCCATGGTCGGCAACATGTTTTTCGACCGACACATTTTGAGCAACTGGCCACAGCAGCCCACGTTTGTTTCTGTTCACATGTCAGCAGACGCTGGACCCCGCAGGCACACTTTTCTCACTTCAGTCTGTTGTGTAAAATGATGTCTGTCAGTCTAAAAACTGTACTTTCATTCAGTTTTGCTGACCTCTGCAATTTTCATTTTCCTATCCTGGTCAATGATTTTCTTCACTCTTGCAGCATTTTCATCGCTGCATTCTGAGGATGGTCTTCCTTATCTTGGAAGATCAGCAACATGGAAACGGCCACAATTAAACTGCATTACAACAGATTTTTACAGAAGCATACGAAGGACAGAATTCCTCAAACAATGGTTCCAGCTCCCTGTGTATTTCTGTAGGTCTTTTTCCCTGCAACATCAGGAATTTTATCCCAGTTCTGGCCTCTGATTTCTCCATTGTTCTGACAAACCATTAGAGTAGCAGAACCGGTCAATAAGGTGTGTTGCGCCATGCACCAGCCGGGTAAACCCGTCGAGGAGGGAAATTCATACTTCTTAAGTCCAGTACAAATTGAATGAGCTACATATGTGCCAAATTTCAACTTTCTCCTCCTACTCCTAGTCAGGGTAAAGACCCTTGTAAGTTAATTAGCAAGCCACTAGAATCATCATTATCCACACTCGTCACCATCTGCTGAGAGAAGCTACTGCACCTATGTGGGAGCAGTGACATAGATTGTAGACAGAATCCAAGAGAACAACAACGAGCATATACCTAGCTGATCTGTGATAGTGGACAGCTGCCTTGTGTTGGGGTACATGTAGACGACACCATCCCTTCTCTCCTTGCTAACCCCTCCCATGTGGAACAAGGCATGCAGCCCATTATTCATAATATCCAATGAAAGCATTTCGTAGTGTCTGACTACACCCTCCTGCAGCAGCCTGGCTGTCAACATCTGAGCTTCCTTCACCAATGTTTTCTGGGTCTTTGCTAGAGGTTTCCCTGCTACATTTGGATGGTTGGATAGCAGGTACTGACACAGAATCTGTAACAAACAAGAACACATCAAAATTGTCCATTGTTGCCTGATTATTTTGTGAGATGACCCATAAGTTAGAATTGTGAGATTTGGTTACAATATCCCAGGTTGGAATCAAGCCACACTCTCATAGATCGGGCATAGCATGAGTTTTGTTGTGGTATGACCCCTTCTTTCAGTCAACCCAACAATAAATGGGTACCCCATGAAATCAGGGGACAATTTTGTAAGTTGTGGACCACTATACACTTTCAGCAATGAAGAAGACTGAGCACATGTATGTTTGCATGCAATGAAGTCAGTTCTATCAACCATTTTCCATTTTAATGCTCAGTTTGTGAGACTTTATTCATAAACTCACTCCTAGTGAATGTTCAGTTTGTGAGACTTTATTCATAAACTCACTCCTAGTGAAAGCTCAGTTTGTGACATGTTATTCATAAACTCACTCCTAGTGAAAGCTCAGTTTGTGACATGTTATTCATAAACTCACTTCTAGTGAAAGCTCAGTTTGTGACATGTTATTCGTAAACTCACTTCTAGTGAAAGCTCAGTTTGTAGTTAATGAAGAGTATCAGAAAATCTATAGATAATTTGTTGTCCAATTTATGATCTTCAAGGTGATGAGATCTTTGTTTCAAGAGCCAAAAGCTGACTTTATATTTGATTGGGAAGGTGATATGTTTAGATTAGATGTGGATATTAGATGTCAGCTGATTTAGACTGATATTGAAACCAATACAAGTGAAGTGAGTAATATGCTGAGACAACAACTATTTAAACATATGTTAGAGGAATTATTTAAAAAATAAGCTGCAAATGCTTTTCCCCACTCAAATTTTTTTTTTAATAACGTGTGTTTGCAAGACATGAATATATGTGATGTGTGTGCATCCTAAGACCTGCTTATTGGGGAGCAAATAATAGAGCCATTGCATCCCCGTGCATGTCAAAAAAAGGCCAGTAAAGAGAGTTCTACATTGGGCTAGCGACATGATCATCATGTCAAACACAAACTACAGCAGAAATGACAAGAGCAAGCAAAGTGAGTGGGGTATATGTTTCTTGTCCAAATCAATCTACAGCGGTGAGTCTAATCTTCATAACAAATATTAGCATATTTGTCAAATGATGAATCCTCTCATTTCCTTGATGTTTACACGTCAGAGACATTCTCAACTCAATCATTGTTCGGAGCTTGGTACGAACGTTGGGCCAGTGTTTTGTTTAGTCTACATGTGCAGAGGGGTGATGCAGACAGTCCAAGCATGTACATGTGTCTGTCCAGTCTGTTGTGACCAGTCAGTGCTGAGGTAGGAGAAGAATGGTGATCTGTCCCTGTTGGTCAAAAGTGTGATAATTAATGTTTCATTGGTCCTGTTATCTGACAGCCTGGATAGATCTACTCTTCTCAAAGATTGGTCCTGTTATCTGACAACCTGGATAGATCTCTTCTTCTCAAAGATTGGTCCTGTTATCTGACAGCCTGGATAGATCTCTTCTTCTCAAAGATTGGTCCTGTTATCTGACAACCTGGATAGGTCTCCTCTTCTCAAAGATTGGTCCTGTTATCTGACAGCCTGGATAGATCTACTCTTCTCAAAGATTGGTCCTGTTATCTGACAACCTGGATAGGTCTCCTCTTCTCAAAGATTGGTCCTGTTATCTGACAGCCTGGATAGATCTACTCTTCTCAAAGATTGGTACTGTTATCTGACAGCCTGGATAGGTCTCCTCTTCTCAAAGTATGTCATGTCAATGTTTTCTTGTCCTCTACCACATCTTGCAAGCCTATCTGCCTTCTCATTCCCAAGTATGTCACAATCACACTGAAGTATGCTTGGCTTTCTGGCAGCTACCTTGCTTAGTTCAGTCCTCAGATGTGGCAGTTTGACCCCAGCTCGTTGAGAGCTGACAGTAAAAGATAATTGTTCTGTAAAGATGACAACCTGCTGACAGTCAGTATTGTTGTTTTAGATCTTATTTGCAGCTTGTTCGAGTGTTTGAACCTCAACTTCTGTTAAAACAGAATTAACCAATAGGAACACCTCGTCTCAATTGTTTTCGTGAATATCAGACAAAGATAAAGCCCCTCAATTCTTGACAGGATTGATCAATCTGTGTAGACATGTACCACAACAGTTTTGGGTTGGTTTCTTTGATCATGCTCATGTATATAGATAATATGATAAATATTACAATGATATGTTTTAAAATCTTGTCAGTATAACGTAGCTCAATTAGTTTAGTTTGAATGATGTTTTTTTGTTTTTGTTTAACTAGCAAATGATGATACTGTTCTTAATTTGCATGCCGAGAAAAATACAGGTCAATTAGGTCAGAGGGTAAAAGGTTAAGTATCTCACAATCATTTTTTGACACCAATCAGACAAGCCAATCTTGACTTTGTAATGTTTTCTTGACTAATTGCCACTGTGCACTCACCCAGTATCCTAACAAGAAGGGCTCAAACATCTGACTATAGAAAGTTGTATGCTTGTTGGTGGACTGAGCAATAATCACCTGGCTGTCCTCCATTATGATACCACACATGTGAGTCAGTGTTAGCAGGGCCACTTCAAAGTCCTGCAGATATTATACAAGTGCCATCAGTCAATATTGAAAACAATTCTATGTAGATTTCATTGTGAAAACAAACAGAACTGTAATATCATGAAACATCTGTCGAAGTAAATAAGAGTCAGATCTACGTGGACACAAATACAATGACACAAAAACTTTTGTTATGTGGTCATGTCATTAGCAATTTGAGCACATACGTATGGTGTAAAAAAACTGAGAACATACGTATGGTGTAAAAAACTGAGAACATACGTATGGTGTAAAAAAACTGAGAACATACGTATGGTGTAAAAAAAACTGAGAACATATGTATGGTGTAAAAAACTGAGAACATATGTATGGTGTAAAAAACTGAGAACATACGTATGGTGTAAAAAACTGAGAACATGTGTATGGTGTAAAAATCTGAGAACATACATATAGTGTAAAAAAACTGAGAACATATGTATGGTGTAAAAAACAGAACATACGTATGGTGTAAAAAAACTGAGAACATATGTATAGTGTAAAAAAAACTGAGAACATATGTATGGTGTAAAAAACTGAGAACATATGTATGTATGTAGTGACTCTGTGAAAACAACAGACAGGTGAACGTGAATGTCGGCAAAGTTGTGAACGCATATGTGTGTCCAGAAACTGAAAGCTTAGCATATTTATGTAAAAATAATTGTTAACACATATTTTTGTCCACAAACTGTGAGAACATATGTATGCCCACATGCTGAGAGAAGATATTTATATCCAAAAACTGAGAAGATATTTATATCCAAAAACTGAGAACATATTTATATCCAAAAACTGAGAACATATGTATGCCCACATGCTGAGAGAAGATATTTATATCCAAAAACTGAGAAGATATTTATATCCAAAAACTGAGAAGATATTTATATCCAAAAACTGAGAACATATGTATGCCCACATGCTGAGAGAAGATATTTATATCCAAAAACTGAGAAGATATTTATATCCAAGAACTGAGAAGATATTTATATCCAAAAACTGAGAAGATATTTATATCCAAAAACTGAGAAGATATTTATATCCAAAAACTGAGAACATATTTATATCCGCAAACTGAGAGAACATTTATATCCACAAACTGAGAGAACATATTTATTTCCAAAAACTGAGAGCATATGTATATCCACAAACAGAGAACATATTTATATCCACAAACTGAGAGCATATTTTATATCCACAAACAGAGAACATATTTATATCCACAAACAGAGCATCCACAAACAGAGAACATATTTATATCCACAAACTGAGAGCATCCACAAACTGAGTGAACTTTTTTATTTAAGAGGCGACTAAGAATGGTTGTATATAGCAACTTTAAGGGACAAGAAAAAAAGAAAGAAGACGGACATACCATGGTAGAAGAGCAGCTGTTAACCTTTACCAACAAAAAACCCTAGTTTGCGCGCCGGAGACTGTAAAATTTGACAGACGATATTATCATACATGACACAACTGGTGTGCCATGTGGCTGATTTGATAGTATGCAACCTTCACTTCCTTCACTATCAACTTTAGCTGCAAAAGTGTAGATTGACTTTGATAAAACAGAGTTTTCAAAGGATATATTCTTTTTAAATCAGTGTGATCTCAGCCCATTATTGGGGATGGTGATGTAAGTTGTTGTAGCAGATCTTTGTCAAGTAGTTCAGTTTAGTTCATTCATTTAGATGAATAAATACGCTTTTAGTGTAAACTAACAGTTGTGCCAATATTATAAACACTTTATCGATACTTTGTTGTGATTCCGATGGATTATATGAGAAGTGACATTCCCTAACAGGTATGTTCAAATGTCTGTGCTTTTGTTTTTATAAATGTTTGCCTTCATCTTCTTCTATCTCAGAAACTAATACATACGCACACCAAAAACACCAAGTTCTTTATTAATTGATTGATGTCTCTACACACAACACAATCATATCTATAGGCCAACTAATAAAAAGGTCACATACTCTCAAAGTCAGCCGCCATAGTAAAATATGACGGGCTGAAAATGAGTACAGCTGCAATGAAAATTGTGTCAATTTGTTTTAATACAGCCTGATAAAGGTTAAGTAAGCAAGCTTCCAAAAGTTCACGCTCCATCTCGGTGTAGAAATGAACACAAAAAATGGACAAACAAAATAAATGAGATGGTTGAGGCAGCCACCTACAGATTTGGTTTTTCCTGGGATGAAGACAAAGTCCTTACTCAGGAGCTGCTCCAGGAAACAGTACTTTGTGAACAAATCATCTGGAGAAAAACATCAAGAATATATTTCTGTTATGTATCAATAATTTATCAAGTGATAATGGATGACGACGATCATACACCACCCATATGAGTGGACAGAACACACAGCATTTCATATCATATTCTATTGTGAATGGCAACAACTGCAGTTACTTTTAGATCAAGTGAATGTAAAAGAAACCAGTTGTATACAGACTGCAGAATCTTCTAAATCAGTATAAAGAAGTTAACATATAAAGTACATCAGATATGCACTAACCACCTGCTAAATGATAGAACTTCTGACAAATACTAAACATATCTGATGACTGTAGATAAATTTTAACCCTTTTCAGCTCGGCAGTGCCTAAATCAACCAACCGGAAATCATAAATTTGAACTGTTAAGTCTGAAATCGCCTGCATAACACTATCATCAGCCATTGTTGCATAGCAAAGAGCTCCTTGGTTAGAAAGACAAAATTATAATGAACATCTGGGATACGTAACACTACCATCTTCTCAAGACGGTATGCGATTCGGATGTGTTGTCAATGTTTGGCAATTTGTCAGAAATGGCTTTTAAACTCATTGATTTCTTGCTTCAGAAATGAATTATTATTTGATCAGTCCAAGGATTACAACACACACCAGATTCAGACTTTGACACATTACACGGAAGGAATGAGTCAAGGAATTGACAGATATATCTGCGATATACACAACATGGCAGGTACCAACAAATGTTTCTCTCCAATTTCCACCTGCACATTAATGTCATTGAGCGCTTCATACTAATATATCATCTTGATTATGAACACTTCTTTTAGATCGCAATTTTAACCCAATATGATCAATATTAATTTATTTTGTTTGAATAAACTTTGACGCACATAATTCCTGCATTTTCATCTTGGCTGGAAGGCACAAAACTCACCAATTAGCCTGGAGTGAAAAGGGTTAACTCTTAAAGGCCATAATTTTTCAACTAGTTTTGCCATCATTATTTTTTCTATAAAAGCAGTCTCTTCATAAAACTTGACTTTTCTTAATGTATTTCACAAGACAGACAAGCATGTTATATATCACATTAAAAGGAAAATGAATATGCAGTTTAAATATGAAGGTCTTGTTGAATTTCATCAAATATTACAAGTAATTGGTAATAAAAACCTTTTCACACACAAAAATGTCACCAATCCACGAATAACCACTGAAACGTAATGCAGATTGGCCTAGTGTACTTCAGAATGACAGTAATCCACATATGAATAATATCTACAAGAAAATAATTTTCTGTAGCAATCAAATGGAGTTGATCTGTCACTGGGTTGCAGGTCTCCATTCACTCCACATGGCCGACCACATTTTGGCAGCAATCTGAATGAGTTCTGGGTCTCAGTCAGTAGTGGTGATGGATTTTGGTACTGAAAACCATTCGCTATCATGTTCTCTCGAGTTTGCTTTAGAAATATTGCATCTTCGTTTTCCTGTTGATGGTGCAGTCAAACGTTTTTGTCTTTCAGCAGCACTAGGTCCTGGCTGTGACAACGCCCCCCTCATCTTCAGCATCAGTATCCTGAGTAGGTTAAATAATATTATATTCTATGTCTGACTCCGATTCAACATCAGAAATTAAATTTATCTAGCATACACAACTCCCTAGCCTTTTCTACAGATAAAAACAACCTACTATTAGACAATCTTAATGTGTTAGAGTTGCTACACATTTTTGTGATAAACAAAAAAAAATTTGCTGGCTTGAAAGATGACAAATATTTTCCAACTTTGAATTTCTACACAAAAGCATGTTTTACAAAATGAAACGTAAATATAAGAGCCACTTCCCCTGCCATGTAATGTCAATTAAAATCTAGAAACACTGAAAAAACAAAACACATTTCGTTCAATGTGCTGTTAACGATCTCAGCATTTTCCTGAAATCAAGCGGACACCGAGGAGAACGCCCACAGCGTTGTTATGGCCTTTAAGAGTTAAGCCGTTCTAAAAAAAAAGCTCAGCCAAGTCAATATTTAGAGAAGTTGAAACAGGAACACTTTACACACACCTACTGATAATTTGTCCTCAATACAAGTGTTGACTGATATGGCAATCATGGCTGGTCTGACAAAGACATGAATAATGTGGTTGCGATATAGCGACAGCATCAAGTGCTGCCCAGCTGAAAAATTAAATGCAAATTTGTTACTGAAAGACAGTTGTAATGTATTTATCTACGGTTTTGTTTGTGTTCTCGTCTCGGTGCGGTATCTGACCATACCCATTTTTTAATTTTGATTAAACTCAACCTTAATCAGCTTTTACAAGTTTTTTTCCCATAATGTATTTATCTGCAATGCTCAAAACTGTCAGAAGTCATGATGAACTGGGGATGGTGGGCATAATAAGGACTGAACAAACAATGTCCAATCATACTTGATGTTCTCTGTCACATACTTTTGTTTTATTCCCGTTGGACTAATCCCAATCTTTTTCGAATCAGGACCCTAATTTATAGAAGCAAAATGACCCTCGCCACAGAAACTTTTCAATTAAACTTTTTAATAAGGTAGAAAAAAAATGCACACCGAAAATAGATTTTTCAGTATAATTTAATTCAATATAATTTTAACTTACCACATCTTTAATGTGAAGACTCAAAATTTTAACTTGTTAAATGACCGTTATAATCGAGCTCTTGCTTTTATGCATGTCGATCAGGCGGAATAAGGGAAATCATGTGATATATTGGACGCAAGATTCGTGGAAGGGGGGTCATTCATGCACTTTTCATGGAATTGACATGATATGTAGATCTCATGGTTTCTGGATTATGCGATCGACTCTCTGATCAGTGGCAGAAACATGATTTATTATATTTTTCGCAGAATTCACTAATCTAAACAAATCTCTGTGTAGGACATGATGTCGTAATTTTTTTGTTTCCCATAAACTGGTAATATAAAAACTCTGGGGTCTGCGCCTTGATGTATGTGACTATGGGTCGCTTCAGTGAATCCACTGGGAACACAAAATATAAAACTACTGATATTTTGTTTGGGTTACATTTGATATTTAAAAATGAAGATATTCAAACTTTAAGACACCGATAAAAAATGAAAATTGCTTTCAAATCAATAGTTTTTAGTTTCAGCCAGCAACCAGACAGAAAACGCTTTGCATTTTCAAATGAGATCGCAACCCATGAACTATGTGTCTCTTCATTCCAAACATTGTACAGTGCACAGGAATACACTGTATTATCTCTGTGCTGAATGTATAGCTGGTTTCCATGAATGCTTCTGATGGATTGTCTAATTCATAATTTTTGTGTTTTCTAAGAACCATTACGGCTGATCAAAAAACTATCTTGTCTTTGGTATGGTTTCTCTTTTACACAACAGCTATTGCAGCTGTTTACAGTATCTCTCTGTCTTAGTTCCCAAGCTGTCTTGAGAGTTTTCTAGTCCGAGATATAAATTTCCCATCCATTTTTAACATACGTAAAACTGATGACTTGAGACGTTTACATTACAAAGCATCATGACTTTTCAATGAAAGGATACCTCATTGGTGCAAGCTGCACATGTCTAATGATAATGGCCGTGGAAGTTGAGACGGAGACCTGTAGTTAACATAATCATACATAACATTAGATGTTAGCCTACTCGATCACTGAGGTCATGGCCATTTGATTACTTTCTCGCTTTGCTTCGTTCTCAATCTGCTGCTACCAATCCCTGAAAGGGCTTAAGTAGCAGAATGTAGCTGAGAGAACAGAATGTGTTGTGTCGTAGTTTACAGCTTGACTGCGATATTTGCACCTTTCGGTCCAGCACATCCGATTTCAGCAAGCATTTTTTTGAGTACCGGGTTAGCATTCCCTCTTCGATCCCTTCTCCTTAGCCAGTCTGCCCTGCTGCAGCCTGTTATCCAGGATCACCACGTGGAGGCGTGAACACATGCTGTGTTACTAATCTTTTCTGCAGCAATAATTAGTGCCTGTACTTCAGCCAAGTGGTTTGAACCGAATTTTCCAATGGATGAACTAGTGCACTAGTCCATCTACACATGAAGTCCATGGTGCCCCATAGAACAGGCGCTGAAGACAGAATTGCCAGGCCAGGAGATAAATCGGCAACCATAGTTCCATGCAACCCACCCAGCCTTTCTTTTATATTGCTGGGTGATAGACAAGAACAGATGAAAACCTAAGATTGCACATGCCAGTTTGACTAAATGACTAAATAAGCCAGGAAAGTCAACTTGCTCAAGACTTATCAATTTCATTCAACGATGAATGTTTTCACAACATAACCAACCTGTTATCATCAGTGTGTCCGTAGCTTTTGCATGAACAGGGGGTGCAACTCTCACCAACTCCACAACATCATCTTCTGTCACTCGAACAATGTTTTGATGAAGTTTAACATTTTCTCTCAACACAGATTCTGCAGACTCTGTGGCTGAGAATGTCAATCAAAATTACATGAAACAGAAAACTCACCCAATCTACATATGTGTGGTAGATCACTTTATCTCTATCTTCAGTCCACTTGTGTCGTTTAGACGTCGTGGGGAGGTGTGACCTACTTTGTCGCATTCATTTTTGGCAGGCGTAAATCCATTGGTGACTTGCCAGGTCAATCACAATATCTATTATCAAATGTTAGGTTGATTGCCCCTGGAACATACAATCACCTTTTTTTGGGAGTGGTGGAAGCGTAAATTAAAGTAAGGCTTGCCAGGCGCCATCTATGCCACTCCACTAACCACATAACCAAGACCTGATGTTATAGCCACACAGTCCCGTTTTTGCAACATATTCTCTGTGGGGCTAGAATCAGTAGAATAATTTGAGTAGATTTTTAACTTGAATTTTGTCCAAGTAGCAGCCATTAATCCTACTCTTTTCGATTTCCAACTGCCGAGGGATTTTTTAAGTGTGCGCCACTACACACATGTGTCCGATCTGACTACTCAGATATCAGGGAAAATTTTGACTAGATCATATAGGTAAAAATATCTTGGTATCCACTGTGATTTGAACACACGACCTCCCGCAACCGAGGCGAAACACCTTACCCCAAGACCACTTTGTCATACTTCTTAAAACACCAATAAACTCCCTACACATCATCTAGTCAATGGCTAGCCTTCATACAATGTCCCAGCTCTATTCTGTTATTTGGGCTAACCAAGAGCTAAAATATTTGTACATTTATCAGTTTTTAAAATTATCTATGTAATATATCTGAGGAAAGGTATGGGTTCACAGTAGGTTGTAGCATGCTCCAGCCTACTCTACTGTTAATAGGTACCTGACTTGCATGTAAGGGACAGAAAGGCAGCTAGTTTGGAAACTGTTGACCTCCATCTCAAAACAAGTTGAGGTATCATACAATGAAGCCATAAATAACTTATAATCTATTCTAATTTATTGCTACAGCACTGACTTTACACTAAAGGGAGAGCCATTCCTAGACCCCAATATCTGACAGAAAATTGCTCCCAGTAAATGGGAAAAATGACAAGTCCACGATGTCTCAACATGCAAAGGAACTGGGTGGCTGCTGAGAGAGCAGTCATGAACATAGGAATCTGGTAGACGAGAGTGGCAGCGCCAGGCTCATGGACTCCAAATAGGACATCCCCTACCTCTTTCCTGTCAGGGTGACTGTATAACTACACCATCAAACCACATTTAAACATTGTATCAATAAATAACTTGCTGCCTTGCCGGTTTGGCCGGCAGGTTGGTTGGGGACAACCAAAGGCTAGGGATGTGATACTGAAAAAAACAATATTGCTAAAAACAAAGTGTGGACCGAACGGTGCTTATTAAACAGCTCACTGTTGCAAACCATGACACATTGTATCTCATCCAAGGACCTTGGCTATACAGAGAGACACGATAAGGTACCCACACACAGAAAGACATTTCTCTCCTACCATGGACACTGACACATCAACCACCTAAACCCTGAAGGTTTTGCAATGGAACGCTGAAGGTATAAACACACACAATATAAAACAAGCAATGTCTAGAAAACAACTTGACAAAGAAATACATATTGCATTCATCTGAGAATCCAACCTTAATCTCCAACACAGATTGTGCATAAGAAAATACAAAACAAACGGGCTAGAAAGGGATGGACATAAGGGTGACATGCTTTTCCTCTCTAAGCTATCGATCCTTTCTCAAAAGTGATCATGGTGGAACCCAACGGAGAAGCTGAAACAATAGGAGTGTACCTAACCATACCTAATCAGACAGTAAGAATCTATAACACATACTGTCCGCAAATAACAAATCTAGCAAGGTGACACGACCTAAAGGAATGGGAGATTAACAGCAACCTCCCAGACGACGACTCTCCAACTTTCTATTCAAGGCGATGGTTATCAACATCATCCCCTGACTTTGCATTTACCATCACTGGCCTATGTCAAAATCCCAAAGGACAGTTCTTGCCCCTCTAGCAGAAAGTGATCATAGATTCATCAAACTAACATAAACCTGGGAAACACAAAAATCAAAAAAGTAACATCGCACTTAAGGCAGATGTGGCAAGATACAGGAGAACAATTAACCAAGCATGCAGGAAAAGCTGGCCCATTAGTACAGAAACACTCAACTTGTATACACAGATGGCTCAGCTAACAAAGTCACATCCAATGGATGTCTCTTACAGACTAAGGAACACAGAAGAAAAGACTCAGTACTAACAATGGGAACATACTCCAATAACTTCCATGTGAAAGTAGATGCTGATGCTGAGCTTGTAATCAAGATGAAGATATCCACCAAGCAAACGTAGTATTTCTGACTGATGTCGCATCGGTATTAGCAGATGGATTCATTGACAACTCTCAGCAGAATATCCAAGGTTGTCCATGTATAAGAAACCAGTACCTTGATTTTAGGATGAATGAAGAAGATATTGAAGTCTAAAGCTAGGATGTGGATACACTTCATGACAATTCAACTAAACATTCTTATTTCAACAAAATTTGCTGTCAAATGATACACATACACTCTTACCTGGCCAGTCAATGTACGCTCCCATGTTGGATGCCTGTCTCTTGACCCACTCTACCTCCTTGGCCAACTGTCGAACAGACACGCCTCCTTGTGTCTGCATGAGCACCGCTGCCATCATTGACCATGGAGAGACAACCATGTGTTTCTGGTGTGTCAAAACCATATGGTGACCGAGGTGCTTGATCAGATCTTGCTCCTGATTTGTTAAGCTGGCTATGTACCTACAAGTAAGCAAACATTGACCAAAGATGACATTTATGGCTAGGAACACGGTACAAGCAAGCAAACATTGACCAAAGATGACATTTATGGCTAGGAACACAGTACAAGTAAGCAAACATTGACCAAAGATGACATTAATGGCTAGGAACACAGTACAAGCAAGCAAACATTGACCAAAGATGACATTTATGGCTAGGAACACAGAAATCTTACTAAAATGAAACCCAATATGGCTAGTCTTCAAGAGAAAACAACGCAAGTACACTTTTGGAAATGTGTCAATATTTGTTGTCTAAACGTGATATATCTTCTTCTTCTTCTTCTTTCTTCTTCTTCGTACGCAGTCAGACAGTAACCATTATTTTTTCGAAAAAAGCGGCGGTCATCCTGAGGCTGTCGCCACTGCCATAGAGCTTGTCTTGCAGTTCCACTGGTGATGGCCACATCTGCTCTCTCTGATCCTCGTATGTCGGGCAGTTCTGCAGCAGATGTTCAGCTGTCATTTTACCAGTACCGCACGGGCATTCGTCGGTACACCCTATCTTCAATTTGTTGAATAGGTGGTACCTCAGTCTATTGTGGCCAGTGCGAAGTCTGAAGACAACGACCTGCTCTCTTCGGTTCAACTGGTAATAGGCATCGTTTTTGGTGTAACCAGTATGTTCGGTTTCCCATTTGGTCATGTATCTGGCTTTGATAAGCCGTTTTGACTCTTCGTACGTCATACTAGTATCTGTTTGTGGTAGTCTTGCACCTTCTTTTGCCAGTCTGTCTGCCTCCTCATTGCCTTGGATGTTGCAGTGTGATGGGACCCACTGTACCACTACCCTTTTTGGTGCGGACTGCTGGCACAGTTTGCAGAGTGCTGCTCTTAAGTCATTAAGCTCAGTATTTTTCTGGCTTTTTAGCGCTGTGACTACGGCGAGAGCATCTGTAAGCAGGACTATATGGCTTTCATTTTCACTGTGTGTCACCATTTCTTCCACTGCCGCCCTCAGTGCCTCTGCCTCCGCTCTGAAATTGCTTGTGTACTTACCAGTAGCGAATGACAGTGTTATTTTTCTGCCATTTGGTAGGTTCAGGAATGCTCCTGCCCCTCCGTTCTGTGTTGTGTTTGTTACAGAACCGTCGGTGTATGCATGGGTCCAGTCCATGCTTGGGTAGCTTTTCGTTATGAAGCTTAGGGTAGTATCTCTCCTTTCTTTTTCAGTCTGGCAGTTTTTGTTTGCAATACCTGGTATATTTTCTACCACCTCTGGAAATATATCCTGCCTCCAGGTAGGTTTTCGTGCAGTAGTGATGGGTTTTGGTGTTGTTAGTGCGTTTATGGGATCTTCGTGCATCTTTGCTTTGGCTATTTCTGCAAAGTTTCTCCGCTTTAGTTTCCCATTTCCCAAATTGTTTAGTCTCTGGTGCATTGGATGGTCGGTCAGTCTTCGGAGTTTCTCTGACTGCAGCTGGGCTCTGCAGTCTCTTCTATCGGTCATGGATTGCAGTTTTGTAATCTTTTCAAGTTCTACAATTGGCGTTGACTTCATGCCTCCTGTTATAATTCTCATGGCTTGGTTTTGAAGTTTGCTAACTTTATCGAAGTTCGCCTTTGCTGCTGTTGTCCATGCCGCAATGCCATACTCGAGAACTGGTCTCACTCTTCCAGTGTACAGTTTCTTTAGTATGCCTTCGTCTGCTCCCCAGCTTGTGCCAGCAAGTTTCCTCATGATTGCCATTCTTTCCCTGGCTCTCATTCGGTTTCTCTCGATCTGACTTTTCCATGTCATGCGCCGATCAAATGTGACTGCCAGATAGGTTGGGTTGTCGTTTGGCTGCAGGAATTTGCCATTTAGACTTAATTTGGTATTTTGGGGTTTTAATGAAAGCGAGAATATTGTGCATGTGGTTTTCTGCTCGTTTATTTTGACCAGCCATGAGTTCGCCCACTCTTCCAGCGATGTTAGGGCATGCTGCATCCGATTTCTTGCAATGGTGAGATTCTTTTCAGAGGTCCACATAGCCAGATCGTCTGCAAACATTGAGCTATGGACTCTCCTTGGTATATTCTCTGTAATGTCGTTTATATATACCAGGAATAGTGTGGGTGACAGTACTCCCCCTTGGGGTACTTCCTGCTCGAGTGTCACCTTTTTGCTCATCTGCCCTTGTACTTGGACTCTGGCCGTTCTTTGTTTGAGGTAGTGGTTGATCCACTTGAACATTTTCCCACAAACATCACTTCTTCTTAGCTTGACTCTAAGTCCGTCTTTCCAGACTTTGTCAAATGCCTTTTCCAGATCCACCCAAACAGCTACTGTGTGTTTCTGTGCCTGGTAGGCATCTTCTATCTCCTGGGCTATGAGGATGACCTGGTCTTCAGTGGATCTGTGCTGTCTAAAGCCGGCTTGCTGTGGAATTAGTATTCGTTTTTCTTCCAGATGCCACATCAGTCTGGTGTTTATCATATGTTCCATCAAGGGGACGGCGTGGCCTAGTGGTTAAGTGGCACGGCTCACAATCAGAAGGTGCTGGGTTCGTTCCCCATCACAGCACCGGCCGTTACCCCGGGGAAGCAAACCCTTAGAAAATGCAGGAGGAAGCAGACCCTTACATAAAATGCATGCTGAAGTCGGATGCACTGGGCCGATAGGCGCAAAATAAAAACCACAGTGCAACGCACACCCGCCTTGGGGAATAGAGAAATAAGGCGAACGCAAAAAAAAAAAAAAAATATGTTCCATCAGCTTGCCGACACAGCTCAGTAGGCTGATGGGCCTGTATCCATTTGGATCTGTTTTGTCCTTTCCTGTTTTGTCCTTTCCTGTTTTTGGTACTGGTACCAGTATTGCGTCTTTCCATGCCTGGGGTACAATTCCCCTTTTCCAGCTTTGGTTCAGGACCGATAGCAGTTTCCTCTTCGCTGTTTGGCCCAGCCCCATCAGCATTTCATTTGTTATCCCGTCTTTTCCGGGAGATTTCCTTTTCTTTAATGTTCTCATAGCCTCTTCCATTTCGCTCATTGTTAATTTGGCCATCATGTGCTCTTCAGGTGCCGTATTCATGTTGTCGTGCCCCTTTAGCTCTTCGCTAATGTCTGTATGCTTATCTGCAGGGACCTAGATGTGGTTTGCTCTGGCATAGTGATCGACAAAAGCGTTTGCGGCTTTCTTACCTGTGAGCAAGTTTTCGTCCTGCTTGATGGTAATTTGTTTATTTGACGGGGTTTCGCCGTTCATGGCTCTGACTAGCTTCCATAGCTTGTTCCCGTCTTTGTCCAGGTTTAGGCTTTCCGTTTTATTTTTCCAGCTTTCTCTTGCTGTTTGCTTGAGAGTGTGTTTGTATTTCGCCGTGGCGGCTTTGAGGGCGATGTTTGCCTCCATGGATTGTTCTCGCTCTGCCATGTTCCTAGCATTTGTTACTGCATCTTCCGCTTTCTGCAACTCATCATTCCAGTAGGGCTTATAGTTTTTCCTAGCTCCTCTTGGGATGGTTTCAGTGGCGGCTTGCATTATTGCCTTGCTTAGGCTTTCCACCATGGGCTTCATTTTGTTGTTTCGTGTGTTGATGGTTTCACACAGCCCATCTGTCAGGATTGCAAATCTGTCCCAGTCGGCTCGTTTGTTAATTCCAACGTGGGAGCGGTTTTGTTTCCTGTGGGCCTACTTCCATGTCAATGGTTAGCCTGATCGGCCTGTGGTCGCTACCTGCCAGTTGGTTTAGCACCTGGCGGTCTATTTTATGGTGTATGTCCTGTGTGGAGAAGGCCAAATCTGGAGTCGAGGTGGTATGCCATGTTCTTGAATAGAAGCTAGGGCTATCCTCCGGCCTATTGATTAGGGAGAGATTTGTATCTATCTCCCAATCTTCCACTTCGTCACCTCTGCTGTCTGTGTCAGAGTATCCCCATCTCTCCGAGTGGCTGTTGAAATCTCCAACTACTATGCAGTTGGAGTCTCTGACCTCCATACTCGAGAGCGATAGGTCTCTATTTGGTGGTCCGTACAGATTTTAAAATGCGGAGCTTCGTCTCTTGAGCCATTATGTCAACTCCTACAATTTCTGCTTGTCCGGTGTGACTGACAGGCACCGCGCTACTCGGTATGCAGTTTCTGGTCAGTATCAGGACCCCTCCTTTGTGGCCTTTTCTATCGAGACGGAAGGTCTGGTTTCCTCTGATTGAGAATTTATGATTATTGTTGAGGTGCGTTTCCTGGATACATGCCACGTCAATCTTACCTTCATGCAGGTGATGTGTTAGGGAAAGTTTTTTGTTAATGACTCCCTCCGCATTCCACTGTAGTATTTTGAGGGTCTTGAGTTTTTGGTCAATAAAAGTTGCCCCATAGCCATGTGCCTTGACTCCACGACACATGGGTGGGTGACCACCAGTAGTCAAGGGTGGGCCCCTTCGAGGCGTGGGGCCCGACACTATCGCTGCCTGGCGGGACTCCGCAGGATGAGCGCCATGCGTTTTTCTAATCGGTTGTACTGTCATCATGCTGCGATTTACGTTGCACTGTTTTGTTAGGCTAGCGGCCCCATGCATCCGATTTCAACAGGCGTTTCTGTAGGGATGCCCTCCTTAAACGTGATATATGATAACTACTACTTCTGGTAGTCTTTTTGCTGAAGTGAATCATTTGGCAACCTTACAGGAAAACCTCCTTTTCCTGCATTCGTTCTCACCCTCCGGCTATTAAGCCCTGAACAGTGCAAGTACTTTGCAAGTAGCAGGATGTAGTCCGGAGAACGGCATGCGTTGTGTTGTAAGTTTACAGTTTGACTGCGATATTTTCACCTTTTGGTCTGACACATCCGTCTTTGGCAGAAGAAAAACCACTACATGACAACCTAACAGGAAAGTCTGTATCAATGGTTTATGTAGCAATTTATTTCACATGAACAGGATGACCGCTGCTTTTTTAGAAAAAATAAAGGTTGACGTCTGACAGTGTATGAAGAAGAAGAAGATTTCACATGATGAGGTTGATAGACTCATGCGCAACCCTCTCTAGTCACATCATTCCTGCTCAAGTATTACACTTAAGCAAAAATAATATACAGCATGAGGCTGACTACTTGTCCAGTATAAACTTTAAGACGAAACTTCCAACAGATATACACAGGTCTACATTTTATGCCTTGGTGTGGTGATCCTGGACAACAGTCCGCAAGCTACTTGCAAAGCTCTGTTCAGGGCTTGATAGTGGGAGATTGAGAACGAACGTAGAAGAAGAATTGTCATGACAATCATTCAATGTCTTTTCAAGCAGTTCAAAAAATTCTTCTTTGGCATCTGCTCTACTCCCTCATTCGATGCATAAACGATGCTTTTAACCATTTGTCCTCTTCTTTGAAGTCCAGCATATTAGTGAATTCAGTTAGAAATTTTCATCCCTTGATGTTGTCACTTTTGATTCCTGGCCACAACACAGCCCACTCCTCCTTTGGCTATGTTGATAGTGATAACTCTGCTGCAGAGAAGTATGTTAACCTCAAGATCTATGGACCCTCTGTCCTTCCTTTTTTCTTACCCTTTATGAGCTAGAATTTCCAATTTTGATTTCTTCTATGAGCTCAAAGTCCTTTCCGTCAATTCTTCTAATGTTCCATATTCCAAAAATTGTATTCCGTAATTCATGGCAATTCATCATGTTTCTTCTCTCTATATACTTGTAATCAAATGTATAGATGACAAACAGGTGATTGACCTGTCATGCTGTTGCATACAACTAACCTCGAAATATAGAGGCCATTTAGCTATCCACCACCAAACTAACACCCATGGAAAGTACCCCCAGGAAAGTTCAGAGAAACAAGTAAAAATCAAACACAAAAAGAACCCCCCCCCCCCCCCCCAAAATGGGTATGATATAATATAACTACAATAAGGGACATTAACAACATATGAAATACCTGGGTGCAAGGTTGTGTAGGCTGCGATCAACAAACCCCTCAGAGTATTTACGGATGGAAATAGGCTCACCAAAGTAAACATGAACATTTCCAAAGTTTTCCTCTAGAATCTTTCTGGCCTTTAATAAACCCTGTAGATGTGTAACAGGTACATAACAATAAAACCATGCTACTATACACACACACATACGAGGGGTGATCAAAAAGTCTCTGACCGTAGACTGGAAAACAAAACTAACTGGCCTATTTAGTTCAGAACCCAATCCCCTTCTGAGATGACATACTCTTCTAGCAGTGCTCTCACTGCTTCTGCATTTCTGGGGATCTTCATGAGGCGTATGTCCCATTTGTCTTGATTTAAGTCCTGATTTCTCAATATCTTTGATTAGCAGTTAGAAAGAGTCAAAAATGGCAGTGAGCCATGTCTGGAGAGTGATGGAAGTGCAGAACATGCCGCATTTCAGCAATAAATCCTGGATGAGCTGTGTGCATGGACTGGAGCACTGTTGTGATGAATCTACCAGCTGCCACTCTCCCAGAGTTGTGATCTTTTACATCTAACTGCATCTCATAAATGACACATAATGGCCAGGTAGCCTTTGTATGTCCCTGAGGATCACACCCGTGATGAACTACGCCCGCCCTGAGGATCATACCCGTGATGAACTACGCCCGCCCTGATGATCTAAAAATAAACTGTCAACATTACCTCCATCGTATTTGTTCATGATTGCTGTGCCTTCTTTGGCCCTGGAGACTGGCGTTTTCCACTGAGATATCGGTGCGCTATCTCAGTCGTGGACCTAGGACTCGTCTCCAACTATGATTTTTTTCATGATATCAGGGCAATTCCAACATGTCAAGCCCAACTCACAAACAGTTTTTCTATCTGTGAGTGAGTGAGGGGTCTCATTTTGGCTCAAAACACAAATGCAATAAGTACAGTGCACCATTACAATTATCATTGCAGCCTGGAAGTGATTTGGTGGTGCAGTCTGGCAAAAAATCACACATGCGTAAAAGATCTCATGTATATTGTTATGCTATTCCACATTGGTGCAGCTATTGGGTTGCCTCATCAACAAAAAATCAAGTTGGTTACATGTTGATGACCTTGTGTATATATTTATCATTTTATAATAAATTAACTGTGTATCAGGGAGTCTTGTGTACATGACGAATAATCTGCTCCTAGCCAAAATATTGCTGCGTTCTTTAGTAGATGAGGCAGCCAATAAAGATGACTTGACTTAGTTGCTTCTCTTCTACCATGGGATGTCATTATCATCTATCAATCTTGTGGGAACATGCTCTCCTTCTGCTCCTGTTCTGTGCCATTCTCGAGTTCCAACCAGGAGACCTCGATAAAATTGACTTCCTCTTTGATTATTCGCTGCGAAGTTATTCTTTGACTTCCCATTTGTCTCTTTCCCCGTGGGTTCTAATCCAGCGCATATCTGGTTATACTGTCCCACTTCTTTCTGAGACTGTACTCTTATCCATCCTTGCTTTATCTCCTCTATTTCCTGCCCTATTGCTTGCTGCCGTGCCCTTTCCTAGCGGCTTGTTTGCCATACCATGTAGTGTAAAGAATCATTTCTTTTTCACATGGCTTATAGTTTCAACACAAAGGGGTAGCCATCCCCATGTCAAAAACTCCTGAGATGCATCTAAAGTTTGTACTGACTTACGGAAGTGGACTCTTTAGGCTTTGGAACACCAAGCAGCTCATAGGCATACAGGCTCTCCTCTAATATCCTGTCGTAACTGATACTAACTGGCACAACCATGATATCTGGTACATGTGACTTGAAATATGGCTCCAGCGCAGCAGACAGCATGCCTGTATGGGTTAGTAGTAAATGATAAAAGTCAGATGACTAATTATAGGGCCGTCAAATCTGTGATTCTGTTTATAACAGTGAAGTATTTATATTCTAAAAGGTTGTGCTTCTTAGGTATATCAATATGTTTGGGTGCATGAGAATGTGACATGTTTTGCTGTAGAAGAATGTGACATGTTTGGGTGCCGGAGAATGTGACATGTTTGGGTGCAGGAGAATATGACATGTTTGGGTGTAGGATAATGTGACATGTTTGGGAACAGGAGAATGTGACATGTTTGGATGCAGGAGAATATGACATGTTTGGATGCAGGAGAATGTGACATGTTTGGGAGCAGGAGAATGTGACATGTTTGGGAGCAGGAGAATGTGACATGTTTGGATGCAGGAGAATGTGACATGTTTGTATGCAGGAGAATGTGACATGTTTGTATGCAGGAGAATGTGACATGTTTGTATGCAGGAGAATGTGACATGTTTGGGTGCAGGATAATATGACATGTTTGGGAACAGGAGAATGTGACATGCTTGGGAGCAGGAGAATGTGACATGGTTGGGAGCAGGAGAATGTGACATGTTTGGATGCATGAGAATGTGACATTTTGTATGCAGGAGAATGTGACATGTTTGTATGCAGGAGAATGTGACATGTTTGGTTGCAGGAGAATGTGACATGTTTGGTTGCAGGCTTCATGTAATGAATCAACTTATAGTAATGGTTTCAGGCTCTTTAAAAATCAACAAGAAAAAAACCAATTGACCAAGGAAAAATAATGTGAAAAATTTCAACGCTAGTGACTCATAGCTGGCTTCTTGTATGAGGGTCAGCGAACAACAGCAGACTAAGACTACATCCTCTCCAAGTAGCTGCCCTATGATCAGGCTGCACTAGTGTAGACTAGCTGGGAAAATAGGGATCGCAGTGGCAAAGTAAACCCGATACCCAAACAAGCCAGCTGAATTCAGATGTGGTGGACTGAAAGGCACAGATATCGCAGCCTCGCTGTAAACTATCACACAACATCCTTTTAATGACGAACTTCAGTTAATGACTGGTAAAGTTATCAGCCGCCATCACACCCGATGGAGTCTATGGACAGCAACACACTCAGTCCACTTTTTAGATCCTCAGTCAATAACCGGCTATATTGTCTGTGGCCATCGCGCCTGATGGTGTCTTTAAGGGCAGCAACAAACTCCCAACTTTATCCGATCCGAAGCCATCATTCGTATGGTGCCCCAGCTCTGTTCCATTTTGGTTTCTACAGTTCTTCACCAAAGTATCCTATGTCTGTGTCTATTTCTCCTTCCCTCGGGGGTCCTAACCATGGCAGTTCTTGTGATAGCACGATGTTCTCTTATTAGACCATGGCCGACCCAATTCCAGTGTTGGCCTGTTATAATGGTGTGTATGTCTGGTTGGTTGCGGCAGACACACAGTTCTTGACTGGTGATAGTGCTTTGGGCTAAATAATTTGATGAATTTGTCTCAGGCAGTTTGTGTGAAAATATGCAAATTTGGATGTTTCTTTTCCTATTATTCCCAAACATCCTGCACCATATAGAAGCACAGGAAGTATGCAACTCTGTGCAGACTTCAAAACCTGTTTACATTCATGACAAAGTGCTGCCCAATGCAAGTTACAGCATGTGTTATAACTAAAACAACGATTGACATTGATTGTGTGTATACCAAATTTTGGAGTATAAGATTTGGACGTCCGACTTCTGGTTCCTTCCACATAGAATTCTATGGGTGAATCTCCATTGCAAATCTGTGTCTGGACATACTCTGTGAACACTGCCCAATACAAATGGTCGTCACCAAAGCTCCGTCGAATGTAGAAAGCACCAGAATTACGTAGAAGCCAACCCATAAACTGCATGCCCATAAAGTCTGCGGAAAAGACAAATTATGCCAAATCTACATAAAAATTAGAAGAACTTCATGATTCATATAAAACAACTGGTAATCTCTGAATATGATATACTGAGAAAAACCCACTAACCCAGAGAAACAACACTGGAAGGGAAACTTTATGGACCCATATGTGAGCTACAAAAGACAATTATAAATTATACAAGAAACAACACTGCTGATATATATATATATACATGGTATTCTCAAGCAAACAAAAGAAGAGCTGGTAATCTATTACATGAGACAATCAAAAGCAATAAAACAAATATATAAAATGTTGTCTTACCCATAGCAGCCGCAATGACTGGCAGGGGAAGATCATAATGGTAGAACACATAAGACATTAACAGAAAGTCCATGTAGCTCCGATGAGAGGGCATCAGCAGAATTGGATACTCCTTAACCATCCCTCGAACCTGAAGACAGTCAAATCAAATTAAACCACATGCTACCAGATATTTTCACAATAGTTTTGCAGCACGCAGGCTGATAACACAAAAGAATCAGGCCATTTTGAGATGCTGTAACTGCTAAAGTGTACCTGGGAATGCTGATGTACAGTGAAGTATGGTTGTGCTCTTTTGTTGTGGGTGTGTGCTTGGTGGTGTAGGTGTATACCTGGAGATGTGGGTGTGTGCTTGGTGGTGTAGGTGTATACCTGGAGATGTGGGTGTGTGCTTGGTGGTGTAGGTGTATACCTGGAGATGTGGGTGTGTGCTTGGTGGTGTAGGTGTATACCTGGAGATGTGGGTGTGTGCTTGGTGGTGTAGGTGTATACCTGGAGATGTGGGTGTGTGCTTGGTGGTGTAGGTGTATACCTGGAGATGTGGGTGTGTGCTTGGTGGTGTAGGTGTATACCTGGAGATGTGGGTGTGTGCTTGGTGGTGTAGGTGTATACCTGGAGATGTGGGTGTGTGCTTGGTGGTGTAGGTGTATACCTGGAGATGTGGGTGTGTGCTTGGTGGTGTAGGTGTATACCTGGAGATGTGGGTGTGTGCTTGGTGGTGTAGGTGTATACCTGACGATGTGGATGTGTATTTGGTCATGTGGGTGTGTACCTGGTGAATTTGTCATATGCCTGGAGATGTGGGTATATACTGGGTGTTATATGAGTCTACACTTGGTGATGTGAATATATGCTACTTGAGATGCAGTTCTTTTTGTGGGTATATACTGGGTGTTATATGAGTCTACACTTGGTGATGTGAATATATGCTACTTGAGATGCAGTTCTTTTTGTGGGTATATACTGGGTGTTATATGAGTCTACACTTGGTGATGTGAATATATGCTACTTGAGATGCAGTTCTTATTGTGGGTATATACTGGGTGTTATATGAGTCTACACTTGGTGATGTGAATATATGCTACTTGAGATGCAGTTCTTATTGTGGGTATATACTGGGTGTTATATGAGTCTACACTTGGTGATGTGAATATATGCTACTTGAGATGCAGTTCTTATTGTGGGTATATACTGGGTGTTATATGAGTCTACACTTGGTGATGTGAATATATGCTACTTGAGATGCAGTTCTTATTTCCAGCTACACGTGGATATGGAAGATGTACACTTGCACATGTCATCATTGTGATACAAAAAATGATATTCAAGATGTGATGATATTCACTGAAGATTGTATGTACACTAGGAGATAAAGCACATTTAAGATGATGTACACATTTGGTACATGGTGCATTTAAATTACACCTGTGGGAGGAGCATGTCCTTCTACAGACAACAGACTAATCACCTGTTTCTCTCTACGCACTTGATGACAAATACTACACCCACACAAAATTAAATGGCAGTCATGGAAAGCAAGGGAGAAAGGACACAGACCCCAGAATGGCCTAAAGTCTGCTGGGATGATAATAAGATTATATAAGAGACTGAGGACTAGGCTGGAACATGGCCAAGGGAAAGACATTGAATATTATAGTCCGGCACACTTTCTGGCAAACAATCTACAACTCAGGGTAGAAGACTGACTAAGTATTTACATTACAATACCGCTGCAGGTTTGGTCCTAACCTTTTGAATTCCATCCACATTGACATAGACTCTTTTGAACAGTGCTTTGAAAATCTTGACTAGAAAATATGCAAAACCTCTGATAGCTTTCATACGTTGGTTGTGTGCCATCTCATCTAATATTGAAACAGCCTCTGCAATAACCTCACTTTTCGGCAGCTTGGTGTCGATACATGTCTGAAACAGGAAGAAACAAACAAATATGGTTCAGTTAATTTCAGCAAAAAACTGTTTCAAAGGTGTACAAACAGGAAGAATCAAACAAATATGGTTCAGTTAATTTCAGCAAAAAACTGTTTCAAAGGTGTACAAACAGGAAGAATCAAACAAATATGGTTCAGTTAATTTCAGCAAAAAACTGTTTCAAAGGTGTACAAACAGGAAGAAACAAACAAATATGGTTCAGTTAATTTCAGCAAAAAAACTGTTTCAAAGGTGTACAAACAGGAAGAAACAAACTGTTCATGTTGTTGATTAACTAGGTCTGTCCAGCTGTTTGCTCTTTTGTAGTCAATGCCAATTTGAAGGATTTGCAGGTGTTTTGTAGCTGGTGAGTGGAGCTGTATATGGTGTTGGTGATTGTTGGGGTGTCTGGTAATAACTTTTTTGTTTGTGGCGAGCTCTGAGTAAGCGAGCAGTACATGTCTAACTTGCCTTTTGTATTTGTTACGTCAGATTTTTTCTGTTGGAAGACTGTTTATTGTTTCCAAGGTTGTTGTCTTTAGTATTATTGGGTTGGTAGCGTTTGTCATTGTACTTTCAAAAAATTTACTATAGGTAGTTTTAACCCCTTTAACTCGCAGTAAAACATGTTTCCAAAATGTACAAATCATCATCGACCACAATTACAGAATTAGCTGTCTCTTTTTTCACCATTGGGTGTCTTTCATTTTCCTTGTTCATCACCAATTCTTTGCCAAACCCTACTTAGTCAACTCTTACAACATGCCTGGCATATTGCTGTCATCCTATTCTTTGCTTCCCTTTCACATCCCATTAACACAACTGACAATGGTGACACAACTGACAATGGTGACAGAACTGACAATAGTGACAGGAATTGACAATGGTGACAGGAATTGACAATGGTGACAGGAATTGACAATGGTGACAGAAATTGGCAATGGTGACAGAAACTGGCATAGATGACAGGAACTGGCATAGATGACAGAAACTGGCATAGATGACAGAAACTGGCATAGATGACAGAAACTGGCATAGGTGACAGGAACTGGCATAGATGACAGGAACTGGCATAGATGACAGGAACTGGCATAGGTGACAGGAACTAGTAATGGTGACAGGAACTTTTGTGTGTGTGTATCATTTTCATGTGATGTTGACATTTTTGTCTCTTTCTCTCGATATATATACATACATACATAACATTAACTGGCAAGTTATGTCTGCTTCCCTACAGACTTTTCCTATGGCTCTTTGGTTATCTACAGTATATGTTATATCCTTCATTAGGGGACGGTGTGGGCTAGTGGTTAAGTGACACGGCCCACAAGCCGAAGGTGCTGGGTTCAATCTCCATCAAAGCACCGGCCGTTACCCTGGAGAAGTAAACCCTTAGAAAATACAGGAGGTAGCAGACCCTTACATAAAATGCATGCTGAAGTCGGATGCACTGGGCCAACAGGCGCAAAATAAAAACCACAGCGCAACGCACACAACTTTGGGGATTAGAGAAATAAGGCGAACGCAAAAAAAAATAATCCTTTATTAGAGCAACATGTCTGCATACTCTCATTTATGTTTGTTTTGTTGGTCCGATATTCCTAAAGTAATATCATAGTTATGTTAATCAACTGATTTCATTCTCCACGTACAGATGGCATGGCACCTTGGGGAGGAAAGAATAGCACAACTGAACCATTCTATTAAAATAGTAAATAGTCACTACAGATAAATCAATCAGAGCTTTAGTGGTACTGAAGGTGAAAAGTCAATCAAAACATATATAGATAATTGCTCAGTGACTGGACCAGAACAAAAACGAAACAACCCCAACATTACAGATATAAAGTAATTAGGGAGGGTTGTGCATGGATCTGCCAACATCATTATGTATGATGTATTATAGATATACTTACTTAGTCACTGCTAAAGTATATAAAGCTGTGCTACAGGCTTCCTGCAAGGAAGGCTATAACAGTAGTGGCCCAATGCTCCAACTGAAGTGAAAATGAAAGTATGATGAAGATGACAATAAAGTTCTTGAAATATTTGAAATCCAGGCGTATCTCTGCTGCCAGATAGCCAAGGATATGCATAATACGTTCTTTTTTTCCCTACAATTATTACTTACTGGTGCTTACTAGATCTGGGGGAAGTAAGTTGTAATACTGGGTAGAAATTTCATTACTTTTAGAATTCTGTCAAGACAGCGGCTAACTGTCTACTCTTACTGATTTTCAACTGACAAAGGTTGTTTTATGCGCACAACATTGTACATGGGATCTCAGAGTGTTTATGTCAATAAGCAATATGACAGCACATGAAAATAGATTGCAGTTAAAACAGTACATGTAGAATGGGCAGTCACATCTCAACGCAACATTATTTTTGTGTAAACACAGAAAGGTAGCTGAAAGAGACAAGAATTTACCTGCTCAATGGCAAACTGCACCCGGTCACTATTCATGACACTCTCTTTGATCTGCGCAGGTGTCCGGGCTTTGTTGAACTTGAACACAGGTACATCACGTGTCTTTAAACTGTATCTGAAGTCACTGACTGACCTGCGCTCTTCCAAGATGTCCTCAAACATGTCTTTCTGGCGCTGTGACACTAACTTGGGATCATCTGTAGTAGAAAGTTGTTTGGGTATATTTGAAGTTTACTTTTAATCTATCTCATTCTAGTCAAATTAGGATATTAATATACTAAAAATTTTGATATTAATATACTAAAAAACTATCACCACTGTGTTAATCCATATTGCCAAGATTCACCAGGAGAATGTATTGGGCTAATAATATAGGCCTCTTGTCTCTGCAACCACCAGGTATTGTATAGGCTATGCTTTTATCTTACCTCCAATAGAAAACACACTATGTTGTATTAAAGTTTTGAATGCATTTCTTTGTGGTCAAGAGACAGATATCCAAACCACTCTGACAGCCGCTCCTCCTATCAATCCATTAAACCAGATGTGTCCAACATACTGCCCATGGGGTAGGAGAGGAAGACGAACATCTAGTCAGGCAAAACATAATGATCAGACATGTTAGACAGGGTCAGGCAAAATATAGTGGCCAAGACCCTTTCCTCAGCTTTCTAGTAGCCCTCCCTGCCTGCTAACAAGGCGAGGGATCGACGTGATCTGGGTAGTAGTGAGTGACACGCAGATGAAGCTAAGCATGGCACAACCGCCTGGAGGACCACAGTCCACCTTCATCAGCACACTCGGAATGTCAGGAAAGCTACTGCAACCCGCCACTTAACATCCTTTTCAGGGCGCACATAAAAGTAACCTAATTGTGGGCATTTGCAAACAACAACAGACCATAGGCCAGATTCTAGCCCACCAATCACTTACAAAACTACTAGAGATTCTGGACAAATACAGGTGACGGATGTGCCTTGTTGCTAAGAGAGGTATAAGTGTGGGTAATATGCTAACTCCTGTCGTTCTTTGCGCATGACGTACTTTCATTTGAAGGCCCGTGGTTTGAATCTGGATTGCCTATTACTTCATTTTTGTTCCTGTTGTCTGTTGTATATGTTCTTTGAGTGCTTATAATATACTTGTATTTGTGAGTGTTGTCGCTAAAATGAGTTTATTCACTGGTCTCAGAGTATTCCTTTCTTTTGTCTCTTATAGTGATTCTGCCGAGAGTTTCCTAATGTTGATATTGTGCACTTATTGTGATGATGTTTGAAGCTAGTTGTGCTGAGTTGAGTTCTTGATATTTTCTTTATTAATAACAGGTTACAGTGGCTCTTCTTATATCCCGAGATGTACTTGGAAAGGCAGATCGTGGATCTCCTGGCTGTAGTACAATGCTAGGCGCCTCAGTAAGCTCAACAACATGTGCATTACAGTGTCAATCCCCACATCATTGCCCAAATTACTGTGGAACAGCCTGTTTCCAGGAGCACGAATGCGGGCGTGAGGTAGAATCTTGAGCTGTACGTTTCACTGGGCCCGGCGTGAGGTGGGGTCTTGATTAGTACGTTTCACTGGGCATGGCGTGAGGTAGGGTCTTGAACAGTTCGTTTCACTGGGCCTGGCATGAGGTATGGTCTTGAGCAGTACGTTTCACTGGGCCTGGCGTGAGGTAGGGTCTTGAGCAGTACGTTTCACTGGGCCCGGCGTGAGGTAGGGTCTTGATTAGAACGTTTCACTGGGCCCGGCGTGAGGTAGGGTCTTGAGCAGTACATTTCACTGGCCCCGGCGTGAGGTAGGGTCTTGATTAGTACGTTTCACTGGGCCTGGCGTGAGGTAGGGTCTTGAACAGTTCGTTTCACTGGCCCTGGCGTGAGGTAGGGCCTTGGGCAGTTACGTTTCACTGGCCCTGGCGTGAGGTAGGGTCTTGATTAGTTCGTTTCACTGGGCCCGGCGTGAGGTAGGGTCTTGATTAGTACGTTTCACTGGGCCTGGCGTGAGGTAGGGTCTTGAGCAGTACGTTTCACTGGGCCCAGCGTGAGGTAGGGTCTTGATTAGAACGTTTCACTGGGCCCGGAATGAGGTAGGGTCTTGAGCAGTACGTTTCACTGGGCCCGGCGTGAAGTAGGGTCTTGATTAGTACGTTTCACTGGGCCTGGCGTGAGGTAGGGTCTTGAACAGTTCATTTCACTGGCCCTGGCGTGAGGTAGGGCCTTGAGCAGTTACGTTTCACTGGCCCTGGCGTGAGGTAGGGTCTTGATTAGTTCGTTTCACTGGGCCTGGCGTGAGGTAGGGTCTTGAGCAGTACGTTTCACTGGGCCCGGCGTGAGGTAGGGTCTTGATTAGTACGTTTCACTGGGCCTGGCGTGAGGTAGGGTCTTGAACAGTTCGTTTCACTGGCCCTGGCGTGAGGTAGGGCCTTGAGCAGTTACGTTTCACTGGCCGTGGCGTGAGGTAGGGTCTTGAACAGTTCGTTTCACTGGCCCTGGCGTGAGGTAGGATCTTGATTAGTTCGTTTCATTGGGCCCGGCGTGAGGTAGGGTCTTGATCAGTTCGTTTCACTGGGCCCGGCGAGAGATAGGGTCTTGATCAGTACGTTTCTCTGGGCCTGGCATGAGGTAAGGTTTTCTTCTTCTTCTTGGTACGCTGTCAGACGTTAACTTGAATTTGTTCTAAGAAAGTAGCTGTCATCCTGAGGATGTCGACACTGCCATAGAGCTCGTCTAGTGTTGGCACTGGTGATGGCCACATGTGCTTTCTCTGGTCCTCGTATGTCAGGCAATTTTGCAGCAGATGTTCAGCGGTCATTTTCCCTGTACGACAGGTGCATTCGTCAGTGCCACCTATCTTCAGTTTATTGAATAGATGGTACCTCAGTCTGTTGTGGCCTGTGTAGAGTCTGAAGACCACGAAATGCTCTCTTCTGCACAACTGGTAATGGGCATCATTTTCTGTGTAGCCAGTATGCTCTGTTTCCCATTTGGCCATGTCAGGTCATCCCGTAACCGGTGAGGTCGTTGGGGCACACGTGAAGACATCCCCACAACTCCACGCCATCCCTCTCTGTCAGAAGCCGCTGCCTGTGACTCTTCTGGTCGGAGACTGGTCCATTCTTTTATGTTGTCTTCCCATCTCTTCGTCGTCTGCCATGCACCTTCCCGTGGAGGATTGTGTTTGCAAGACCATTTGATCTCGATATGTGACCGTACCAAGTGAGTTTCCTTCTTTTGACAGTTGCCAAGAGATCTTCGAAAAGCCCTATTGCCATCGTAATTCTATTTCGGATTTCCTCGTTTGTAACTCGATCTTTGTACGTGACGTTTAAAAGTCTTCGAAAACATCTCATCTCCAAGGCCTGTATCCTTCATTGAAGGTCAGCTGTAACTGTCCATGCCTCATACGCATAGAGAAATATTGACAGGACCAGTGTACGCATTAATCTGATTTTCGTGCGTAGTGCTAACCGTTTATCTTGCCAGATTTTGTTTAGCCGTGCAAGCGCCGCTATTGTCTGTGCTATTCTGGCCAATACTTCACATTTTGATCCTTCATCACTGACACATCAACTCAAGATATTTAAAACGGTCAACCACTTCGAGTTCCTGACCGTTTGCTTTTATCTTGCTGTTGAAGTCGTAGCGTTGTTTGTCATTAGTTTTGTCTTTCCAGCATTTATCTCCATACCATAATCAAGAGCTGTTTCATCGAGCCTTCTGACCCATTCCTGGAGTTCTGCTTCTGAAACGCCAACCCGTCAATATCATCTGCAAAACGAAGGTTAGTAATCGTTCGGCCCCCTATCTTGACAGTACCAACATGATCTCCAAGTGCCTCACTCATAATTCCTTCAAGGAATATATTGAAAAGTGGTGAAAAATCTCTTGAGACTTCATTATGATTAGGGCTAAGAGATTAAGGGTTGAGGAGGCGAGGGAACACTGGTCCAAAAAAGTGCTGAAACCAGTTTTTTGGGGGACCAAAAGGAACTGAAACCACAGAAATCCTAGTTTCTGGATGAACGCAGGAAATTTGGCTGTCAATACTCAAAATACTGCCATTCAATCAGAATAACGCCATTCATTATTTTCATAAAAATAAGAATTAGATTCACTCACTCAATGAGAATCAATGTCATGTGACTGTTAGAATAGAAGTGACAGAAGTGTTAGTGTTATGAAGACTACTTAGGAGTCTATTACTTAATTTTACTAAAATGAAAATGTGTTTGTTTTGTGAATATGATATTGATAATCATCAATCATTCAATGATTCATCAATGACAATGTGTCATGTATAATTATAATATATCCCTGTATAAGTGTAAGTAAGTACTAAGTAGACATACTTCTCTCCAAAACGTTAGAAAAAACTATTATTCTATTCTACTCGTCAAGTGTTAATGAACTTAATGGTGAACCGGTGCCTAACTTAACTATCTAACTAAACCAATTTAACTAGACCTCTACAGTCAACCAACACTCACTTGACTCACACAGTAAACTTTACTACAACAAAACAACACGGTCTTCTATCGCCAAATAATGAAATTACTAGTAATTTACGAAGACATTCAAAACATGTCAAACCTTTACTGATCCAAGAATTTCTCGACTGCTCTGCCATTTTTGTCGCCTCAAACATGCAATTTTCCAGAGAAACACGTCAAGCCATAGCAATCAGGTAGAAGTGGCTAAGGCCCAGATTAGTAACGCCGTATCCTCCCCTACTCTAAGTCGTCTGTCTGTCGGCCTCCCACTAACTGTGGCCTCCCTACCCAGCGATTGGTCAGGTTGTGTCGGATGTCTTCCGGCCAAACTGATCGTCCGTCTCGTCATGTTTACATTTCGAAACTTTTGCTTTCAGTCATTTCACACTCGTCTTTGAACCTAAACTGTGGTTGGTCGACTGTGCTTTTACCATCAGCCATCTGTCCAATTTGTAACTTTGTCCAGTTTGTCTTTTTTTCCGTTAGCCTTATTTCTCTATTCCCCAAAGTGGTCTGCGTTACACTATGTTTTTATTTTGCGCCTGTCGTCCCAGAGCATTCGACTTCGGCATGTATTTTATGTAAGGGCCTGCTTCCTCCTGCATTTTCTAAGGGTTTGCTACCCTGGGGTAACGGCTGGCCCTGTGATTGAGGAGCGAACACAGCACTTTCGGGTTGTGAGCCGTGCCACCCACTAGCCCACGCCGTCTCTATTTTGTCTTCATTTACCTTACCAGCATTACAATAGCATGACAACCACATGATAATGCGGCACATGGCGATATCTGCTTTAAGCTAGTTGGATCACCAAGACGTTAGATGTGTTCTGTAACCTTAAACTCGCCCAGAAAACCGACGGGCGCATGTTAGTTGCAGCACTCTGTACTGAGAAATTGTCTGATGTAGAAGGAGAAAAAAAATATTATTTTCTTATCGTTACAATATCCCTTTACCGCGGCCAGAAAGGGAGAGCGGAGAATACATACTGTAATCCACCTGACATGGTGTGTTAGTAGTGAAAAGGGCAAATACAATGTTGGGTATGATAAAAAGAAATATTAAATATAGGAGCAAGGAAGTGATCGTCAAACTGTATAAAGCTTTAGTTAGACCTAGATTGGAGTACTGTGTACAGGTGTGGATTCCTTATTATTGAAGGCATATAAACATGCTGGAAAGGATACAAAGAAGAGCGACTAAACTGACAGTGGGATTTTAGAATTCAGTTATATGGAAAGACTCAGAAAAGCTGGCCTACAGTGTTTAAAAAAGAGAAGAGTTGTAGATGAAAATAAAATGATCAATGATAAGGATAAATTAGACAAAGTCTAATTTTTCAAAATACAACCACTTATAAGAACAAGAGGGCACAGCTACAAATTAATTAAAGAAAGGTCCAGATTAGATATTAGAAAATATTTTCTTGTCATAGAGTGGTGAATGCTTGGAATGCATTGCAACAGGAAATAATGGAGGCGGGGTCAATTAATGCACTCAAGAATAGATTGAATGCACATCATTTTTAGAGCAAGGAATTGTAAATGAGACTGGTTGTATACAGACTCTGCAGAGTCTCCTAAACCATTATAATGGCGGTAAGTAAGATGCAATTAAGAAGGGATTGACATAAGGCCGGCAAGAACATTCGAAAGAAAAATGTGCCAGTATACAGACAAAGGAGATATGCTAAAGACTCGGCGTTTGAGAAGACACGCCACACTATGCGATGCCGCAAACGGTCCTGACTTTACTTGCACACACTGTGGAAGACCCTTCTCTTCCCGGATTGTTCTTACGAGTCACATTCGTTACCGTCATGGACTGAAGTTACATCCCTTTTTTATCAAAGAAAAATTACTATCGTCTCACAAGATGGAAATAGTTAATGATGATACGCTGGGAAATGTAGACCACAAGGTCGAAAGGGTATGGAAGATAAAAGAGGTGTTGAGCGCTCAGTTGATTTTATGCATTTGAGACTTTATGCTTCTATACTCCTTCCGTGATAAATATCACAATGCAAGAGGATCAAAGAGACAAAACAATCACATGTGATTTGAACATCTAAGTCTTTGTTGAAATACATATAAGGAAATTCTTCTTCTTCTTCTTTCGTTCGCTTGGAGTATGTCTACATCTGCAAAGTTTTCTCTTGTATAAACCTCACTGTCTTCTGCAGCTCACACATAGGTCCATAAAGTTTCCCTTCCAGTGTTGTTTCTCTTGGCCAGTATATCCGCCTCATTATCTCATACTCTGGACAAACCTGAAGTATATGCTCCACAGTCTGGGGTGCCTGTCCACATGTACACATACTTAAGCTGCCAATCTTAAATTATGTATACATGTGGCTGCGGAGTCTGGTGTGTCCCTTTCTGAGGCGCAGTATGATAATCTGCTCTCGCCTACTCATATTATGATGGTCATCTTGTATTTGTGTTAGATAAGGAGATATAATTCACATTGAAACATCCCTTTATACTGCAATGCGGATCAAACTACCAGAACTAATAGTAGCAGCAGTACAGGTAGTAATAATAGTAGTAGTAGTAGTACTAGTAGTAGTATTAGTGGTAGTAGCAGTTGCAGTAGTAGTAGGAATGGTAGTGGTAGTAGTGGTAGTGGCAGTAGTAGTAGTAGTAATAGTAGTAGCACTACTAGTGGTACGGGTAGTGGTAGTAGTAGTGGTAGTAGTAGTACTTGTAGTAGTATTAATAGTAGTAGTAGTAATGGTAGTAGTGGTAATGGTAGTAGCAGTAGTAGTGGCGGTAGTAGTAGTAGTAGTAGTAGCACTACTAGTGGTACGGGTAGTGATAGTAGTAGTGGTAGTAATAGCAGTAGTAGTAGTAGTAGTAGTAGTAGTGGCAGTCGTAGTGGCAGTAGTAATGGTAATTCAGTATTAGTAATATTAGTAGTGGTAGTGTTAGTAGTAGTAGTAGTGGTAGTGTTAGTAGTAGTAGTGGTAGTGGTATTATCAATAGTAGTGGTAGTATTACTATCAATCTCAGGCTATCTAGTAGAAATAACATTATCCATCACACGTGTAACAACGAGTTCAATTTCTCGCTGAACCCTTTTTTAATCGTTCACCTATTCTAAAAGATGTAAATTTAGTCAGAGAATCCGGCCTAATTTACGGCTATTTGGTTGTGATTAAAAATGGCGCGTTAATGACCTTCTCCTAGCTACCAATTTATTTGATTCCTACACTGTTTTAAACTGGACACAATCAGCATTGCCGCTTCACGCGTTTGCTAACATGTCACTATGATTAAACAAAAATTACCATTACAATTTCAATTTCTAATTTATTTCACATCTGTTTTATGCAAAATGATGTCTCATCTAATTGTTCAAATATCTGTTGGGATGGCTCAGCCTATCCGTCTATTCTAACGCTTGGCTACTGCAATCAACACAAAGAAAACGGAAGTAATGTTTCTACCTGTCCTAGAGAAGCCATACCACGAACCAAATATCCATGTGCAGGGTCGACATCTACAAGCAGCACGAATGTCTAGAACCAGCAGGGAATCAGTGTTGTCGTCAAAACCAATGTATACTGTGCTATGGTGCTAACCACCCTTCTGTACGAATACGAAACATGGACGGTCTACCGCAGACATGTCATCAAATTCAACCATTTCCTCCTGAGCTGTCTCCGCGAATTGCTTAGCATCGGTTGTTAGGATACTCTGAAGTCCTCATCAGGGTGAAGCAGCCTGGCATCCATACGTTGCTGCAGAGAGTCCAGATCAGGAGGACTGAGCATGTTGGTTGCATGCCGGGTAAGCGCTTCCTTAAGCAGCTATTGGACAGGCAAGAGCTCTATTGGGGTGGGGAGGGGGGGCACAACAAACGGTACAAAGGCTCTCTGAAATTATTTCTCAACATCCTCCTCACTGATGTCACCATCAAGCACGACAGAGAATCATCGCTATGACGCACAACAAACGATCTGTACGGGGCAGAATGTAAGAGGGCCAAAGTACTGACGCTGTCCACATGTGCCCCACTTGCGGTAAAATTTGCCGCGCGTGGATCCAACTGTGCAGTCATATGCGATCCTACATCTGAATACACAAGTCTCACGATGTCTCCATCTACGCTTGCGATAAGTAAATACAGTATTATTATTACTATTAAGTTATGAGAGAGACTTTCTGCAAAGGACATGCTACATGGTGAATGTAATTTTATTTTGTTTTCTCTTTGATTACAAAAAAAAACGTAACACTCTGTATGCGGCTGGCAGGTCCAATTTAGTAAAAATTTGTTAAAGTTCTAGCGGACCGGATAAATTCGGGTCGTGAACCGAATGCTGATCGCTGGTTTTACGTGGCATTTGCCTGGACTAAACGATGACACAAACAACAACAACAGCCATAATAATCAGATCCAGAAAGTACAATCTTATAAATTTAAAAAAGAAATTTAACGTCTTTATACTGGTTTAGAAGACTCTACAGAGTCTATTTACAACCAGTTTCTTGGAGGCAAATTTTTACCGTTAATCCTACTCTTTTCGATTTCCAACTACCAAGAAATGGTTCACGTGCTCGACATTGAACACGGGAGCCTGATATCACTACCCAGAGATCAGGTGAATTGTTACCAGGAGGTCCACGTGAAAAAAATCCCGGTCTGCACCGGGATTCGAACATGCACCCGAAGTGGACACCTTACCTCGAGACGACCATCCCCCAACACGTCGAATGAAGAAGAAAAGAATACATCAAAAAGAGATAGGAACACACATAAAAAAGGATGTACAATACTACTATGCCACGTGTGTAGACTTGTTATCGTATTGAGTGGAAGAGAAATGGGAACAAAAACAATGATAACAATACAATTGTCAGTTTCTACCACATCTTATTTCCTTTTTCTTTCTCTGTTTTTGCCACCCCTGATCTTTTACAACGTCAACCTTTCTAAAGATTGAGAATAACATTATCTTCTTATCTTTAGGTAACAAATCACTATGGTAGAGTATTTGAATCTTCAAAGCTACTTTAGTTTCATAAAGGTGAAGGTGGTCCCGTGGATCTGTGGAGGTGGTCCCGTGGATCATCTGAGAGATTGGATAGACGCAGGAGTGATCCCCTTTTTCAAAAAGGGAAGGAAATCAGATCCAGCGAATTATAGACCAGTGAGTTTTACGAGCATAGTCTTTAAATTGTTGAAGTCAATAATCAAAGAAAACATTGTAATGCATTTAGACAGGTTTAATCTAATCAGAAACAGTCATCGTGGGATTACTGGAATGAGATCGTGCTTAACAAATCTATTAGAATTCATGGAGGAGGTTGCTAAAATGATAGATGAAGGGGAGCCAGTGGACGTTTTGATTTTGCAAAGGCCTTTGATAGAGTACCTCATCAGATTATTTAGAAAGTTAAAATCACAAAGACTAGAAATGGATTGAAAATTGGTTAACGGGAAGAAGGCAGAGAGTGGACATAAATAAAGTGTGCCCTGAGTGGTGTGAAGTAAAAAGGGAAGTGCCACAGGGCTCAGTTTTGGTACCAATATTGTTCTTGATATATATAAACGATTTGGACATTGATATACGATCCATGATTGCAAAATTTGCGGACGACACAAAACTATGTCGGAGTGTCATCTAAAGCAAAAGTGGATATATTGAGGTCGGATTTAAATAAAATGCAAGACTGGTCTGTGGGATGACAAATGGGGTTTAATATAGATAAATGTACAGTCATCCACATGGGTAGATCCAATATGGAACATAATTACAGAATGGGGGAGAACAATATTAAAATGATATATAAGGATCGGGACCTAGAGGTTATAAAAGGGCTTACATGTAAATTGTGTGAGCAAGTCCAGGTAGCAGTGAATAAGGCAAATGCAATGTTAGGTATGACAAAAAGAAATATTAAACATAGGAGTAAGAAAGTGATTGTCAAACTGTATAACGCATTGGTTAGACCTAGATTGAAGTACTGTGTAAAGGTGTGTAGTCCTTATCGTAGACGATATTTAAACATGCTGGAAAGGATACAAAAAAGAGCAACAAAACTCATAGTGGGATTCCAGAATTACAGTTACGAGGAAAGACTCAGAAAAACCAGCCTACAGTGTCTAGAAAAGAGAAGAATTCGTGGTGACAATATGAGTTTTCCAAAATACAACCACTAACAAGAACAAGAGAGCACAGATACAAATTAACTAAAGCAAGGTCCAGATTGGATATTAGGAAATATTTTTGTAGTCAGAGAGTGGTGAATGCTTGGAATGCATTGCCCCAGGAGGTAGTGGAGGCAGGGACAATTAATGCATTTAAGAATATATTGGATGCGCATAGCTTTTAGATCAGGGTAATGCAAATGTAACTGGTTGTATACAGACTCTAATAGTCTTCTAAACCAGTATAAAAACGTTAAGTTAAGTTACACAGGTTCTCTGTGACCTGTGTACATAAAAAACCATTCGAGATAACAGAACAATAAAAATCAGACAACCATATGATAATAACATGCTTGAAAATTATAACATTGTTTCAATTAATACAATATTCATGCACTATAAGTACATAATTATAGATAAAAACAAATAATTTAAGAGTTTGGATTTTAAAGAAGGAGAATTTCGTCAAATGTTATAATTGAACGGAAGTAGTTATACATTTTAATGATTATGACAAAGCTTTTAGAGCAAATCTAACAACATGAGTTCCATAGGCACAGGCGTAAGTATTTCCTTGGGTGTTTTTAGATTCTCCTTTCCCTCCTTTCGTTGATATTGTGCATAATTTATTAAAATACAAACAATCCATTTTGTAAGACCAGAAATAGTTAAAACAAATGTAATGTTTCTCTAGCTACTTGCAGGAATTGTATAACTATCACCGGCGTATCCCCATCCACTGTTTCTTCGGCCTTTGACAAACTCACTCTACTTTAACTTTTACAGTTTTAACATTTTATTTAGTCTAGTTTATTTTAATGAGATTGTCATTCTCATTGATTGAATAATGAATTGATTGACTGATCGTTCTCATTCAGCCAGTCACTCCACCTTCTTGTGCAAATTCTTCTACATTTCGCTACTTACGAAAAAAAATTGTAGAAAAGGTTGTCCTCACAATCATGGTTTTGTAGCAATACAATTTCATAATGAGATGATTGCTAACCAATTTAATTGTATTAGTTTACAGTTAGATCTAAGTACTTGTAACTTAGTACTCACTGATTCAGATTATTATTATTATATAATATTGTCTGCACAGTACAACCATCTTTTAAGTTTTACTGTGAGGTACCCTGTTCGTTTCTCTCTCTCCCCCCTCTCCCTTTCTCTCCCCCCCCCCCCGAACACTTGTATCCATACCACAGGAAGTACACATTACTTACTCATGATTAATGGATGTTGTTATTTATTGTATTAACTACTTGCAATTTATATCTCAGCGTATAGACTAGAGGTCTAATCCCTCTATCAATGTTTGAGTATTCTTTGTCATTGGAGCTTAAATATTCCTCCTCATCAAACACTACAGTCTACAGTTTATTATCTTTCAACTGGGATTGGACTAGAGGGTCATGGGGGTCATTATTTCCTATGCCAGCCATTTATCTTTGAGGCTGATTTCTTTATAGTTTTAGATTCTCCCTATAATGGGCTGGCAGTAGCCACCAACTGCTTGCATCAGAGTCAGCGAATTATAACTGGCCAAGACTCTATTTTGCCTCCAAGGTACGGTCCTGGAAACAGGCGGCACTATTCGCTAGTGTAGTTTGGCAAAGGGATAGTATCACACAGTGTAATTTTTTAGGACGATCCGACAAAAAAATTATCCATGCATCATGTATGTCCTTCCTTTTGTTTGGGTTTGTCTCCTCCATCTTTGACCAGTCTTTCTGCATCATCATTTTAATGTATCTTGCAGTGGACAAGAATGCACTGTATTTTGGATACAATTTACATTAGAACTATAGCTAATATTTTGTGAGTGCTGTCAGACTGTCCTGTTCACTCTTTTGATGTTTTATGAGGGTTATTACAATTGATAGCAATTCTGTAAGAAACACTATCTTGTCTCTGGCATGGTCTTTGTTTTATTTCATGTATTGTGTTGTTTTAATTGCCCCATCAATTATCCTTTCCACCCATCTGATTTTATATTATGCCAGTTTTTTTTCTTCAAGTATTTTTCAGTATTTGATCGTCTACAGTTCATGTGAAACCTGTTGTTCATTTTTTTATTAGTCTTTTGTTATTACCTGGATTACTGGACGACCCGTTCCTCAGCGGCGAATACACTGCCGCGGGTCCCAATTTAGTTTCTATTGTCTTCTGTCTTGGGCCACGGTGGACCGATGGGTGATAAGTTTCCCACATGAAGCATCGTAGATATTGTTTCTGAGTTCGAAGGAGTCAGACCAGCGCGTAGGTGGTTTTCCCTGTGGTCGTCTTCTGTCTTGTGGGTACCAGACTGCTGTCGCTGTGCTCCAACAGTCATCAGTTCTGCGGAGGAGGTGGCCAGCCCAGCAATGCTTTACCTTATCTACATAGATGTGTGGATAACTGCATCCGTCACCAATGACATCTGTCGTGCGTCAGTGTTGTGAAGACCTTTCAAACGTTGGTTGTGGAGTGTGAGGCTGATCATACATCTCTCGAGGGAGGCTTGGGTCACTCTGAGTCTGGACCATTTCTTTTGTAAGAGCCCATGTTTCTGCGGCATAACACATCGCAGGTAGAACTGGGGAGTTGAATAAGGAGGCGTGCAGACTCTGGTCGTGGGTATGGTCTAGTGCCGTCTATATGGACGAGAAAGCCGCCCAGCTCATGCAACGAGGTCTTGTTAGTTCTGAGTTTGGTTCGTTTTGCATGTTCAATAAGTGTCCCATGTAGATATAATCCTCTACATCCTCCAGATTTCTGTCATCAAGGATGACTGGGTAATTTTTAGTGAAACGGTTACGCATAACTTTTGTCTTGGATGTGTTCATCTCGATATAATTGCATTCAACATAACAATTATTTATTTATATAATTATAATGATTGTCAGAAGTCAGAGAAGGACACAGTTTATTATCATTTGCCTATGATTACAGCTGTATTTATAGCCTACAAATACATTTTGTGTATTTCAGTATGATCTGTCTGCATCCCAGTTCTCTCCGGATGGCCGTGTCTTTCAGGTTGAGTATGCACAGAAAGCTGTAGAAAATAGTGGGTATGTATCAGTTTGTACTGTAGCATGTGAATTATTTGTCCTCACACATTTGAATTGATCATAAATAGCTACATAATTTAGTTGAAAATTTCTAGTGCACATGTATTTTAAAATTCTTTTTTGGCTTATGTTCTCAAAAGGATATTGCATTATAATTTACTTCGAGGCTGTGATATTTGTGCCTTTTGGTTGCATGCATCCGGTTTCAGCTGGCTTTTTTGGCACCAGGTTTGCCTTCCAACTGCGATCTCTATTCTCGAAAGCCAGACTAAACTAGTGCAATTAATTTGCAGGGCTGCCGCTTAGAGATGGAATAGGATCTTGATCAGCACTGCTACGCTGACCCTAATGCAGGCAGCCAGCTATGAGTTGCTGGCTGCTGTCAGCTTCATTCACTGCTGCATCTTCAACAGAACAATATTGATGCAAGAACAAACATTGGGGGAGGAGGAGGTGTGTGTTTATATAGATGAGAAATTGTCTACTGCGATTCAAAAGATTTTACTACCAACCGGAATACATAAACACAATACACAGTTCAATTACAAGATATAGTGCACAAATACATTGTCATGCTTGCCAGATTGCACATTTTGGGGCATTCATATTTTCAAAATTGAAACATTACCTCTTTATTACTTCATTGCTGTGTTAAGTAAATATGTATCTACAGTCACTGCAGTCATTCCAAACTGATGTGTACAGTAAATGAGAAAAAGCCACAATAATTATACATAATAAATTAACATGCATTGTCAATACTAACATATGTTTTATAGCCTTAGGCTAAAATAGAGGGCATCTGGCACTTATGAATGAACAGTCACAGCTTATACATAATTTGAGTCTATGTGTTGCTTATATTTAATTGGTTTTTGTGTAAATAGCCTAAAACAGAAAGATACATCTAACCTCATGTTTATACATTTTGTTGTTGAAATATTTAATCTCATTTGATTAATTTTCTAGGACTGCTGTTGGCATCAGAGGCAAAGATGGTGTTGTTTTTGGTGTAGAGAAACTTATTACGTCAAAACTGTATGAGGCTGGCGATAACAAGAGAATCCTAAATGTGGATAGACATGTTGGAGCTGTATGTATCAATGTTGTCTTTGAGTACCATTACCTATCAATATAGGACTTGAAACATTGAAGACGTTAATTTATACATTTAGCGAAGACTCGTATTAAATTCTAAATCAAAAACTTTTTCTGTGGTCAAGTGACCACTAAGGTCAGTTCAGCCATACTCTCCAGTTTTAATCCATCGGCCAGGTGATGGCGTGGTTAAGTGGCACGGCTCACAACCCAAAAGTACTGGGTTCGATCCCCATCACAGCACCGCCGTTACCCCAGGGAAGCAAACCCTTAGAAAATGCAGGAGGAAGCAGACCCTTACATAAAATGAATGCTGAAGTCGGATGCACTGGGCCGACAGGCGCAAAATAAAAAACACAGTGCAACGCAAACCGCCTTGGGGAATAGAGAAATAAGGCGAACGCAAAAAAAACAAAAAACAAAACATCGGCCATGAAAGTCTTATGGTATCTTTACAGAGATGTTGATAGTTATTCAGTTTTGAGTAAACTATCTGTAAACACACAGATTAGATGGTATCTGCCAAATGAGCACACATAAATATTTGAAAACTTTTACAGTCTGAAATGATTGCAGGCTCAAAATATAAGTGTACAATCTGTCACATTGCAATTTATAGCTATTCTGGCAGTCTGTTGTCAGTATTTACTGTATCAGTTGAAATTGAGTTCTAAATGAAAATAGGATTTTCAGTTATTTCTAAAACTTTCAGACACCAGCAATCATCAGCCTTAGATTGTTGTATCTTCAAATAGCTTGTCCAAGAGTTTTTTGTCCCTCATTTGTTGGGGGCACTTCTGCAGCAGCAGTTGCTCAACAATCATATCAGTACCACCATTGTACTCTTAGTGGATTCCATCTTCAGTTTGGTGAAAACCTCTTGAGCTGGAATGTATTTTACATTTTGTGTGTTTTCTGCTTCACATTTGTGTGTTTTCTGCTTCACATTTGTGTGTTTTTATCTACTTCTGGTAAATCTTTTGACCTCCTCAAAGTTGCTGGAAGCACTCAAGACAATGACAGTTTCAAACTTGGAACAATGACTGCTGTCCATCCTCTATTGTTAGTTTAGTTTTGTCAGTTATTGATGACTGATTAGTCCTCATCGCACTTTCAAGGTCACAGTGTGAAAGGTTGGAATGCATCTGGAATGGAGGTATGCAACTAGTTTTGGGTTGCATTAGAGATACCCCGATTATAAAGATGAGGTACTTGCTAGGACTTTTTTCTGCGACATGAAATGCACAGACCAAAACTGATGTGCGAGTTAACCTGTAGCACGCCCTTGTCCGTTCTCTTTGAACCAGCTAGGCCTACAAAAACGGTGTGCGGAAAATTTTTTTTTTTTTTTGAACGGAGTCACTCCTGACAGCCATTTTTTACTGCTGACTACGCCCTCCATATATACACGATATTTTGCCGGTTAAAGTATCGTGTGTTCGATTACAAATGGCTTTTGAACAGTTTTAATTTTGTATATGCCGTTTTGAGCAAGCCGACTTTTTGCGAAAGGGGAAGTAGGTTGTTGAGAAAGATTTTTATCGCGTAGATCTGTTTATTTTGTTTGTTTAAATGAAAGAACTACGTTTGAATTGGAAACTAACAGTTGTGGCGATATTGTAAACACAGTATCGATACGTTGTTGTGGTTTCCATGGTTTTCTATCGAAGCGACTAGGCCTAGTGGTCGAGTCCAAATTTTTCCCGAGATTTTCATAAATTTTCAACTTCATCTTTTTAAATCTCAAAAACTAACAAACATACAACAAAAACAATAACACCCACATGTTCGTTATGCTATTGTGTATCTACACACCAGAAAATCATATTTATTGACAAACAAACATAAAAGTTACAAATTTTGAAAGACGACTACCACAGCGACTAATTAAGAAAATTAATTAGGTCAAATATTTTTCAAAAATAATGTGGAGTGCGTAAGGTTAATGCAAAAAAGAGGCACCCTCGGAGCAATAACACATAGACATGATGGGAACAAGATTCAAGAGGGGGCATTGATGGCACAAGCAAAGAGAAAGCGATTGAACAGGTGACTGCAGGCGATAGTCATGGGAAGTATTGGTTCACACTAGTTATAGAATAACAGATTACCACACAATCATCATAACCTGGGCATGGAATGTACAAAGTATTGAGTGTACTGGTAAAGCAGAGCTCAATGTGAACATGCTCATGTATCGATGCTAGTGAGAAATCAGGTTGAGGCTTCTCTGCTAGAGTAAGAGGTGAGGATGTTGCTGAGCGGAGCAGGGCTGACATGATGGCAACCTCCAGTATGAGAATGATGACAGAGGCAGTGACCTCAGTTCTGGGATGGCTATCTGAGACCTCTTTAACAAGGGCAGTCATCACATCAAACTCACAATCCTTACTTCAGAAGGCACAGAGAGGCTGGTGTTGGTCCACTGTCCTGTTTTTGCAGGGGTTCCAGGCAACGAAAGAGCTGACATCCTGGCTTCGCAGGCACCCATTATGGACACACAGGTTATGATGGGGGGGTGTGTGATATTTTCAAGTATATATGACTGCCTGTTGAATGATCTTGCTGCAATAGATGAAACAGAAATACAGACTGTAGAACTTTGAAATAAGCAAGGGTTGAGCGTAACGGAGCACATAAGAGGACAGAGTGTATACAACTTACTAGGTACAGGAACCATCAGTATCCAAACCATTTGCAGAGAACGTTTGCGTACCTATCAGTATGCCCGGAATGCAGTGAAGTCAGTTCTTCAGAACAGAACCTGTATCAGGATGACATCATTTATCTGCCTCTGATAAACTGTCAGCCTCGTTATTGACAGGGTGTTACAATCTGATGGGGTTTCTTGTATATCAGCTCGTTGGGACCGGTGATATAGCTGAAATGTTGTATTCTTACTTCATTTAGGTCCCTGTAATCTAACTGCTGATGTTATCTATTAAGATGTCTTTGTATTTTCACCTGCCATTACTTCTGCATTTTTAAGACCTCTACTCTGACCTTAAAAGGGGTGATGCAGTGGAACTGTAGTTCCATAGCTAATACTGCTGTCAGATGAAGTGTTAGAGCTTGTTTGTGAGGTGACCAGTTCCTATCCTTGCTGCCTTCCCAAATAGTAAGGAAGGTACCCATTTACAGCTAGGTTGACTGGTGTGTGTCTGTAACATGAGTTTGAGAACCTCACTGCCGGCCATAACTTTGTCACGAAAAGTGAGTGCTCTAACACTATGGTGGGAGGGAAAGTAGATATATAAAAATGGTGGGGATGAAAGTAGATATATAAAAATGGTGGGGATGAAAGTAGATATATAAAAATGGTGGGGATGAAAGTAGATATATAAAAATGGTGGGGATGAAAGTAGATATATAAAAATGGTGGGGGTGAAAGTAGATATATAAAAATGGTGGGGGTGAAAGTAGATATATAAAAATGGTGGGAGTGAAAGTAGATATATAAAAATAGTGGGGGTGAAAGTAGATATATAAAAATGGTGGGGGTGAAAGTAGATATATAAAAATGGTGGGGGTGAAAGTAGATATATAAAAATGGTGGGAGCGAAAGTAGGTATATAAAAATGGTGAAACTTCACTGATCATTGAATGGCTAACGTTTGTGTTTCAGGCAGTTGCTGGGTTAAATGCAGATGCTCGTCATTTGATAGAAAGAGCAAGAGAGGAAGCTTCAAGCTATAGACACAGCTATGGCGATCCCATCCCACTTAAGGTATGTGTTTTCCATTATAAGGAATGATTTCATATAAAGTTATCTCCATGAGTATGTTATGATTGGCAGTAACGGTAATGAATTCCCCAAATGTAAAAAGACAGACAGATAGGTGTGGCTTGGATAAGAGCTGAAACAAGAACATATGTTACTGCCAAAAAGCCTTCATCGGGGACAAAGATCACTACAAATGATAACAGTTAACAAAATCATGACATTTCTGACGATAGTAGAATAAGAGTTGGGTGTGGAAGTGACCAGGTTTGTCAGGAAAACTAGGGCAGTAAAACAGTACCAATGTGCTGGGTAAGAGGAGTGAAGATGAATCAGAAAGGATCATATGATAATAAATATACCCAAAATAGTACAAGCACATACATACTTAACAAGAGTGACTAAGTGAGGTGATATTTGCAGATACAAATATGTAGTGTGCATATGTATCATCTATATGTAGTGTGCATATGTATCATCTATATGTAGTGTGCATATGTATCATCTATATGTAGTGTGCATATGTATCATCTAGTTGTTTTAAATTTGGCCTCAATATTCGACACATCAGTACTGTTGTACTTGTCTTCTTCTGCGTTCGTTCTCAATCTCCCACTATTGGTAGATTGAACAGGCTTCGCTAGTAGCAGGAAGTAGTCCGGAGAACGGAATGCGGTGTGTCGCTAGTTTACAGCTTGACTACGATATTTGCACCTTTCGGTACAATACATCCGTCATCTTCAGCGGCTTTACTTAGCTAATATTCCTGACCAGCCTGGTTACTTCTGCTTTTCTCATGTTTTGTGAACTGCTTATATTTGTTTTAAATTGTGTTCTTTATCCAAATGCATTTTGGGGTAATGAAGGTTGTGTTCTTATTCAGGCTTGGCATCTAATCCATACTTGTCTGTTGTTTTTTGTGCTCTGTATTTTGACTGTATTTATGTCACTTTTAGTGTCGCTGAAACTTGCTATATTATTATTTGTTGAATTCCCTCACAACTTTTTAGCATTTTCATTCTTTATGCACTCACTATCTTTCCAGTCTTCGTCTTCAACATTCGTCCTGTTTAGGGCGTGATGACGTTAAGTTGTAACTTGCAGCGAGACTGTGAAATCTGCACCTTTCAGTCCAATAAAACCAATTTGATATGAAGAAAGTTTTGTTTGGGACTGGGTTTGCCTTCCGTCTTCAGTTCCTGATCTCTTAGTCTTAGGCTGCTTGGACTGGGTTTGCCTTCCGTCTTCAGTTCCTGATCTCTTAGTCAGGCTGCTGGGACTGGGTTTGCCTTCCGTCTTCCGTTCCTGATCTCTTAGTCTCAGGCTGCATGGACTGGATTTTCCTTTCGTCTTCAGTTCCTGATCTCTTAGTCTCAGGCTGCATGGACTGGGTTTTCCTTCCGTCTTCAGTTCCTGATCTCTTAGTCTCAGGCTGCATGGACTGGGTTTGCCTTCCGTCTTCAGTTCCTAATCTCTGTTTGCATGGTCACCCCTTGGAGGCAGAGTCTTGGTCTGCTGTGGGTCACTCACCCTCTGATGCAAGCTCATTCAGTGCTGCATCTTCAGCTCCCGTCTTTGCAGTGGCATTATAATGCCACCTCAGTGAAAATAACTGGAAGAGACTTCTTTCATTTATCCAGAGCAAAATAGTCTTCGTTATTATTTTATTGACTGAAAATGTCGCCAATGTGAAATATATAAGTGATATAAATGCTAATTAAGGAGGATTGAACATGAGACTTCCACTGCCTCCCCCAACATCCTGTAGAAACTCAAAGCCAAATAAACTACAGATAGATATAGACAGGCTAAGTGTTTAGTTTGTTGTATATGTGCCACAAGGACCTGAAAATGTATTGATTGATTGGTTTGCAAGTAAAATGTTTGCACGTATGACTTAAGATTGCTGATAGTAAACGGCACATGTTGGAATCAAAGTCATGAACATTTTTTGTTTCTACTCAGCATTTGACAGAACGGGTTGCTGGCTATGTCCATGCTCACACACTGTATAGTTCTGTTCGTCCCTTCGGAGTAAGCATGATTTTGGGATCACTGGAAGAAGATGGGCCACAGGTGTACCTGATAGAACCCTCAGGGGTCTCTTGGGTAATTCTCTTGTGTATTTATTTCTGTTTTATGATCATCGTACAAAATGAAAAACAGTATTTTATAGCTTGAAACTTGCCAGTTTATGTCTGCTTGCCTGGCAACTTCTACTGATAGATGGAATTGATTCTTGTCATGGTGTATGTGTCATTGATGTATTCAGAGAATCTGTCTCCACATAGTCTTGAACTACTCAGTCTTACATGTTTTGTGTGACCAGTCCAAGAATATGGCATGGTAATGTGGGCAACTACAGCTACTGTTACATGTTTTGTGTGACCATTCCAAGAATATGGCATGGTAATGTGGGCAACTACAGCTACTGTTACATGTTTTGTGTGACCATTCCAAGAATATGGCATGGTAATGTGGGCAACTACAGCTACTGTTACATGTTTTGTGTGACCATTCCAAGAATATGGCATGGTAATGTGGGCAACTACAGCTACTGTTACATGTTTTGTGTGACCATTCCAAGAATATGGCATGGTAATGTGGGCAACTACAGCTACTGTTACATGTTTTGTGTGACCATTCCAAGAATATGGCATGGTAATGTGGGCAACTACAGCTACTGTTACATGTTTTGTGTGACCATTCCAAGAATATGGCATGGTAATGTGGGCAACTACAGCTACTGTTACATGTTTTGTGTGACCATTCCAAGAATATGGCATGGTAATGTGGGCAACTACAGCTACTGTTACATGTTTTGTGTGACCATTCCAAGAATATGGCATGGTAATGTGGGCAACTACAGCCACTGTTACATGTTTTGTGTGACCATTCCAAGAATATGGCATGGTAATGTGGGCAACTACAGCTACTGTTACATGTTTTGTGTGACCATTCCAAGAATATGGCATGGTAATGTGGGCAACTACAGCTACTGTTACATGTTTTGTGTGACCATTCCAAGAATATGGCATGGTAATGTGGGCAACTACAGCTACTGTTACATGTTTTGTGGGCCCATTCCAAGAATATGGCATGGTAATGTGGGCAACTACAGCCAAATCAAACTTTGATCAAATGTCCAAAACCAAGCAGTGATAATCATAACAGGAGGCATTGGGACCATATCAGTTGGAGAACTAGACAAGATTATGAACGTGCAACCAATGTGGACAGAATAATTGCAGAGCCCAACAACAATGTGACAAATTCAGAAGATTGTACCAGAGAATAAATAGACTTGGAAGGGGAATACTCGAGCATGTCAACCTAGTAGAAGCATCAGTAAAAACAAAATGGTGAACAGATCCTACTAATGGCACATCACAAATAAAACCTAGGCACACTACACACATGCTTCCCAGAACTGATATAAAAACATTCTCTGCATTGTGAAAACAGCGAGACAAGAACAGAAAGAAAATATATAACTAAAACACATAGAATTGGGGGAACAAGATACTGAGCAGCGCATGAGCTGCAATGGTCAGCGACACAGAGCTGCCAATACTCTTGTACATCTTTGTTTGGTGATCACAGATAACAGGGCAGACTGGCTAAGGAGAAGGGACAGAAGAAGGAAAGCTAATCCAGTATCCAAAAATGCCTGCTGTAGTTAGATGTGTCAGGCTGAAAGATGCAAATATCGCAGTCAAGCAAACACCAGATCATATCCTGCAGGACTGCCCCACTTATGCGGACCAAAAAGAAAGTCTGGCACGGGGAGTGACCATGCTCAAAAAAAGCTGCTAGGGACTGGTGAAATGAATTCTCCTTCATGAACCTCACCGGGCTAGAAAAATAACATCAGTTGATCGAAGAAGGCGTCTGTCACCGATACTATTCCTGGACAAGCTCTATAAAGCAACCCATAGCCTGCTTCTGGAGATATATTCAAGTTGTCATCTGACAGCACACAATCAAGAAGAAACCTTTCAAATATTTGCATTTGCTTCCCATTTGTCGTTGACAGCTTTCTTCCATTGGTATTGTGTACCACCGTAATACTATTTTCAATGTTGGTCTACATTGCTAATCAACATCGAAGAAGGCGTCTGTCACCGATACTATTCCTGGACAAGCTCTATAAAGCAACCCATAGCCTGCTTCTGGAGATATATTCAAGTTGTCATCTGACAGCACACAATCAAGAAGAAACCTTTCAAATATTTGCATTTGCTTCCCACTTGTCGTTGACAGCTTTCTTCCATTGGTATTGTGTACCACCGTAATACTATTTTCAATGTTGGTCTACATTGCTAACATTTATGTATTTGTACATAACCATAATAATTTTATTTTGACTAAAATCTTAACTCAGATGTAATGCAGTCAAACCTAAACACATCCACTTGGATTTCATGGATCACAGAATATGGCCCCTGCAGCCTTGTTGTAAAAGGAGGCTAAAGGAGGTTGTGAATGGGGCTAGCATCCTTATGTCAAACAAATTGCCTGAAAAACCGTCACTGTAGAAGCACACAAAGGGCTCTGTTGTTGGCTTCAGTGTGAGGCCAACTGCAAATTCTTCTACTTGGCATTGACTGAAAGAGGGAACAGTTCGACTTACCTAGTCAACTTGACATTGACTGAAAGAGGGAACAGTTCGACTGACCTAGTCAACTTGGCATTGACTGAAAGAGGGAACAGTTTGACTGACCTAGTCAACTTGGCATTGACTGAAAGAGGGAACAGTTTGACTGACCTAGTCAACTTGACATTGACTGAAAGAGGGAACAGTTTGACTGACCTAGTCAACTTGGCATTGACTAAAAGAGGAAACCGTTTGACTAACCTACTTAATCAACAACAAGTAGCCAACTGCAGTGGTAGTCTAGCTCTATACAGTGTAAGGAGCCAAAAGAAAACCAAACTAGACCGCTACATGGTTATGTATATAATTAGGAAACACGTAGAACGGCTTTGAAGAAGAGTGTGGCTTGACTTCACAGAAGAGTGTGACTTGACTTCACACAAGAGTGTCATGTTAACTGTCTGTATGTGTCTGTTGACATGTTCCTTTTCTGTTGATCTGAACAATGATGTTTTTCATCCAGGGCTATCATGGATGTGCGATAGGGAAAGCTAAACAGAATGCAAAGACTGAAATAGAGAAGTTAAAGGTAATATTGAATTTTGCTCTATCAAATATGTAGTTAGCAGCGCATGAGCTGCAGCGGACAGTGACCCATAGCTGACTACTAGCGTCAGGGCCAGCGAACCAAAGCTGCCAAGACCCTTCTACACCTCCACGCGGTGATCCTGGATAACAGGCTGCAGCAGGGTAGACTGACTAAGGAGAAGGGATCGAAGAGGGAATGCTAACCCGGTACTAAAAAAATGCCTGCTGAAGTCGGATGTGTTGGACGGAAAGGTGCAAATATCGCAGTCAAGCTGTAAACTACGACAACGCATTCCGTTCTCTGGACTTCATTCTGCTACTTAAGCCCTTTCAGGGTTTGGTAGTGGGAGATTGAGAACGAGCCAAGCCAAATATGTAGCTGAAGAACAGCGCTGAAAATATTATTTATATACAAGAAAGTGAATGAGCTGACAGCAGCCAGTGAGTCATAGCTGATTACTGGTAAATCAGAGCTGACCAAGACACTATTACGCTTCCAAGTGGCGGCCCTGGAAACAGACTGCACATGTGCAGCCTGGCTAAGAGAATACTGACCGAAGAGAGAAGACAAACCCAGTCCCAAAAATGGTGTGCTGTGACCGGATGTATCGATCACAAGGCACAGATACTGCAGTCTTGCTGTGACATGACGTAAAAAAACAGGGCAAAAGGAGAAGTGAAAGAAATGTATGATGTGTGTGTGAACATTGACAGACTGTATGGTGTGTGTGAACATTGACAGACTGTATGGTGTGTGTGAACATTGACAGACTGTATGGTGTGTGTGAACATTGACAGACTGTATGGTGTGTGTGAACATTGACAGACTGTATGGTGTGTGTGAACATTGACAGACTGTATGGTGTGTGTGAACATTGACAGACTGTATGGTGTGTGTGAACATTGACAGACTGTATGGTGTGTGTGAACATTGACAGACTGTATGGTGTGTGTGAACATTGACAGACTGTATGGTGTGTGTGAACATTGACAGACTGTATGGTGTGTGTGAACATTGACAGACTGTATGGTGTGTGTGAACATTGACAGACTGTATGGTGTGTGTGAACATTGACAGACTGTATGGTGTGTGTGAACATTGACAGACTGTATGGTTTGTGTGAACACTGACAGACTGTATGGTTTGTGTGAACACTGACAGACTGTATGATGTGTGTGTGTGAACATTGACAGACTGTATGGTGTGTGTGAACATTGACAGACTGTATGGCGTGTGTAAACATTGACAAACTGTATGGTGTGTGTGAACATTGACATACTGTATGGTGTGTGTGAACATTGACAAACTGTATGGCGTGTGTGAACATTGACAAACTGTATGGTGTGTGTGAACATTGACAGACTGTATGGTGTGTGTGAACATTGACAGACTGTATGGTGTGTGTGAACATTGACAGACTGTATGGTGTGTGTGAACACTGACAGACTGTATGATGTGTGTGTGTGAACATTGACAGACTGTATGGTGTGTGTGAACATTGACAGACTGTATGGTGTGTGTGAACATTGACAGACTGTATGGTGTGTGTGAACATTGACAAACTGTATGATGTGTGTGAACATTGACAAACTGTATGATGTGAACATTGAGTAATATTGTACAATACTGCATCTTGTACACCTCTAGGTGTTTCCAAGCTGTTATGTCTACTTTTCCAGTATTGCTTTCAATTAAGATCAGGCAGAACATACTGATCGGACATGTTAGTCAGGGTCAGGCACAACTTATTTATCAGTCATGTTAGTCAGAGTCAGGCAAAATTTAACTGGCCAAGACCCTGACCTCGACTTCCCCGTAGTCCTCCCTGGAAACGGGCTGTTTTCGTGGCAGGCTGGTTAACGAGGAGAGGGTTCGATGTGATCCGCATAGTAGTGAACATCACGCAGATGAAGCCAAGCATAGAACAACCACCTGGAGGACACCAGACTACCTTCATCACAATGTGAGGAAAGCTACAACAAGCCACCACTTAATGTCCTTTTCAGGGCAAACAAAAGAGTAAATCTACTCATTGAGGACATTCAACCACGGATGTTGGACATTCAACCATGGATGTTGGACATTCAACCATGGATGTTGGACATTCAACCATAGATGTTGACACTAGCTAGAATAGATGAATTGTGGACATTCAACCATGGATGTTGGACATTCAACCATGGATGTTGGCACTAGAATAGATGAATTGTGGACATTCAACCATGGATGTTGGACATTCAACCATGGATGTTGGACATTCAACTATGGATGTTGGCACCTAGAATAGATGAATTGTGGATATTCAACCATGGATGTTGGCACCTAGAATAGATGAATTGTGGACATTCAACCATGTATGTTGGCACTAGAATAGATGAATTGTGGACATTCAACCATGGATGTTGGCACCTAGAATAGATGAATTGTGGACATTCAACCATGGATGTTGGCACCTAGAATAGATGAATTGTGGACATTCAACTCTGGATGTTGGCACCTAAAATAGATGAATTGTGGACATTCAACTATGGATGATACCTAGAATAGATGAATTGTGGACATTCAACCATGTATGTTGGCACTAGAATAGATGAATTGTGGATATTCAACCATGGACGTTGGCACCTAGAATAGATGAATTGAGAATACACAGTCTGCATAATTTTTAATCAGGCGTGCATTGAGCAGGGTGGGGTGTCTGAGAGGAAGCAGCAAGATTATGCATAACTAGCAGGTGGCTAGAACCATCCGTATGCACACTCTTTGTCATTTGCTGGGGTGAAAAGGAACCTATGAGTTTGCCCTGAATGCTATGACTTTGATCCTTAATAGAAGCTAAGCTGTAAGCCTGGCAGTATATGTCTGTAATGGGCAGCTGTAAAACAGTTGGGATGTGACTGTATCCGTCATCTGTAAGACTGATGTGACATGTCTGTACCGTAATCAACATCTGTCCATAATGTCTGAATCTATTATCAACTCTCTCTAAACCAAATTTCACATTTCTAATGTCAACAATACGTGTTTTGTTCTCCAGATGAAAGACATGTCTGTCAAAGACCTCGTTAAAGAAGTTGCAAAAATGTAAGTAACAATGCAGTCTTCCTCTGTTAGCTAGCAGTTGATGTCAGTTTGTACTATCTTGTATATGATATATGTTGTAGGTTATGACAGAGATAAAGACCTTTATTTGTCTAGACTGTCTTATGAGAAATAATTAGCCCTTTACCATACTTACTTTACTTGGTCACTCCTCATCTACCCGGTAGTGCAGTTTTGTCAGGAAGAGCGCCAGACTATTCTATCCACTGTCTTCGTCTTGGCCTGGTTCTAATCTAGTCCAAGGTATCTTATAGACTGTCTTATATTGTCATCCCGGCAGACTTTGGGGCATTGGCATCCTTGGCTCGTTTCTTCCTATAGCTGCAGCGGTACCCGATCTTCTTTCATTCAAACCACAGAAGTTGAGATCGTTCCACTCAAGTATGTAAGGGCTGGGCTTCGAGATCTTGTCTGATTGTGAACCTTGTCTCTTCTTGTTACTGGAACCATCTTCCTTAGATATCATTTCACAGACATAGAGCTGACTTTTCTGGGTTCTGGTCATTGCCCATGATTCACGTCTATAAGTTAAAACTGGTACATAGGTTGAGTGGTAAACAGCCATTTTAGTTGTCTAACCGATATTCCCTTTTGCCGAGGAATCCTTTATTAATGGCATGGAAATGTTTGCCAGTTGCTGCTGTTCAAGTTACCAACTCTTCCTTGATACTTCCCATCTGGTCTATTACAGCTCCAAGATATTTGAACTGCTTGACCTGTTCCAGATACTGTTGACTGTCATGTCTCTTCTTTTGAGACCTGTTCCTGGGCCTCTTAACCCAGTATAAAGTGATGTCTCGTCTGTTGAGACCTGTTCCTGGGCCTCTTAACCCAGTATAAAGTGATGTCTCGTCTGTTGAGACCTGTTCCTGGGCCTCTTAACCCAGTATAAAGTGATGTCTCGTCTGTTGAGACCTATTCCTGGGCCTCTTAACCCAGTATAAAGTGATGTCTCGTCTGTTGAGACCATATTGTTTTTAATTTTAAGCTGCTAATAGTCATCCCTCTCTTCTCCAGCTCCTCTTTCCAAATTTGAAAATTGGTCTGGAGATGTGCCTTAGATTTAGCAATCAGGGCCCACATCATTGACACATACCAGCATCATTCATACTTGAGTTCTTTGGTTTGCTCTGAAACTGCATTGGGCCTTGTCTATCTGTAGCTCAGCCAGACAACTTGGTCTTTGCTCCAGTATCATAGAATAGATTTTGCCATTAATACTAAGTAGGGATATGCCTCAGTGGTTTTCACACTGTTGGTTGTCACCCTTGTTTTTAAAATTGGTCTAATGATGGCTAACTTCCAATCCTTGTTGGTCTAATGATGGCTAATTCCCAATCGGGCTGCCAGACTAGGGTTGGTTCGCAGAGATTCCGTGTAGATACCACATCTGATCTATTCCCCTCAATTTGCGAATGGTGTTGGTGACAATTTTGCCTTCTTCTTTGAGTTGCAGTACTATAGTATAATACATTGAGTGATAAATCTCCACCCCTTGGTGCTGTCCCTTTGACTCCAGACCACAATACAGCCCACCTTTGGCTCTATCGATAGTGGGAACACCAAGATCCATGACACCTTGTCCTTTTTTCTTAATTTCAGTGAGAGCTCGATTTCCAATTTGAATTTCTTCCTCTCTCCTTTCCGCTGATACTTCTAATGTTCCATATTCCAAACATAGTGCCTGTAATTTGTGCTAGTTATGACAAGATTTTTAAAAAGTGGATCTCCGTTGTGAAAGAAATCTCTTGAAACAGAACTCTAAATTGATCAGGAATAGCAGAGTGTATCAGTCATTTCTCCGTCTTTCATGGAAGTCATGTTTACACTTACTTTTGTTTCAGAATATACATTGTCCATGATGAGGTGAAGGACAAAGTGTTTGAGCTAGAGCTGAGCTGGATTGGAGAAGGTGAGGGGCTGCCAAGGAACACACATCACACACACACTACACATAGGTGTACTTGCTGCCAAGGAACACACATCACTCACACAATAGACATAGTTGTGCTTGTGGCCAAGGAACACACATCACACACACACACTAGATATAGGTGTACTTGCTGCCAAGGAACACACATCACACACACACACTAGACATAGGTGTGCTTGCTGCCAAGGAACACACACACTAGACATAGGTGTGCTTGCTGCCAAGGAACACACATCACACACACTAGACATAGGTGTGCTTGCTGCCAAGGATCACACATCACACGCACACACACACTAGACATAGATGTGCTTGCTGTATAATTCACAGCTTTGTGTGTCACTACTGACTTAGGAATCATGCAGGAATGTTATTGATTCTTGATAGCCGTACCCAAATCTTTGTTTATTTTAATGTCATTTGATGGCTTTACAGTGAGCATGACGTTGTCTGGTGCTGTGTGAAATGATATTATTTAAGACATCAATAATATATTTCACTCTCAAGCCAGTTGTGATGGTCTAGTCACTCTCAAAGGTTTGAAGATATATCATCATCATTTGCGTTCTCTTATCTGGGTACTTGTAAGTGCTGAAAACACCATCAGCGAAAGAAAAGAGAAGACAGTCAAAAGTTTCAACTCTCAAAAAGGAGATATTCTAGGGAATTTGGCCAATTTTATATATAGTGTCCTTTAGCTATATTGTGACAAATTCACAAGCCATAGGTTTCCAAATTTCATAGCTTAAGTCAGTCCGTGTAATTTTTTTAATTAAAAAGTATTCGATAACTGTTTTGATAATTTAGTCTAGCAGATGTTTAGAACATTGATAGTATTTAGTTCTCGACACATTCAGATAAAATGGTAGTCCGTTCTAAGAACATTGATTACATTTGAGTTTTCCTCATATTAAGAAATGTAATATACCTTTGCACATAATGAATGTAATATACCTTCAAGGCAGCACTCAAGTGTGTGAGTTAAGGTATTATCCATGTTCCTTTTTTGTTCACACTTAATTTATTGTATTTATGATTTTCCTAGGAAATTGACATGAAGTAATCAGAATGTTCATTTCTAGTTTATTTGGTCCATGTTTAGATTCACTAACTGCAATTGATGTAAACTCAATGCTTTATTTTGCCAGTGTCTGGTGGTAAACATGAGCTCGTCCCACCAGAAGTCTTTATAGAAGCAGAGAAATATGCCAAGGTAAGTATTTACACATACCATGTTTGCTGTGAAATGCTTGTTGTTATAACTAAGCAAATAGCCTGTCCTCCTATCAAGCTCTAGCTCAGTGGTAGATAGCTGAATGCCCTTTTATTTGGAGGTTAGCTGTCAAAATACAATGGACAGCCGTCAACTAGAAAAAGGTAGCCTGCAAAAGAAGTCCACCTTTCCTCCATGCAAAGACACAACAGGCTAATCACCTGTTTGTCTGCACTGTCTATTACAAGTAAATACTAAAGGAAAACCAGATTAGCCTTAAAGACGACCAACTGGCATGAATTACAGATGGTGATTTATGGAACATTGGAAGTATCAACAGAAAGGAGGAGCTCATGGAAGAAATCAAAACTGGGAGTCATGAATCTTAATGGTAATATATGTTTTTACATCATAGTTCCCCACTATTGACAGAACCATTGGGCAAGTGTGCCAAGTTGTTGCCAGTCATTAAAGGGACAACATCAAGTGATGGACATTTATCTTTGAATGCATAATGGTGCTGAACCTTCAAGAAGAAGACAAGATAGTCGACATCATCATTGTTTATGCACCAAATGACGGAGATATAGTGGATTCCAGAGAAGAATGTTTCGACTTGCTTGACAAGACATTGGATCATTGTCCTGGATCACGATGCTGAACAGTGGTCGGCAACGCATGGCTGACTGCTAGCATCAGGGCCAGAACTGCCAAAGCCCTTCTACACCTCTTCATGGTCATCCTGGATAACAGACTGCAACAAAGGAGAAGGGATTGAAGAGGGAAGGCTAACCTGGTACCCAAAAATGTCTTCTGAAGTAGGATGTATTGGACTGAAAGGTGCTACTACCAGCTGAACAGAAGATAGCAGTTTGTGGTCTTCAGACTCCGCACAGGCCACAACAGACTGAGGTACCATCTATTCAATAAACTGAAGATAGGTGGCACTGACGAATGCACTTGTCACACAGGGAAAATGACCGCTGAACATTTGCTGCAAAATTGCCCGATATACGAGGACCAGAGAAATCACATGTGGCCATCACCAGTGGCAACACTAGACAAGCTCTATGGCAGTGTCGACAGCCTCAGGATGACAGCTGCTTTCTTCGAACAAATTAAAGTTGACATCTGACAGCGTACGAAGAAGAAGAAGGACTGAAAGGTTTCACATATTGCAGTCAAACTGTAAACTACAACGCATTCCATTCTCCTGACAACATCCTGCTACTTGCAAAGCCCTTTTCAGGGCTTGGTAACAGGAGATTGAGAATGAAGAAGAAGAAGACGGATGATTATCATGGTGGAAATTATCCTTCATGGAGATTTCAATGCTAGAGTGAGAATTTGTCATTCTAGATGGGATGGAGTGATTGGCAAATACAGTGAGGATTTTATGGAAGGCATCAGTTCAGATTCTGGTCATTAGAAATACAAAGTTCCGTCAGAAACACACACACACTCTACATACCACGTGGAGGTAGAGAAAGGTCTTGGCAGCTCTGGTTCGCTGGCCCTGATGCCAGCAGTCAATTTTTGATCACTGGCCACTGCAGCTCATGTGCTGCTCAGCATCTTGACCCTGTTTAACTAGTGATGATAGTTGATAAGTTACAACAGAGGCACTCTGACATTTTCTATTTTTCTCTATCGAGCATTTCATTGTTTGTAAAAAAAAACCAACCTTCCCTGGTATTTGAACTTTTGTACATGATATTGTTTGTATGTATATTTAGTGGACCTAGTCTTTTATTAAGGGTCCCCGTTATAAATCAAAGAGCCATAGCTGTCAATCAACTTAACCTTACCACAGATGATTCACTCAAACCTATGACTTACTGGTGTTTGTTTTGTTGTTACAGGAGGCTTTGGAAGAATCTGATGACTCAGACGATGAAGACCTCTAGAATGTTTGATTAGCCAAGCAAATTGAACATATTGATTGGTTGTTAGTTAATCATTTCATGGTTTGTATTGTTCCTTGTAAGATAAATGACCTCACTTTATTCACAAACCCCTACCAAACCTGAGTCAAAAAGCTACAAGCAGAAATTATATTTCTTATGATATCAAAAATTGTTCTAAGGCTTCCAGTTGATCACATCTTAAAGAAAAGCAAATGCAGTATATTATCTTGAGATAAGAATAGTATATGTTAAAAGGGTTAAGACCTTGAATCTCATCATGAGGATAGCAGTCATCTTATAAACAAAGGAATGATAAATGTTTGTCATTGTCACGACTGTATGTTGAAAATGGGCATCTCAAACCTTTACTGCCTGACCTAATTTACAAGGTCTTAACATTCAAGGCTAGATAGAACACACACCAAAGAGAAAAAAAATAAATTAAACAAATTGAAGTGCAATTGTATTTATAGCTGTGTAATTCAAATTAATTATCTTTTTCCAACCTAAATATTTTAAATTAATTCTTATCTCTCACATGTGATCAAATTGATATGCTATTCCATCCATATCATTACAAGTTTTACTGTCATCTTTAATGTAGTCAATCTAAATTGCATTTGTATTCAGCATCCAATTAATATTCCAACATTTCTTCACCTACCTGATAGAATACCAGGTCATTGCTGTGCTCTTGAAGCAAAGAATTGTTCACTTAAAATGTTTACAAATTTGTCAAAAATAATTTTCATAAAACAGAAGCTAAAATTAAGTATGTAGTCCATTTATAAATCAGGTCTCGCTAAATAACATGTTGTTGTCATACAACAAAGACAGACCTGGGGATGTTAGTGGGCGATTGAGATGGTAAAGGGTTAGCATCTATCATCTTCACTGTCATAAATGTATGTACTACTGGTCACTGTGAAGAATGGGCACTGGCTGTTTGATAATTAAATTTGTTGCAGCAGATTGCTCTCTGAAATAAATATGCTTTGTTATGATGATGTTACATTGTTCATTTTATTTTATTCTGGTCATGTAATCTCCCTGTAGTTACATCGGTTTCTGATGTAATATGTGGTAGGTAAGAGAGTGATGAAACTCTGTGGTTATATCGGTTTCTGATGTAATATGTAGTAGGTAAGATGATGGTGAAACTGAAGCAATGAGTTGTGGTGGCAAGGACATGTACGACGACCTAACAATGATCAAAAGGTGAACGCTGATTTGTTATGTCACGTCTCGAGGTCCAATAGACTTGCAAATGCCATACTACAGGGCAAGTGAAGACGAGGACGTCAGAGAAAACAATGGGAAGACAACGTCCATGAATGGACTAACCTCCGACTCGGAGGCACAAAAAGCAACCGTAGACAGATAGGGATTGCGTAGGTGTCAGCAGGGTGGTCCATTGATCTCAAGGGGTCACGAGATGAAGTGAAGCACATACCTTCAACCAGCATAAGGATGAAGTGAAGCACATACCTTCAACCAGCATGAGGATGAAGTGAAGCACATACCTTCAACCAGCATGAGGATGAAGTGAAGCACATACCTTCAACCAGCATGAGGATGAAGTGAAGCACATACCTTCAACCAGCATAAGGATGAACTGAAGCACATACCTTCAACCAGCATAAGGATGAACTGAAGCACATACCTTCAACCAACATAAGGATGAACTGAACCACATACATTCAACCAGTATAAGCGAGAGAAATGATTTCCGAGATTTATCCACACACACACACCACCAACCACTTAGTGACATTAATGTCCCCTAATTATCTCAACACGTCAAATTAATTTTCTTAGCCATCTGTCCCCCACAGCTTCTGTTGCCTCTATGTATTTATTTCCTGTTGTCACGACGTTTTCATTTCCTTTGTTTCTAAGTGTGCGTCCAGTGAATTTTGCTCATCTTTTTTATTTGAATTAGCAGCAAATTATACTTGGTAATCACATTTATGTTAGTGCGATAGATTTTGTGTTTGTTTATTCATTGTCAAAGATTTGCATCCTTTAATCGATTCTCACATCCATTGACAAGGATTAGTTAGTATGGTTTATTTTTAAAATGTTAAATCTGTGGTCTTGTTTCTTCTTGACATTGCATATATCTACTTTTTATTTCTCTAATAAATCAACAGGTTTCTAACATTTGTTATTAGCCATGTGTGCCATTTGGATAATGGAAGTGTTTTTAAAAAAAGTCAAAATTATTATTTTTAACTACATTAAATGGTTTTCCTCCTTTTATATCTTCTTCTTCTGCGTACGCAGTCAGACAGTAACCATTATTTTTTCGAAAAAAGCGGCGGTCATCCTGAGGTTGTCGCCACTGCCATAGAGCTTGTCTTGCAGTTCCACTGGTGATGGCCACATCTGCTCTCTCTGATCCTCGTATGTCGGGCAGTTCTGCATCAGCCTTTTATATCTGATAATCTCCAAAAAAAACATCAGTGATTATAAGAAACAAAAGGACAATTCTATTCATTATTATTAACATTTATATTGCAATGAATTTTGAAATACACCATCACTGTGTACATTGACAGAAAATTGTTATTGAATTTTTAAAATGTGAAATAAAATGGCAGATAATTATAAATTTAACATTAAACAAATATTCAAATGTGAACATTTTTCCTATAAAAACATCAACGGTCAATCATATTGGCACAACATATTACTGCACTGAGCAGCAGTATACGAGGCATGTCATTCTCTACATGTGTAGTCTGAATGGAGAACACTGATTGTGAACTGACCATTCTAGTCAACCTCTTCAATCGTGGGACCTGTATGACTGAGCACTTGAATGTCCGCAGCCTGCAGAAGGTCGGCTCTAGTCTTGGGAAGGCAACTTGGCCAAAACAGAGGAACTCATCATCTGGATTTCTTTCAGCTGGTTTTCAGACTCTTCTTTGTTAGCCAATAAGTTATCTAGCTACAAGGCGTGTTCAAACTAAACCGGACCAAACTGCAACAACTGAACATACACATGATGTCACTTCGGGTGTAAACAGCAGTACCAACCGTCAAGTTTGCAAAATTTCATTATCCTCAGACTCATAATTTCCTCAGCAGACCGTTGAAAACATGCGGGTGTGATATGGAATGCATTCAGAGTTGATCAGTGAGGGGTGATTCAATTTCTAACAGCGGAAGGATGTCAACCAGTTGACATTTATCACAGAATGTAGGCAGTGTATGGTGACAAAAGTGCGTCGAAGACAATAGTGAAAAACTGGACAACGATGTTAAAGAAGGACCTGAGTTGACGAAAGATCTTCCGAGACCAGGTCAGGTGCATATTGTTGCGTTAACTCACGTCTAGTTTATGTTCTGGTTTATTGCTGGACTTTCCAGTGCTCTTGTCCATGGCAGCGAGTATCCCACATCAATGTCAAATGGGACTTCAATCTGAGGTACACCATGAGGTGCATGTGGGATCTTCAATCTGAGGTACACCATGAGGTGCCTGTGGGATACCTGTCGGATGAAACTTCCCATGTGCTTTTTGTTCTTTGTCTTGGCTTGTTTGCCTTCATACACTTGATTATGAACAGCAGGCTGATTGTCATAACATGTTGTAAAAATATGAGAGGTTTTTGTGTGAATGGTAGTGCCACATTTGACTAGATGGGTCATAAACTCCTGCTGTTTCCATGCCAAGAGACAATGACATCACTTGTGTCCCCTGTCAGGACAGCAGCACCATAAGCCACAGCTTCACCAGGGTTGATTGATCTCTTTATAATTAAAGAAGAAAGTAAGAAGCTGTTGTATCTTGGGAATATGAGTAGACTCTTCCACATGAACATCGTCACCAATTTTGCCTTTGTCCAGTTTAGTATTAGTGAGTGCAGATTCCACTCGTTCAAGAGTGGATCTGAACAGATCCCCATAGATTTCCTCAAATCTAGCCCTTGTAATTCTTGTGAAGAAAACCAATACCCTCAAACAAGGAGTCGATTTCAACAGGTGATTGAGTGTTGCTTGACTGGGGTCTCTTAGTTCTCTCACATTCTGTCTGGAGATGTCTAGCTCTTGGTTTGTTGGGTAATTCTTTGTTCTACTCTCACATTCTGTCTGGAGATGTCTAGCTCTTGGTTTGTTGGGTAATTCTTTGTTCTACTCTCACATTCTGTCTGGAGATGTCTAGCTCTTGGTTTGTTGTGTAAGTCTTTGTTCTACTCTCACGTGCTGTCTGGAGACGTCTGATATCTCTTGGGTTGTTGAGTAAGTCTTTGTTCTACTCTCACATTCTGTCTGGAGACGTCTGATATCTCTTGGGTTGTTGAGTAAGTCTGTGTTCTACTCTCACGTGCTGTCTGGAGACGTCTGATATCTCTTGGGTTGTTGAGTAAGTCTTTGTTCTACTCTCACATGCTGTCTGGAGACGTCTGATATCTCTTGGGTTGTTGAGTACGTCTTTGTTCTACTCTCACATGCTGTCTGGAGACGTCTGATATCTCTTGGGTTGTTGAGTAAGTCTTTGTTCTACTCTCACATGCTGTCTGGAGACGTCTGATATCTCTTGGGTTGTTGAGTAAGTCTTTGTTCTACTCTCACGTGCTGTCTGGAGACGTCTGATATCTCTTGGGTTGTTGAGTAAGTCTTTGTTCTACTCTCACATGCTGTCTGGAGACGTCTGATATCTCTTGGGTTGTTGAGTAAGTCTTTGTTCTACTCTCACGTGCTGTCTGGAGACGTCTGATATCTCTTGGGTTGTTGAGTAAGTCTTTGTTCTACTCTCACATGCTGTCTGGAGATGTCTGATATCTCTTGGGTTGTTGAGTAAGTCTTTGTTCTACTCTCACGTGCTGTGTGGAGACGTCTGATATCTCTTGGGTTGTTGAGTAAGTCTTTGTTCTACTCTCACGTGCTGTCTGGAGACATCTGATATCTCTTGGGTTGTTGAGTAAGTCTTTGTTCTACTCTCACGTGCTGTCTGGAGACGTCTGATATCTCTTGGGTTGTTGAGTAAGTCTTTGTTCTACTCTCACGTGCTGTCTGGAGACGTCTGATATCTCTTGGGTTGTTGAGTAAGTCCTTGGGTTGTTGAGTAAGTCTTTGTTCTACTCTCACATGCTGTCTGGAGATGTCTGATATCTCTTGGGTTGTTGAGTAAGTCTTTGTTCTACTCTCACGTGCTGTCTGGAGACGTCTGATATCTCTTGGGTTGTTGAGTAAGTCTTTGTTCTACTCTCACGTGCTGTCTGGAGACGTCTGATATCTCTTGGGTTGTTGAGTAAGTCTTTGTTCTACTCTCACGTGCTGTCTGGAGACGTCTGATATCTCTTGGGTTGTTGAGTAAGTCTTTGTTCTACTCTCACGTGCTGTCTGGAGACGTCTGATATCTCTTGGGTTGTTGAGTAAGTCTTTGTTCTACTCTCACATGCTGTCTGGAGATGTCTGATATCTCTTGGGTTGTTGAGTAAGTCTTTGTTCTACTCTCACATGCTGTCTGGAGACGTCTGATATCTCTTGGGTTGTTGAGTAAGTCTTTGTTCTACTCTCACATGCTGTCTGGAGACGTCTGATATCTCTTGGGTTGTTGAGTAAGTCTTTGTTCTACTCTCACGTGCTGTCTGGAGATGTCTGATATCTCTTGGGTTGTTGAGTAAGTCTTTGTTCTACTCTCACGTGCTGTCTGGAGACGTCTGATATCTCTTGGGTTGTTGAGTAAGTCTTTGTTGTACTCTCACGTGCTGTCTGGAGATGTCTGATATCTCTTGGGTTGTTGAGTAAGTCTTTGTTGTACTCTCACGTGCTGTCTGGAGATGTCTGATATCTCTTGGGTTGTTGAGTAAGTCTTTGTTCTACTCTCACGTGCTGTCTGGAGACGTCTGATATCTCTTGGGTTGTTGAGTAAGTCTTTGTTCTACTCTCACGTGCTGTCTGGAGACGTCTGATATCTCTTGGGTTGTTGAGTAAGTCTTTGTTCTACTCTCACATGCTGTCTGGAGACGTCTGATATCTCTTGGGTTGTTGAGTAAGTCTTTGTTCTACTCTCACATGCTGTCTGGAGACGTCTGATATCTCTTGGGTTGTTGAGTAAGTCTTTGTTCTACTCTCACATGCTGTCTGGAGACGTCTGATATCTCTTGGGTTGTTGAGTAAGTCTTTGTTCTACTCTCACGTGCTGTCTGGAGACGTCTGATATCTCTTGGGTTGTTGAGTAAGTCTTTGTTCTACTCTCACGTGCTGTCTGGAGACGTCTGATATCTCTTGGGTTGTTGAGTAAGTCTTTGTTCTACTCTCACATGCTGTCTGGAGACGTCTGATATCTCTTGGGTTGTTGAGTAAGTCTTTGTTGTACTCTCACGTGCTGTCTGGAGACGTCTGATATCTCTTGGGTTGTTGAGTAAGTCTTTGTTCTACTCTCACGTGCTGTCTGGAGACGTCTGATATCTCTTGGGTTGTTGAGTAAGTCTTTGTTCTACTCTCACGTGCTGTCTGGAGATGTCTGATATCTCTTGGGTTGTTGAGTAAGTCTTTGTTGTACTCTCACATGCTGTCTGGAGATGTCTGATATCTCTTGGGTTGTTGAGTAAGTCTTTGTTGTACTCTCACGTGCTGTCTGGAGACGTCTGATATCTCTTGGGTTGTTGAGTAAGTCTTTGTTCTACTCTCACGTGCTGTCTGGAGACGTCTGATATCTCTTGGGTTGTTGAGTAAGTCTTTGTTCTACTCTCACGTGCTGTCTGGAGATGTCTGATATCTCTTGGGTTGTTGAGTAAGTCTTTGTTGTACTCTCACATGCTGTCTGGAGATGTCTGATATCTCTTGGGTTGTTGAGTAAGTCTTTGTTCTACTCTCACGTGCTGTCTGGAGATGTCTAGCTCTTGGTTTGTTGTGTAAGTCTTTGTTGTACTCTCACGTGCTGTCTGGAGATGTCTAGCTCTTGGTTTGTTGAGTAAGTCTTTGTTGTACTCTCACGTGCTGTCTGGAGACGTCTGATATCTCTTGGGTTGTTGAGTAAGTCTTTGTTCTACTTTCTCTTGGACAAAATGGGTAACTAGACGATTGCCAAAGTCCTCACCTCCCAGATGGGTATCACCAGTAGTGGCCTTCACCTCAAACATGGAACCCTCGAAGATGGACAGGATGCTGCCAACTCTCAAATCAAATATGAGATTCACCTATCTGCTGCTTATCGAGTCCAAAAGCCCATGCAGCAGCAGCTGGTTCATTGATGATTCCAAGTACATCATTAAGGCCAGCGAAGACACCAGCACGTTCGTCTCTCTGGGCCAGTGAAGTACAGTATGCTGGAACAGTTACAACAGCGTCTGTGACCTGCCTCAGGTGGGCATCTGCTATTTTCTTCTTGTTGACTAGCACCATAGAACTGAGCTCATTGGGTGCAAACCCTTTCTGCTGATCTTCAGGAGCCAACCACTGCAAATGTGTCTCTGAAGGCAACATAACTTGAAGTAGTTCTGTTACCCTGGTCATTGGCGATGATCTCAACCTTTCCATTGTTGAAACACACCTACACAGGAGTAGGTGGGGCCAAGGTCTATTCCAATAGCGGGTGCTTTAGTCATTCCTGACTGACTGCTCGTAACAACGTTGTGTTATGTTCGTTCTAGTTTATTTACAACTGCTACTAGTAAACTTGTTAAAATACCAAAATAGTAGATTCCTGAACTCCTACAGGAGCTAAAGACGAAATTAGGAAATTAAATAACAAAAAAAAGCACCCGGGACAGATTGTATCGCAAATGAATTCCTCAAACATATCAGCCTCATAGACAAAAGGTTCTTCTTTGAGGGGAAAAATAATCATCATGTAAGTCTACGCTGGGATAATAAGACCAATCATCGAATATGCCTGTAGCACTTGGACAATAGCAACTAAAAGATACACAGGAAAACTAGATCGTCCAAAATATGGGTCTCAGAATTACTCTTGGGGGATTGAAAAGCACTCCTATTATACAGCTATGAAAAATGGCAAATATTGAACGCCTCGAGTATAGGAGAAAAATACAAATTTCTTACTCAGTTTGATATACTAAAAAGGCTACCTGTACACCAGAAGTTTAAAGAGAGAACTAAAAACAATCTACTATGTAACAGCCTACTGTAGATATTAAAGTAGGCCATAGAAAAACCCCAATCATCTGATCAGAGAAAACCACAGAAAACATGTAGACATCGAAAAGTGCGAAGCAGACTTTTTTTTCCAAAACCATGGATACGGACTCATGACTGGCCCAAAATAATCGTACAGTTTCGAGGATAGCAAAGAAAAGTGAGCAGTCGGCAACAGAACACGAACATTATGTTCTGTAGGAGCTCAAGAGACAGTACCTTAGCAACTCCTGGACATGTGTACACAGATGGGTAGGTCACTAAGAGTGAGAGCTCAAGAGACAGTACCCTAGCAACTCCTGGACATGTGTACACACAGTGGAATCTACATCACACTGAAACCGCGACATAGAAAAACTACTCCATACCAGCTGGAGAGACATGTATCAATTTCAGAGTTGAAGCAACAGCTGTCCGTGCAGTACGAGTAACTCAACGTAGCTACAAGGAAATGGTCATTCTGAGAGACTCCATGAATACCTCAAGCCATTTCAAGCCCCCAAACAATATGGACTCACACGGAATAAAATATCAAGCTGCTGTCCAAAAAAAACAACAACCGATCTGGTTCTACAGTTGACTCCCGCCCACTGCGGTATCCTTGGAGATGATAAGCTATCAAAAGCCGGAAGTTCTCTATTCCCTCCTTATATCTCTTCTTACCTCACTGTTTCATTTGACTTTATCCTACAATCACACTCTTGCACAACTTTCACACGCGCCCTCAGGGTGAGACCCTTGCGTTGTACTTTGGTTAGGCTGGCTTCTGAGAGAGCTCAAACCTAGCATAGGTACATTCAGATGCACACATACATCCAAGCACTGGTGTATGCGTCTTAATATCGCTCAGTTTACTACGGTATGTGGTGGAATAGGCGCGCCTCCGCCAGTAGAAACTAGTGAGGCAAACACATACAATAAAAAAAAACAATCTATCCATGAGAACGGAACGAAGAGTCCGGCACAAAGAATTAAAGCCACAAAATGACAGCATAGACGCACTTAGCAGAGATAGGCAGACACAAATATTCCCACTTAGAACGGGACATTGTAGACTCCAGGCCTATCTCTACAGAGTGGGTCCCAGAGACACTGCCACGTGCGATTGTAGAGCACCCAAGCAGACACCAGAACATATCCTGCAGAACTGTCCCACCTATACAGACCAAAGAGAGGCTGTCTGGTCATGGGGAGCGACCATGCTCAAAAATCTGTGTCGGTTTGACGAAGACCTGAAGCACAGTCTCCTTTGTGAAGCTCACAGGACTAGAATCACAGCAACAGTTGATAGAAGCTCACAGGGCTAGAAGCACAGCAATAGTTGATCGTGAGCTCACAGGGCTAGAAACACAGCAACAGTTGATCGAAGAGAAAATGATTTAAGATAGGCCTTTGGACTCACCGGAAAACTCCCTTGAAAGACGGACGACTAAATGACGAAACTTTCATGTGTCAACTATTGTCTGTTTTTACAATGGTTGTCACCTAATATCTAAATAACCCTTATAACCCTTTCAATGTCCCAATAAACTTAATAAATTACATTGTGTCAGGTAATGCCATTTTCTTAAAGTGGCTAGTTCTTTTGATATGTGTTAGCAAAGAAATTATTGTGTCACTTAAGAAAATAATTTACTGTAAATTACGAAAAAAAATGTTATTTCTTTAGGCATATACCCTAGTCCTGTTTTACAGTCTATATCTGGAAAAAACTAATGATGATAGACATTAAATTCAAGTTGTATTTGAAAGAAGATTGATTATACTTTCCCAACAGCCCAACAAAATTCAATTTACCGAACAAAACGCATTTTGACCAGATTCTAGGTGACCCTTCCCCCTTAACTTTTTCCCAAACGAGTTCAATGGGGTTTAAATGTGAATGGTAAGGTTGGGGTGGCAGTCTCAAACACATATGACCATGCTCTTGGATCAACTTGTCTATATGAAATATATTTTCCTTTCATGTTTATATATATATATGAGTACAATATCATGATCAACGATCCTGGGGGTATTTAAAACCTGATTATGGTCAAAGGTGAATCTCTGAAAAGTGTTACGCGGGTCAAATATATGGGAACAGAAATGAATGCACAGGGGTGTAGAGAGGAGATCCAGTCAAGAACAGCAATGGCCATGGTCACACTGACAAGACTGCGAATAATCTGGAAAGTCAAGAACATTAGCCTTAAACCAAAGCTGACTTTAATGTATACAATAGTCAACTCGGTATACCGCTACGCGTGTGAGAATTGGACTCTGAAGGCTGCACTAAAACGTAAAATGAACGCAATGGAAATGAGATGATGCGAAGAATTCTTGGCATTTCATATTTAGATAGCGTTACAAACTAGAGTGTTCTTGAAATTCTTAGGTAGGAGTTAGGGCAGTATAAAAACCTATTTACTATAGTTAAAAACACGAAAATTAACATGGTATGGATATATGTCACGATCGGTGGGGCTGACCAAAACCATCCTGCAAGGCACTGTGCATGGGAAGCGTGGGAGAGGGAGACCAACAAAAGAGATAGGAGGACAATGTAAAAGAGTTGACGGGGAGATCTATGGCTGAAACGTATACCCTGGCGAAAAATCGAGACGTATGGTGGGTTCAACAAACTGCAATAACGGTGCCTAAACTGCCTTCTAGGTTACGGGACATGATGATATATATATATATATATATATATATATATATATATATATATATATATATATATATATATATATTGGGAAGCCGCGTAGCGCAGTTGTTAGATAACTGGCTTTGCATCTGAGTAGTCCTGTGTTCATTTTCCAGTTGAGGCGGGAAGGTTTTTTTCCAAGACCGCCAGTGCTCCCGGGTCTACTCAGACTTAAATGGGTACCAGTTCATTCCGGGAAGGAAGAGGCGTGGCACCCGTCCTCATATAACCGAGCCTTGAAATGTGATGTCGCTAATACTTCACACCCCTACGGCAGTAATGCTATGGGTTACTTTGACTTTAGGCATCTGACGATGGCGTTGTGTTTAACCTAGCTTTTTCCACCATCACCAACACCTCCCCAGTAATTTTTTGGCACCAGAGAATAGGTCCCCGGCCCTAATCTCTGTTGCTTTATCTGGTAGACCTATGTATTTGCTCACACAATTTCTAGCTACAAATGGAACGCGCCGAAGGCTGACATCACTGTTCAAAACCCGTGCGCCATGGGTTGAACAGATTACGTAAAACACGGGGAACGTTATTTTCAAAAATACTCACTATCATGAAAGGGGTAAAGATTTCAAAAGACTGATTTCATTAGGAGCGCGGGTTGTTGTATACCGTAAATAAATAAAAGAAGATGGGTATTCGGTTTGTTTCAGAGCAGGATTCTGTGAAAGGATCACTCTCAACAGTGATTTGTTGTGTTTTGTACCGTTATTTGTGTTATTTCTCTGTGTGGGTGATTATAAACCTTGGTACAATATGAGTACTGATGAGTTCTGTAATTTGGTTGGCCTATACATGTGACGTTTCATGGGTATTTTCCCAATGAGCCCGGCGTTTTCTATTGCAGTTGGCCATGAATATATACTCCGACGGCCTTCTATAAAGACATATTGACCACCTCATCGCGCATGGACTGGCAGAATAGTCCAGGTTTCAGAACCGTACAGCAGGACGGGACGACACAGGTTATGCAAATTCGTAGCTTGGTGAAAGCCTCTGCTGGTTCCAGACTCGATTCACAGAGGAGACAGTCGAGGGATGTTACGGTGAGTTTGCTGGTTCCAGACTCGATTCGCAGAGGAGACAGTCGAGGGATGTTACGGTGAGTTTGCTGGTTCCAGTCGAGGAATGTTACGATGAATTCGTTCGTCGGGGTTTTGTTTATTGGCCAGGGGAATTGAGAACTCGGTGGAAAGTGGAGTTGACATCGACAATAATTCCTGCTGTTGTGGTATTGTAGTCAAGGTTTGTATCTTGATTTTTGTCCATGAGATGTGGATGCCTAATCTAGATCCAAGGTCTTATAAGGTGAGCCAATGGTTTTATCGGCGTCTAAAAGTGGAAGCATGACTTGACATACGTCCTCTGTGTAGTCGAGATCAGTCATAACACAGCTTTCCAATGGTGACTTCGGGGTTGTACATCACCAGCTGATCAATGTCAGAAAAATAGAAGTGTGAAACAATAAGTTGGATGGAAGTTGATAAGAGATCTAACGAAGAAGGAGAGGCGCTTCTCAAACATGTCGGTTGTTGTTGTGTTGTTGTAGAAGCCACGTGTATTTGAGTTCATTGAACTCTTGGCGACGTTTCTTTGATGGCGGGTTGCAGTGGCTTATCTTATATCTTAAACTTGAGAAGGTGGATCGTGGTTCACCGGGTAGTGTCATGCCAGACTCCTCATTAAGCTCACCACTATGGGGATTATAATGTCGATCCCCACCTCATCGGCCAGACTGCTTTGAGACAGTCTGTTTCCAGTGAGGACTATCGCTAACGTTAGGTGAGGTCTTGACCAGTATGGTTGATTGCACATCACCATGGATGTTAACCGCAAAGATATCGGTATAAGCAGTCTTCATAGGCAAGAATACCTGACGGACAGACCAATTGAGAAATTCAAAATGGCCCATTAAAAAGACGGGCATAGCTAGGACCCATCTTAGTTCCCATCTTAGCTCCCATCTTAGTTCCCATAGCTAATTCTTGGTCCCCGACGAAGGCCTCGAGAGGTTAACTTAGTTTCCTTTTTGTTTTTATCCCCCGGTACGGCAACTCAGTCATACCGACATGTTTTTGTTAATCGGCTTATAAACTGCGTTGATACTGTTTGAATAATGTAGATAAATGTACAGTCTCCACATGGGTAGATCCAACATAGAACATATTACAGAATGGGCGAGAACAATATTAGAAAGATAGATAAGGAAAGGGACCTAGGGGTTATAATAGATCTTACATGTAAGGCGAGTAAGCAAGTTCAGGTAGCAGTGAAAATGGCAAATGCAATGTTAAGTATTAAAACAAGACATGTTTAACATAGGAGCAAGAAAGTGATTATCAAACTGTATAAAGCATTAGTTAGACCTAGATTGGAGTACTGTGTACGGGCGTGGAGTCCTTATCATAGAGGGGATATAAACATGCTGGAAAGGATACAAAAAATAGCGACAAAGCCGATAGTGGGATTACAGTTATGAAGATAAATTAGACTAAAACACAAGTTTTTTCAAAATACAAACACCTACAAGAACAAGAGGGCATAGCTATAAATTAACTAAAGAAACGTCCAGATTAGATATTAGGAAATCATTTTTTTAGTCAGAGAGTGGTGAATGCTTGGAATTCATTGCCACAAGAAGTAATGGAGGCAGGGACAATTAATGAATTTAAGAATAAATTGGATGCACGCAACTTCTAGAGCAAGGAAATGTACATGAAATTCGTTGTATACATACACTGCAGTCTTCTAAACTAGTATAAAGACGCTAAGTTGAATTAAATTTAATAGATATTACGAAATATTATTTTAGTCAGAGAATAGGAAGCGCTTTTAATGCATTGCTACAGGAAATAGTGGGATCGTGATCAGTTAATGCATTGCTACAGGAAATAGTGGGATCGTGATCAGTTAATGCATTGCTACAGGAAATAGTGGGATCGTGATCAGTTAACGCATTGCTACAGGAAATAGTGGGATCGTGATCAGTTAATGCATTGCTACAGGAAATAGTGGGATCGTGATCAGTTAATGCATTGCTACAGGAAATAGTGGGATCGTGATCAGTTAATGCATTCATAAATATATTGGACGCACAGTTATTTTCAGATCAAGTTTAGTAGAAGAAACTGGCTGTATACAGAGCCTTGTAAACCATTATACAGAAGTTAAGTTATAATCAGTAGAGTGTGGTGTAAAGGTGTACATTTAGGGCAACAAATCGATTTCGAAATCGCCTGTGTTCAGTGTGCATATCAAAGATTTTCCTCGGTGCGACCACTTATCGAGTGGTCCGAATCCCGATTGGTCCGCCGGGGTCTTTGTGTATGACAAGGACAAGTTTAGCACTACTGCCCCACATAGAGCATGTCGTAAGAGGCGACAAACTGTGTGACATGGCATAACACCGGCCATGGTTAGGTCTTAACTTAACGTCTTTTTAACAGGCTGCGGGTCTACTTTGCTCAAGTGTGAGTCTATTAAGATGGACTGGCACATCGGTTAACCACCCTTCGCGGCACTTGTCCCAAAAGTAGCGGAGTAATAAGCTGCTCGAGCCTAGCCCACTAAGCAGAAAATCCTTCTCACGGCTACATCCAGCTCATACCAGAGCTGGAACCTGTACAGGGGCATCTGCTCATGCAGAAGCACTGCTCGACTAAGAACTAAGGGCCACTTCTCCAGTTACAGAAATGATTGACAGAACTACTGTCCTGCAAAACTGATATATTGGAACACATTACAAACGTATACACTATGCACCCATTGGCCACACACACTCACGCATTTATGCACTGCCCAAAACGTCCTGATATAGCCGAAAAGACGTATGGGGTTGAAAAGGACGGGCCTTCGCTAGAAGAATCCGTAAAGGCCAAAATTAAAATGGACAAAACAAAAAAAAACTGCGGCCACTCAGGGGGAGAGCACTGTCTTATGTTTTGTCTCAAACCATGGCGATCGCCGATAAGGATGCAATATTGATTAGTTTGTGCGCCTTTGGTCTCGGTGTCTTTGTGGGCTACAAGCTCAAAGCCGCCAGGATGAAATATCTTCAATGGAGAAAGGACCGCTTAAGTAACAAACTTGACGAAATAAGAAGACAAATAAACATTGAAACAAGGGGGTAGGTGGCCTCTAGTTTGCTAGAAGGAACGGACTTCCTGTGTAGAGTTTCCCATCAGCCATTGCGATTCCACATGGCGGATGTGTGTACTTGTTTTGTGTTGAGAACATTTTGTCAGTTATTTTAGTCTTGCTACTTCAACCATTATAATTGTAATCATCAATCATGTCAACATTTGAAGAGCTAGGGCTCGATGACTGGCTTGTTAAACAATGTATAACTATGGGAATCACAAAGCCATCGCCCATACAGAGTCAATGTGTTCCTCCCATTTTGGAAGGCCAAAACTGCGTAGGCTGCGCCAAAACAGGGAGTGGGAAAACAGCAGCATTTGCTCTTCCTATTCTTCAGAAACTATCAGAAGATCGTTATGGACCATATGCGTTGGTGTTGACACCCACACGAGAGTTGGCCTTCCAGATTGCAGACCAGTTTCGAATTCTTGGTAAAGAAATCAACGTAAATGTGACTGTTATCACTGGAGGAATGGATATGGTACGCCAAGGACAAGATTTAAATGTGAAACCGCACATAGTTGTTTCTACACCTGGTCGTCTGGCTGATCATTATGAAAGCTGTGATACATTCAGCCTTAAGAAAATTAAGTTTCTCGTCCTTGATGAAGCTGATCGTTTACTAGAAGACAGTGGGTTTGCAGAACAGTTGGAAATTATTTTCAAGAAGCTGCCAGCTAAAAGGCAAACACTTTTGTTCAGTGCTACCATGACCCCAGCTATAAGGCAGCTTCAGGAATCATCAAAAGAAAAAGTATTCTCCTGGTCCCAGTCAGCTGATGTTATGACAGTCGAAGAGCTTGATCAACGATATGTACTTATGAATGCAGACTTAAAAGATGCCTACCTGATGCATATTCTTGATGTCTACACCACAGAACATACAAAGAGCTCTGTCATCATATTTACCAGTACCTGCAAGTATGCACAGATCTTGTCAATGATGTGTGAAGACCTGGGGTTTCCATGCGTTTCCCTTCACTCCATGTTGCCGCAAAAGTTTCGTTTGTCTGGGCTGACCAAATTTAAATCGGATCAGGTGAAAATCTTGATTGCTACTGATGTTGCCAGTCGTGGTCTAGATATTCCTACCGTGGATTTGATCATCAATCACAATGTGCCTAATAGACCTCGGGATTATGTTCATAGGGTAGGAAGAACCGCTCGTGCTGGCCGTGGTGGTATGGCAGTCACTTTGGTAACACAGTTTGATGTTCACCTCGTAAAGTCAGTCGAGTCATACATTAATACTAAACTGACAGAGCACCCAACAGACGAGAAAGAAGTCATGAAGATACTCACAGAAGTGGCAGTGTCGAGGAGAGAAGCAGAAATCCGACTGGACGAAAGAGACTTTGGTGAAAAACGTCAGATCAACAAAAGGAAAAAGCTTATCCTTGAAGGGATAGATCCTGAAAAAGAAGAAGCCGAAAAACTTGCAAAAAAACTTAAGAGGAAGGAAGGTAAATCAAAAGAGCAGAGAGATGCTGAGAAACAAATGAGGAAAGATAAGTTTAAGAATAAGTTTTCTAAAAAGAAACAGAAGGCTGCAAAATGAATTGTCGTTAAACTGTTGTTAAAACGATACATGTTATTTGAAGGTGGTTGGTTTTAATTGAAATTTGTCATTCTTCGATATATTTATGCTCACTGTCGGGAGATTTATTAAATTGTTTAACTAACTGGAATTTCTACTTCTGGAGACAAGGTTTGCAGGTTACCAGAAGTTCATTTTGTGTGTCTGCATGTTACAGTGGTCAGCTCAGTTTATGTTCTGCTCCTTTCTATTATATTGAAAGTGCTTGAATACGGATTTTTTCTTCTCGTCCTGAAAAATTGTGTTCATGGTATTGTTACTACCAACAGCATGTTTCTGTTATTTTTTTAGCAACATTTGAAGAATACTTTGTTGACATATTCTTCATCCACGATTTTCTGAGCATTCTTTTTTGGCACCAGATGGAAATATTGTTAATATTCTTTCACTTTTAACTTCACATACTGGTACTGTGTACAGTCATGGTATAGGTGAAGTTGTCGTTACCTGTCACTGGTGCTGTTGAGTATTTTCCTTGTCACAGTTCTAACCTATCCAGTATTGCCTTTATTGCCCTGCATTTCTGGACTTGTTTTGCTTGTTGTACCAAGCATTGTTTCTTCTTCTCATAACACAGGTAAGAAAGGAAAATGGGGACTTCTAAAAATGTAATAATATTCTGTTGCACATTGACCTCATTCAGACGTCTTTACTAATCATTTAGCTATTATTCCATGACTTGTCTTATGTCAAACATCTCTGTGGCTTCCAGCGGTGATGTTTATTTCTTTTATTGTCCATGATTAGCTTCCATTAGATAAGATTAACTCTCATTACTCTGTAATAAAAATGGAACTGCAGCATGGAGCAGACAGCATGCAGTCTAGAACTAGACATTCTAAATTCTTGTGTGTTTAATAAACAAAGATTTGTTGATAGTACAATTATGTAGCAATACCACAAACATATAAATTCTGAAATGATTACAATGTATTTTAATTTTTAGAAAATCACTTTTGGTTTGCCATTCTGTTTATTGTTCAATGTTTAAAACATAACTTTTGAAACTAATATGTAGTAGCTTTAGAACGTTATTAGTATTAAACTTTTGCAGGCAACCAACATTTTCTAATTGTGCTTCAATTATTTATTTTTCAGAGTAGTAGTTGTGGTTGTATCATTTAGTTTTAGAATGGTTGTGAATTGTTTCGTCTCCATACAGCTTTTGTCTAATATCTGTCTTACGAGGCCAGTATTGGTCTCTCTTTTCCTGCGTACAGCTTTACAGGATGTGTTCCACGGTCATGATAGGCACCTGTCATATGTCCCAACCTGTCATGTCCCAATTCTCATTTTTTTGTAAAGATGATCCTTGAATCTGTTATGCCCAGTTCTCAGTCTGAAGATGATGTGCAGGAGTCTGATTATAAATAAATGCCAGTGAACCTGACCCTTTAAAGTTCAAATCACTTGTCCAAATTGCACTAATTAGTAAAACATGTAAAACACTAGGACGGATCATTACATTACTCATCCTCTTGGGCTGTTTTATAAAAAGCTATTGCACATCGCGAAACGATGATGGCCACAGACAGCATCATACCATTTTGTCTTAATGTGATGTGCGCTGTATTTGGATTAAAGTGAGGGAGATAATGCACTGGTCATCTCACTCTTATCCCGGGTTACCTTAAATCAGTGGCAAGACTATTGGTCGAGACGACTGGGGGTAACTCAGGATGCAGGCACACTGGTCTGACCTCCTGTGAAACCAGGGGTCTCTTGAAACTTGCGGGGGTCGATCACCCACTGTTTCTGTTCATCACTGAAAGGCGAGTGCCTTAACCTCTTGACTACTAGGGCTGTTAAGGGCCATGAGAAGCAGTGCTTGTTGTTGGAAGCCCATGTTGTAGGATTTCTTTGATGTCATCTGTCCACATGTCTTGTAGCCATGATCTTTATGTGGTAGCTTTTGCTTTTTTGCCAAACTGAAGTTCACATATTTAAGTAGTGACGACAGTCAAGTCACTGGCAGTGGCTTTATGTCATCTAGTTTCAATTTCTCAATCAATCCTTCCATCTTCTGTAAAAATGACTGTCGCAAAGCAACAAACAGCATTAATTAGTGAGATTTAATTTCTAATCTGACTTGTAGTTCGTATAAAGTATGTAGATGTTGATCAATGAGGTGGACTTACAATTATAACTTAAATGACAGTAGAAAGTCCAAATGAGGCAGTAGATGGTTGTGTTACATATATGTTATGTCCTATCCCTTGAGTATAAGTGAGTGTGCAGGTCGGCATGGCCTCCGCCTTTGAAGCATGCACTAGAGGGGAACAGTGTGGAGTTATGTTTTTTGGGTAGTGAGGGTGAGAAACCAGCAGACATTAATCAGGAGAGGAAGAGACAGTATCGGGATGCTTGTGTCACAGGATGTTTGAAAGTCAGGTGTCAACTGTGACTGGTGCAGCTCGCACCGGCAGACCTCACATTGTGACTATACACATCGCTACGGTGGCAAATTGAAGATCAGGCATGGCTCGGTGCATTACATTACTCATGATGTGCTGCAGTACCATAAGATCTCTCAGAGGTGGGCACCAAAGCAACTCATCCCAGAACTTCCGAGCTGAAAGAACAGCATGTTGATGTTTGCGAAACATTTACATTATAAAGCTGAAGGAGATGGCTTTCTACACCATATCGTCAGTGATGACAAATGCTGGGTCCACTACTACCAGCCAGAGACTTGAGAGCGATCTAACAATGAGTGATGACAATCATCACAGAAACAAAAGAAGTTCTGTACACTGCAGTCTGGCAGCAATTCAAGTCCACGCTCTGCTGGGACTGTACAGGCTCACTTCTAGAAGATTATGTGCCCAGGGGACTTCCTATCAACAGTGAATCATATTGTGATCTGCTTCAGAGCCACTTGAAACCTGCAAAACAGGTTAGAATGTCACAACATGTTCAGGTCTGCTGTTACAGCATGATCACGTGTGGCAGCACACATCTCGTGCAACAGTAACGACAATCATCAATCTGTGTTTGGAGTCTTCCGCATCTTGCATATTCTCGGAACCTCGCACTCAACTATTATCAGGTGTATGGACCCCTCAAGGAGGCACTCGACAAGTTCAGAACGGATGATGTGAAATAAGAGGACTTTATGTGGCTATACAATCGGTTTGTTTATTGTGGAATCCACATACGGTATTAGTGAGGCCATGGCACACCTGTATTGAACGTAGTGGGAACTATTTTGAAAAGTGATGAAATGCCTTCAAGACTATTTGTGTATGTTCTGTTAATAAAACTATATTACGATTACTTTTGTGACTCCTCGTATATTAACATTTTTGTGAAATTGTAAAGCTATGGCTTTCCAGGTACCGGGTCATGTAATCTTATTTGATTGGTGCAGTGATGGTACTTCACCATCCACTTGGGCTTAGGGTCATGAGAAGCTTAAGTTTTCTGTTTTTGGGCAGAGTAGGTTGTTGAAAGCCCATGTTGTAGAATTTACTGTGCTGAAGACGGATGTGTTGGACCGAAAGGTGCAAGCTGTAAACTAGCCACAGCACATTCCGTTCTACTGACTACATCCTATTTGCAAATCCTTGCTCAGGGCTTGGTAACAGGAGATTGAGAATGAACGCAGAAGAAGTAGGATTTCTTTGATGTTATCTGACAGGGGCCGGCGTGTGCTAGTGGTTAAGTAACACAGCTCACATGCCGAAGGTGCTGGGTTCGCTCCCCATCACAGTACCGGCCATTACCCCGGGGAAGCAACCCCTAAGAAAATGCAGGAGGAAACAGACCCTTACATAGAATGCATGCTGAAGTCGGATGCACTGGGCCAATAGGCGCAAAATAAAAACATAGTGCAACACCTTAGGGAATAGAGAAATAAAGCAATCGCAAAAAAAAAAAAAAATGTCATCTGTCCATCTGCATACAGCTGTCCACATGTCTTGTAGTAATGATCTTGCCGTGGTAGTTGATCAGATTGTATTCTCACGAGATGGTTGAACTATCAAATTGCGGTATCTGTCTTGAAATGTTTTCAGCACAAGGTCTAGTTGTATTTCTAATGTCTTAATTTCATCTCTCGTGGTAACAACCAATTGCATCCCTCTCCTGCTACTTGGATATGTAACACCATGTTACATTGGTACCACAGAGTTGATACATATATACTGTTCATCAATTATTGCTTTTTTGCAGAACTGATGTTCACATGTTAAAGTAGTGATGACAGTTAAGTCTTTATGTCATCTAGTTTCAATTTCTCAATCAATCCATACATCTTCTGTAAAAAATGCTTCCCAGATATTAGTTTTCATATTATCGTGGTATTGACACTTAAGTGTCAACACCTGGTAAACATAACGTTTTAGAAGACTCTGCAGAGTCTGTATACAACCAGTTTAATTTACATTTCCTTGCTCTAAAAGCTATATACTTCAAATCTATTCTTAAATACATTAATTGTCCCTGCCTACACTACTGTCTGTGGCAATGCATTCCACGCATTCACCACTCTCTGGCATAATAAAATACTTCCTAGTATCTAATCTGGACCTGAGATAATTGCCAGAATAGCACAGACAACAGCGGCGCTCACGCACTTGAAACCTATATGGCAGGATAAGCGGCTCGCACTCAGCATAAAAGTTAGACTAATGCGCTCATTGATGCTTTCAATATTTGTGTATGTCTGAGAGACTTGGACCATTACTGCGGATATCCATTGTAGAATAAATGCAATACATTTAGAAGACTCTTAAATGTTACATATAAGGACTGTATCACGAACATAGAAATATGGCGAAGAGTGGAAAACGCAATTGGGCATTTTGATGATCTGTTCATGGCTATCAAAAGGCGAAAGATGGTTTGGTATGGGCATGTCATGAGGTCCAGCGGAATTACAAATTCGATACTGCGTGGTTCCGTACCAAGAAAGAGAGGGCGGGGACGTCACCTAGAGGTCAAACCGTGTCTTGAAGTGTGCCCCAACGTCCTGATGGGTTACGAGATGAACTGAATCTGGATCTTTCTTTAGTTAATTTAACATCATTATACTGGTTTAGAAGGGCTCTACTCAACCTGTATACAACCAGTTTATTCTACTCCACCGATATTAAAAATGACCGATCATCCAATCAATTCTTGAATGCATTAACTGACCCTGCCTCCACCACATCCCGTGGCAACGCATTCCAAGCATTCACCACTCTCTGACTAAAAAATATTTCCTAATATCTAATCTGGACCTGCCTTTAAATAGTTTGAAGCTATGCCCTCTAGTTCTTGTAGTTGGTTGAACTTCGAAAAGCATGATCTAATTTATCCTTTTCATTGATTCATTTATAAACCTGTATTAAGTTACCTCATATACTCCTCTGTTCTAGACACTGCAGACCAGTTTTTCTAAGTCTCTCCTCATAACTATAATTCTGGGATCCCATGATCATGTATCCTTGATAAAATGGGGTAACTTTAATCCACCATTTTTTCTATAGGAACATGCACAGTCAACTTTTGGTTTAAGATATAATGTTTTTGTTTTAAATTATGGGCTAAAGTACTGTAATAAAGGATTAGCATTTTAAATCCACAATTGAAACACTTCACGTAGGTTTTTAAAAAATAATAGCAGTGGACAATGTTATCCCTAAATGGGAATACTTTGGCCACATGCACAAACAAATACAATATCAAAGTTGTACTGCAAAGGGGAAACAATTGGACATTGGTAAAGTATTTAAGAACATAATTTTAATCAATACAAATTTTTATTACGGTACCGTACAATGTTGAGGTAAGATAAAAAATTTATCAAAAATGTTTGAGCGAGACTGCCTGTTTAGAAACCATTCTTCATCGTTAGAGTCTGAGAAAGAAATGACAGACTCTGAATCAGAGTTTGATACCCCTGGCTGGTCATCTGATTCAGAAAGAAGAGGTTTTGCTTATTTTCCAACATCAATTGTTTCCTGAACAGATGCTAGGACACTTTTTGCCGGCTCAACTTCCAGGCGCCTTTTTTCTCTCGCTGTGGCAATTTGTCCTCGGGTCCATACCGCATCTGCTGAAGGTGGGTCACAAACACTTCTGACACTGTTGTGTTGACTGTGTTTGCATCATTATCCTTATCAGCTGTGCCTAGAAGGCGACTAAGGACAAGTTTGGAATTTAATGGATAAATGCCAGTTTTCCTGAACCCAGCTTGTAGGTTGCTTTTGTTGTTTTGTTCCAGAGCATCCATGAGCTGTTTTAGAAGGCCTGGAAACTTATCTTTCTGAATTGTCTGAGACCTCTTTCCTTTGCTTTTTTTGTAAGTGAGGATTGTACGCCATTTGACCGTCATTGATCTGAAGAATGCCACGTCGAGTGGTTGACATAAATGTGTAGAATTAGGTGGCAAACAACAACAAGCAATATTGTTGCTCTCACACATTTGGATAATCTCTTCAGAAAAATGTGAGCTTATGTTATCTCCTATCAGCACACAGCGTCCACTTGTTCGTTTGCAAAATGGCAGAGTGATTTGCAGGAACCAGTCTATGAAGCAGGTATTGTCAAACCAACCTGGTATCAAGATGCTGAGCAGCACATGAGCTGATGTGGTCAGCAACCCATAGCTGACTGCTAGCGTCAGGGCCTGCGAACCAGAGCTGCCAAGACCCTTCTACACCTCCACGCGGTGATCCTGGATAACGGGCTGCAGCAGGGCAGACTGGCTAAGGAGAAGGGATCGAAGAGGGAATGCTAACCCGGTACTCAAAAAATGCTTGCTGAAGTCAGATGTATTGGACCGAAAGGTGCAAATATCGCAGTCAAGCTGTAAACTACGACACAATGCATTCTGTTCTCTGGACTACATTCTGCTACTTAAGCCCTTTCAGGGTTTGGCATCGGGAGATTGAGAACGAACTCAGAAGAAGAAGAAACCAACCTGACCTTGAGCGATTGTATCTGGTTCCTCTTGGTCCATTTTCACTCACATGTGTCTCACAAATTTTTGGCTTTGTAGACTACATATATTGGAAGCAGCTCACCAGCTGTTGAGCCAGCAAACATAATGCTGGTGGAAGATTTTGAGTTGTTTATGATCCTTTTCACTACGACTTTCCTTTTGACCTGGGTCATCTGACAGATTCGTCTCATCGTTGTTGATGATGTTTTCTGGTGGGATGTCTTTGAGAGTTTCTTGTAGGTGGTGAAAGTACCTGTTAATTATTGCCTTGGACACCTCCGCCGCGATATATTCTTTGTGTTTCTTTGTGCCACTTTAGGAACAACTCAAGCCAGTCGTGCCCTGGCATATTATCATTGAAGCGCTCAATGACTCGTCCTTGTCTGTTTAAGAAGACCGTGACAAGGAATTTAATGTCCATACCGTCGAATGGGAATCCCCAGTTTGAGGGTACCAAGAGGTGCTCAGTGATGGCCTTTTCTTCTTCTTCTTCAGAGAGAACAGTCGGTCGTCCTCGTCGCTTTGTGTGTTGACTCTTCAGTTTGTTCTGAAGCGTGCTACGCGCGATGCCTAAGTTTAGACATACATCGCGCTGAATTTCTCCTTTGCTGAGCATGTCATGGGCTTGTTGCAGCTTTTCGTCATCACAGCTACCATATTTCCTTGTACCAGGTTTCGGCCTGTACACTCTTGGCATGGTTATCCACAGTTGTGAGATGATCTGAGGAGAATAAAGACAAGATGAACTATTTGCATTTGCTCATATAATTGCATTATGTTATGATTATAACTTTAAAAAAAGGCAACAGCATACCAGTATCTGTATCTTCAGTTTTTTTCTCACAAGGTGCCCCTATATTGCATTTATATTGTTTTAAACATGAAGTGCCATACCAATGGCCTTTGGCTTGGGGTGGCCAAAGTGACACAATATATTGGGGTAAAATTGGCCACATGCTAAATGTTATATCCAATTTAAAGCACATCTAGTTGCAGTCAATTAGCATCTTAAGCATATACTAAGAAATATGAAAGTACTATAATAACATACTCACACTTATTCTGGAAGTATGGATCAAACAAAGTTTACAGCATGATAGATCTACAGCATTCTGGAAGTATGGATCAAACAAAGTTTACAGTATGGTAGATCTACAGCATTCTGGAAGTATGGATCAAACAAAGTTTACAGTATGGTAGATCTACAGCATTCTGGAAGTATGGATCAAACAAAGTTTACAGCATGATAGATCTACAGCATTCTGGAAGTATGGATCAAACAAAGTTTACAGCATGATAGATCTACAGCATTCTGGAAGTATGGATCAAACAAAGTTTACAGCATGATAGATCTACAGCATTCTGGAAGTATGGATCAAACAAAGTTTACAGCATGATAGATCTACAGCATTCTGGAAGTATGGATCAAACAAAGTTTACAGCATGATAGATCTACAGCATTCTGGAAGTATGGATCAAACAAAGTTTACAGTATGGTAGATCTACAGCATTCTGGAAGTATGGATCAAACAAAGTTTACAGCATGATAGATCTACAGCATTCTGGAAGTATGGATCAAACAAAGTTTACAGCATGATAGATCTACAGCATTCTGGAAGTATGGATCAAACAAAGTTTACAGCATGATAGATCTACAGCATTCTGGAAGTATGGATCAAACAAAGTTTACAGCATGATAGATCTACAGCATTCTGGAAGTATGGATCAAACAAAGTTTACAGCATGATAGATCTACAGCATTCTGGAAGTATGGATCAAACAAAGTTTACAGTATGGTAGATCTACAGCATTCTGGAAGTATGGATCAAACAAAGTTTACAGTATGATAGATCTACAGCATTCTGGAAGTATGGATCAAACAAAGTTTACAGCATGATAGATCTACAGCATTCTGGAAGTATGGATCAAACAAAGTTTACAGCATGATAGATCTACAGCATTCTGGAAGTATGGATCAAACAAAGTTTACAGCATGATAGATCTACAGCATTCTGGAAGTATGGATCAAACAAAGTTTACAGCATGATAGATCTACAGCATTCTGGAAGTATGGATCAAACAAAGTTTACAGTATGGTAGATCTACAGCATTCTGGAAGTATGGATCAAACAAAGTTTACAGTATGGTAGATCTACAGCATTCTGGAAGTATGGATCAAACAAAGTTTACAGTATGGTAGATCTACAGCATTCTGGAAGTATGGATCAAACAAAGTTTACAGCATGATAGATCTACAGCATTCTGGAAGTATGGATCAAACAAAGTTTACAGCATGATAGATCTACAGCATTCTGGAAGTATGGATCAAACAAAGTTTACAGTATGGTAGATCTACAGCATTCTGGAAGTATGGATCAAACAAAGTTTACAGTATGATAGATCTACAGCATTCTGGAAGTATGGATCAAACAAAGTTTACAGCATGATAGATCTACAGCATTCTGGAAGTATGGATCAAACAAAGTTTACAGCATGATAGATCTACAGCATTCTGGAAGTATGGATCAAACAAAGTTTACAGCATGATAGATCTACAGCATTCTGGAAGTATGGATCAAACAAAGTTTACAGCATGATAGATCTACAGCATTCTGGAAGTATGGATCAAACAAAGTTTACAGTATGGTAGATCTACAGCATTCTGGAAGTATGGATCAAACAAAGTTTACAGTATGGTAGATCTACAGCATTCTGGAAGTATGGATCAAACAAAGTTTACAGTATGGTAGATCTACAGCATTCTGGAAGTATGGATCAAACAAAGTTTACAGCATGATAGATCTACAGCATTCTGGAAGTATGGATCAAACAAAGTTTACAGCATGATAGATCTACAGCATTCTGGAAGTATGGATCAAACAAAGTTTACAGTATGGTAGATCTACAGCATTCTGGAAGTATGGATCAAACAAAGTTTACAGTATGGTAGATCTACAGCATTCTGGAAGTATGGATCAAACAAAGTTTACAGCATGATAGATCTACAGCATTCTGGAAGCCATCTTTGTTGTGATGTGATTCAGCATCAAATATTACAGGAATGGCACTAATGATGGAAAATGTTTTGAAAATGGTTCTTCTAACAGGAGACGGGGATCAAAATGCAAACAATTAATTAGAATTAAATTTAAAGGCTAAGAAAATACATTTTTACTCGTTGGCCCAGAGTTTCCTCATTTTATGGGGTACTAAAATTTCAGTATCACCAATGATTTATATAGTTTGACTTAACTATCACTTCCTTGCTTCGATGTGTAATGTTTCTTTTAATCATACCCAGCATTTCATTAGGCTTTTTCTCGGCCACCCGGACTTTCTTCCGCATCTTACACATATGATCTATTATAACACCTAGGTCCCTTTCCTTTTCTATGTCTAATATTGTTCACTCCCATCATGTAATTATGTTCCATATTGGATCTTCCCATGTGAATGATTGTACGTTTGTCTACATTAAACTCCATCTGCCAGCTCACATTTATGAGAGTAGCTAAATCTGGCAATCAGTGTACTCCTTATTTATACTTACTCTCTGCCTTCTGCCCGTTAACCAATTTTCTATCAAATTGGCAACACCTCCACCTATACCATGTGATTTCTACTTCCGGAAAAATCTTTGTAGCTATGCCCTCTTGTTCTTGTAGATGGTTGTATTTTGAAAAACTTGTTATAGTCTAATTTATCTTTTCCTTTGGTTATCTTATTAATCTGTATTTAGTCACCTCGAATTCTTCTCTTTTCTAGACACTGTTGGCTGTTTTTTTCTGAGTTTTTCCTCATAACTAATTCTGGAATCCCATTATCAGCTTTGTCGCTCTTTTTTGTATCCTTTCCAGCATGTTTATATCCCCTGTACGATAAGGACTCCACACCTGTACACAGTACTCCAATCTGGTATAACTAATGCTTTATACAGTTTGACGATCACTTCCTTGCTCCTATGTTTAATATTTCTTTTTAATCTCATACCTAACATTGCATTTGCCTTTTTTACTGCTACCTGAACTTGCTCTTACTTTACCTGTATGATCTATTATAACCCCTAGGTCCCTTTCCTTATCTATCATTCTAATATTGTTCTCCCCCATTCTGTAATTATGTTCCATATTGGATCTACCCATGTGGATGACTACATTTATCTACATTAAGCTTCAGAGAAGACAGTAATCTAAGAGTATCTCTGACCATAGTGAAAGTGATAATGAAAAAACAATTTGAACGGATATGAGGAATAATAATTAATTTGATTAATTAAATAATCAACTGTTCTGTTTTTAAGAATTGACTTCACTGCACGCCAGGTATACCCACGGGTACTCAGTGTCTCTCTCTCTCTCTCAATAAATGTTGGTGCTGAAGGTTTCTGTAGCTCATTGGTTGAAAACACTTCTACTCCGTCCTCTCATGCGCTAAACTCCGCTCTAGCCTCAATTTATTTCAAATTTCTGCAGTCTGAATTGTTGATTCATCTATTGCAGTGTATTATTGAACAGGCCATTGACTTCAAAATGTCGCCCCATCCATTTGTCATGTGGGTGCTTGCGTAGTGAAGATGCCAGCTCTTTCATTGCCCATATGACCAGGACAGTAGATCCACACCAGCCCCTGGAAGTCTGAGATCTCTGTAGTGCCCATTCACATGTCTTAGCATTTCTGTACTTTCTGAAGTAAGGATTGAGAATCTAACAAGATGACTATACTTGTGCCTCCATCTCCATTCTCAAACTGGCACATGTACAAATGGGTACGCCACTTCCTTCAAAATAGATATGCCAGAGTGAAGGTTGTTGTTTGAGAATACCCACAATGAGTAAGTTAGTCTTTTGTGCGCCCTGAAAATGACGTTAAGTGGCGGGTTGCAGTAGCTTTCCTCACATCCCGTGCGTGCTGATGAAGTTGGACCGGGGTCCACCAGGGTTGTGCTATGCTTGGCTTCATCTGTGTGTCAGTCACTACTACAAGGATCAAATAAATCCCTCACCTCATTAGCCAGACCGTTTTCAGGGAGGGCTATGAGGAATCCAAGGTGAGGGTCTTGGCCAGTATGTTTTGCCTGACCCTGACTAACATGTCTGATCAGTATCTTTTGTCTGATGAAGGTGGACCGGGGAAGTGTGCTGTAGCTTACATTGTTCTTCATTTTTATCACAAATATTGTTCTTACCACTCTCGTCTACATTTGGTGGACCCGGATGATTTACAGCAGCCATGCCAGATGGCTGGATGACTTCCAAGTGGGCTATCTGCGCCCACTGCCCAAGTTCAACTGACAGGACAAAGTACCCAATTACAAAGTGCTCCAAACAACAAAACTCCCTAGGATCTACACTCCATGGCATGTAGCTCGTATGCTCGACCACCGCCTGCCTAAGCAACTCCTTTATGGCATATTCCAGAATAAGTGGCACGGCTCACAATCTGAAGGTGCTGGGTTCGATCCCCATCACAGCACCGTCCATTGCCCCGGGGAAGCAAACCCTTAGAAAATGCAGGAGGAAACAGACCCTTACATAAAATGCATGCTGAAGTCGGATGCACTGGGCTGACAGGCGCAAAATAAAAACCACTGCAACACACACCGCCTTGAGGATTACAGAAATAAGGCGAACGCAAAAAAAAAAATCAAAAAAAATTTTACATAATTTTTCGGTCAGGCAAAAGAAACAATACAAAGATTCGCTAATAAACTCTTATTAAGGTTTCAGTTGCTGCCAAAAATGGATGTGTCGGACTGAAAGGTGCAAATATTGTCGTAAAGTTGTAAACTAGCGACACAACACATTACATTCTCCGAACTATATTCTGCTATTTGCAGCCCTGTTCGGGACTTGGTAGCGGGAGATTGAGAACGAATGCAGAAGAAGAAGAAAGATCTCAGTGTTGATGTTGCCTCTTGGCAGTAGTTTGAGCTGTCGTTCTGCAATCACAAAAGGTGCTCACCTGGATGAGCAAAATAGTCAGATGTAGTTAGTGAGAAGCAGGCCGTCATGCACGATGCCTCGATGACCAACGCCATTAATGTGTGTCTTCCTTGCTGCAGGGTGAGCAGAGCAGGATAGAACTTTACAGCCTCATTGAGTGCAAAGCACTTGTGGACATGATGAAGATTCTTACAAGCACCACTGATAATTGTCAACACACAGTATGGAGCAATTGAAGAAGACCTGTATTTATATAAGAATGAAACTATGTTCCCGATCCAGGAAAGTGGTGATTCAGTGGATTCGTTCTCATTGCAACATACTTGGTAATCAGGAGGCTGACAAACTACTGGCAAGAGAAGGCAGAACACTGTCTCAACCTAATATTTGTCATGTGCAGATACAAGAACAAGTGGTTAGCGGAGCATCCATGAAGACAACAAAATGACGCCTACTTTTTTAAGTTAAACACGGCCAAACAGGTGATGGTTTTCAGACTCACAACAGGTTACGGTACCATCTATTCAACAAGTTCAAATTAGGACAGATGAATGTGTCTGTGGCAGTGATAAAATGAACATCTGCTGCAGAAGTGTCCAACAAAAGAGTTACAGGGAGAAGGCATATTTGGCCAACTCCCGTTACAAGACAAGCTTTATGAAAATACTGACAACCTCATACGGACCACTGCTTTCTTTAGAGACATTCAAGTTACATCTGAAAGTAACATAAAAATAACATTTGGTGGGCTACCAAGAGCAGACTTGTTATATCTGGGTATGGGATAACAACAGCAGCAGCCACATTTGTTGCAGGTCTGCTCACATAAATCTGATGCTGTTGCCATCTTTGCTGATGCTGGGCAACTACTACTGGTAGATAAAATCCTGCAGAGGGTCCACAGCTCACTACACACTGATGTTCTAGCTTTATGGGTAGCTGAAGAAAACATCCAATTAATGGATGCAAGAAACCCCACAAAGACTCAGAAATGGCTCCTGAACATGAATGACAAGAAAATACATAATTTTTACACTTTTACAAAAGGCAAACAGACTTACGCTGAGACTAAATGGACATGAGCTACAGAAGAAGAAAACCATATAGGCATAATACTGGACAGCTGATTAACATGGACAAAAAATCAAATGTCAACAAAAGCTAAATAGACTAATGAAAAAAATGAGCGGATCTACATCAAATATTGAGATTGCTGTAGACAAGAAATGTTAGACTAGCTTTAGAATGGCAGCCTGGGAAACAGCTTCAAAATACAATTTTGAAAAAAAGTCAAATCCAGACAGAAAGAATTATTGCAGGAGCTATGAAATCAAGACCAATAAAAGAAATGAGGAAACTACAACCCATGATGGCAGAAGAGATTACAGAGCACTTAAAGTGGCAGAGAAACTCAAAACAGCTTCAGAATCATCCAATAAATAAAAAGCTACAAGGATATGATCATCAGATTCCAGAGAAGCAGCTTTGCTAAAAAAAACAAAAGCACTAGTCCTCTCTATGCCACACCTTGTACAGATAAAGACAGAAGAGCCCCAGTCCCCTCTATGCCAGACCTTGTACAGATAAAGACAGAAGAGCCTCAGGCCCCTCTATGCCAAACCTTGTACAGATAAAGACAGAAGAGCCCCAGTCCCCTCTATGCCAGACCTTGTACAGGTAAAGACAGAAGAGCCCCAGTCTCCTCTATGCCAGACCTTGTACAGATAAAGACAGAAGAGCCCCAGTCCCCTCTATGCCAGACCTTGTACAGATAAAGACAGAAGAGCCTCAGTCCCATCTATGCCAGACCTTGTACAGATAAAGACAGAAGAGCCCCAGTCCCCTCTATGCCAAACCTTGTACAGATAAAGACAGAAGAGCCCCAGTCCCCCCCATGCCAAACCTTGTACAGATAAAGACAGAAGAGCCCCTAATGACAAGCAGCATGTTTCTACCTCAGAAGAGAACACAATTTTCAGAGATGCGCGCACACTGACACATAATTAACTAATGGGCAGGAATTCCATATCTCAGTGGCCACTGACAAATTCTCAAAGATCTTCAGGGCTGAGGCACTAAGAACAGCTGCAATAGCCATCATGGAAAGCAAGGACCATGCCAGAGACCAGATATTTTTCTTTACAGATTCTATATAAATCATAACGACCCTCAGAAAGGACTACCAGGCTAGACCTTTGACATTGACAACACAAATGAAAGTTGCATACAAAATTGGAAAAAGAGAAGAAAGATTTCAGAGAGACTTGAAGCAAATAAAATTGTTTCTCAAAAAAATATTTGTTTTCTTCTACCATCCTCCTGAAAAAGACATACCATAGTTTAGAGCGAGGCTGTGGTATCTGTGATTTGATTTCATCTGGTTTTTTTTTTTTTTTTTTTTTTTTTGGGTACCAGATTTTCTTTCCCACTGCGATTGATATTCTCTTAGACAGACTACTTTAGTGCAGCCTGCTTCCACTTGAAGGCGGAACAGGGTATTGATCAGCTCTGGTTCGCATCAGCTCCTGATACAAGCAGCCAGACAAGAGTCACTGGCTGCTGTCAGTTCATTCATTGTGTTGTAACATTACCAAAACGGAATGAACAAACCAGCATGTCTATGTCAGAACCAGAAAAACCAACTGTGCTGACAATTGTGTTTTATAAAAACTACCAGGAAAATGGCTGCACTTGAACAGAATAACATACTATGAATTGACAAACGTTTTCATTATCCAAGTCTTACGTCTGCACACTGTTTCCTCTGACCTTAAGAGTAATGTCACATAATCACTATGACAAAAACGGTCGCAGTCCTACTTGTGCGTACTCCCCGCATCAACCATGTTGTTTCTCGGAGTCATTTTCTACATAAAGTAATTATTTGAGTGAAGTACCAATTTAAATTTACCAATTTATTGCAGGGAAAGAAGTAAACATAAACACGTGAACATACGACTACTCTAAGGCAGATGTTAAGAGGATGAAAGAGGCAGCGAACCACATAATCTGGAAAGATATTGTCGTAGGAACAGATGTTGAACAGGAGTGGGAAAGTTTTAAAACAGTTCTAGAAACGCTAACAGAGGTATGTGTTCCATGTAGGGAGGTAAACCCCAAGCCTAAAAAGTGGATAACTAGATTTGTAGTGAAATGTAGAAGAGCAAAAAATAAAGCATGGAAAAAATATATAAAGGCAGGTAAATCAAAAGAAACATATGTAAAATATTTGGACAAGCAGAACATATCTCAGAAAGCGAATAAAACAGCAAAAATAGACTTTGGAAAAAAACGTGCTCATAGGATCAAGACTGACAGTAAAAGCTTCTTCTCTTATGTTAGAAATAAACAAAGAACGAAAGACAAAGTAGGCCCTCTCATAGACAGTACAGGGAAAATAATAAGTGAGAATAGGGAGGCAGCTAATCTGCTCAATCAGTACTTTGGCACAGTCTACACAAAAGAGGACTGCTCCAAGATCCCAGAGCCTGTAGATATTTTTCAAAGAGACATGGATACAGCGGGATTAAGATCAATCTGTATTACAGAGGAAATGGTTTTTAAAAAATTGGAGGGGTTGAAAGTGAATAAATGTCCAGGTCAAGATGGTATTCATCCAAAATTGCTGTATGAAATTAGAGACCAACTAGCAAAACCATTGGCTATATTATGTTCTCAATAACTTACAAAAGGGATTGTTCCACGGGATTGGAAAGATGCAGGAGTGATCCCCTTATTCAAAAAATCAGATCCAGCAAATTATAGACTGGTGCGTTTAACGAGCATAGTCTGTAAATTGTTAGAGTCAATAATCAAAGAAAACATTGTAATGCATTTAGACAAATTTAATCTAATTAGAAATAGTCAGCATGGGTTTACTAGAGGGAGATCATGCTTAACAAATCTATTAGAATTCATGGAGGAGGTTACTAAAAACATAGATAAAGGGGAGCCAGTGGATGTTATTTATCTAGACTTTGCAAAGGCCTTTGATAGAGTACCTCATCAAAGATTATTTCGAAAGTTAAAATCACATGGAATAGGTGGGGAAGTTGCCAAATGGATTGAAAATTGGTTTACGGGAAGAAGGCAGATGGTGGGCATAAATAAGGAGTACTCTGAGTGGTGTGAAGTGAAAAGTGGTGTGCCACATGGCTTGGTTTTGGGACCAATTTTGTTCTTGATATATATAAATGATTTGGACATTGATATGGGATCCATGATTGCAAAATTTGCTGATGACACTAAACTATGCAGTAGTGTCTCATCTAAAGCGGAGGTGGATATATTGATGTCGGATTTAGATAAAATTCGAGAATGGTCTGTAAGCTGGCAAAGGGAGTTTAATGTAGATAAATGTACAGTCATCCACATGGGTAGATCCAATATGGAACATAATTACAGAATGGGAGAAAACAAAATTAGAAAGATAGACAAGGAAAGGGACCTAGGGGTTATAATAGATCATACAGGAAAGGTGAGTGAGCAAGTTATGGTAGTAGTGAAAAAGGCAAATGCAATGTTAGGGATGATAAAAAGAAATATTAAACATAGGATCAAGGAAGTGATCGTCAAACTGTATAAAGCTTTAGTAAGACCTAGATTGGAGTACTGTGTACAGGTGTGGAGTCCTTATCATAGAGGGGATATAAACATGCTAGAAAGAATACAAAAAAGAGCGACAAAGATGATAGTGGGATTGCAGAATTAGTTATGAGGAACGACTCAGAAAAACCGGCCTACAGTGTCTCGAAAAGAGAAGAATTCGTGATGACTTAATACAGGTTTATAAGATGATCAGAGGAATGGATAAATTAGACTATAACAAGTTTTTTAAAATACAGCCACCTACAATAACATGAGGGCACAGCTACAAGCTGACTAAAGAGGTCCAGATTAGATATTAGGAAATATTTTTTTAGTCAGAGAGTGGTGTCTGATTGGAATGCATTGCCAGGGGAGGTAGTGGAGGCAGGGACAGTTAATGCATTTAAGAATAAACTGGATGTGCATAGCTTTTAGAGCAAGGTGATATAAATGTAACTGGTTGTATACAAACTCTGCAGGGTCTTCTAAACCAGTATAAAGACGTTAAGTTAAGACAAACCACAAGTAGACTGATTGTGTACAGCAATGTAGCCAATCAAACTCAAGGACAGGATCAAGATGCTGAGCAGCGCATGAGCTGCAGCGGCCAATAGCTGACTGCTAGTGTCAGGGTCAGCGAACCAGAGCTGTCAAGACCCTTCAACACCTCCACGCGGTGATCCTGGATAACAGGCTGCAACAGGGCAGATTGGCTAAGGCGAAGGGATCGAAGAGGGAATGCTAACCCGGTACTAAAAAAATGCTTGCTGAAGTCGGATGTATTGGACCGAAAGGTGCAAATATCGCAGTCTGTAAACTACGACACAACGCATTCCGTTCTCTGGACTACATTCTGCTACTTAAGCCCTTTCAGGGTTTGGTAGCGGGATATTGAGAATGAACAAAGCCAATCCAAGCCAAACTCAAGGACCAGTATTTGTCTAAGCAATCAGAAAATACGTAAAACAGAAATGAAAAGAGACAACAGGAGATTTCGAACTGGGTCTGTCCATGAGATTTCACATGGCTCTGTTGAGTGAATAATAAATAAGATATTACTGGACTGCAAGATGCATATAATAAACTCAACAATTAAAGAGCACTTCAAAACAAATAACACAAAGGACAACAAAAACAAATGATGTGAAATGTGCACAAATGATAATCAACAAAGTATGACTGATAACACAATTTAATAAAATGGTGAACATATACCAAGACATGGCAGCACACAGATTCCAGGAGAATTGTCACAAAATCTTGAACTGTACATTTTAACACACAGCATTGTAATACATCAATTTACATAGCACTGTAACACACATCATTCTATACATACAATCTACAAAACATTGCAACATATAATTCCACATGGCATTGTAACACACATACCTCTACACCAGCATTGTACCATACATCATTGTAACACACATACCTCTACACCAGCATTGTACCATACATCATTGTAACACACATACCTCTACACCAGCATTGTACCATACATCATTGTAACACATACCTCTACACCAGCATTGTACCATACATCATTGTAACACACATACCTCTACACCAGCATTGTACCATACATCATTACAACACGCATAATTCCACACAGTAGTGTAACACACACATCTCTACACAGTAGTGTAACACACACATCTCTACACAGTAGTGTAACACACACATCTCTACATCCGAGGGGGCTTCAAATGAAAACCTGAAAGTGGGATAGTAATAAGAAAAACCATGCTTTTGTATTGTCACTTGTTAAAATGGTTAAGGATGTCAAGAGTGTCCCGCACGTGCCAACAAGGTGCAGACGAACAACATGACGTTATAATTGCAGTTAAAAGATGTCCGTCCCATTATTGACATGCACCAAAGAAAAGCAGCGATCTATTATCTGTTTTTTTAGCAACGAAGGCGTGAAACCTATAGAAATTCATCGGCGAATGATGATCCAGTATGGTGATGCATGCTTTTCACTCCAGCAAGTGTATGAGTGAAGTAGGAAGTTCCAAAACCGCATGAGTTCTATGACAGACTGTTCACAACCGGGTCAGGCCCACCAAGTAGTGACCCCAGAGTCGATTGCAGCCCTAGACCCCCTGGTAAAGGAAATTGGCCAATTGACTGACTGAAATTGCCACAAATCTAGACATCAGTCAAGGTTCAGCACATCATTCCTGATGTGCTACAGTATCACAAAGTGTCTGCAAGGTGGTGCCATGGCAGCTTACTCCAAAATTGAAACGATGTTGAGACGCGTTAGTGCCAGATGAGACTTGAGTTCACTACCACGAGCCTGAAACGAAGAGCAAGGAATGGCACCATCCTCCTCACTGAATCAGTCTGCATGGAGGGTTATGTTGACTCGTTTTGGATGAATGAGGCATTAATTTATCAGTGCCACGTATACAGATCTTCTCAGGAATCATCTTTGACCCACAATCAAATCCAAACGATGCGAATGTCCGAGTAAAGGTGTCCTTTTGCAACATGACAATGCTCGACTCCATACTGCCCGTACAATGGCTGCAACCATCGAGGACCTCCAATTTCAGTGTCTGCCACATCCGCCGTACTGACTAGACCTAGACCAAAGTGATTTCCATGATTTGGACGATTAAAAGAGGCAAGAGGGAGGAAAGATGTTCAGGTCGGATGAAAAGGCCCAGCAGGCGATGCATGAGTGGTATGACCAAGATCAGTTTTGTGTACAGGAATCCATGCACCTTATGGGCGCTTGAAGACTTGTACTGAATCCAACGATGACTAGGTGGAAAAATGATACAGTTGTGTTTCACTTTTTCAGAATAAATTTACCCAAGAAATATATTTAAAGTTTTCATCTGGCGTCCCCTCATATCATTATAACATGTTCTCAACAGCAGTGTAACACAGACCTTTCCACATAACATTGTAACACACATCATTCTACATATTGTAACACGTTCTAAACATCATTGTAACACACATCTTTGGCAATTGTTGAAATGACTGGTGACTGACTGGTTTGATGTGTATTGTTAGTAAAGATTTGAAACAATTTTGATTTTTTGTCTCAGGTCTTGCAGGCTCACCGCTATGTACTGAATAGTACTGCTATTGAATACCTTACAAGTTAAATCAAGTAAGAATCTGCATGGCTGCTCCATCATAAACAAGCCATGTGTTTAGGCTCTGCATCATAACAGAAACGTATGTTACCTTATCTAGTCAATCCTAGCTATCTGGGTGTTCACTTAAAATAAAACTTAGTCCCTCACCAAGCTCGTGGGAACAGTTGTTGGCACACTTACTGCGCTGTGATGAGCCTTATTGACAAATAAAAGTGTTAAATAAACTTTATTTTGGAATCTCTAGCATCTGCAGGTGGTGAATTCTGTGTAAATAGATTATTCATAATTTGGTGGCCCAGTCATAGGAAAGAAGATGGTTGAGGTTGGTCTGAATGAGAAACAGGAAATGCAAATCTGTGGTTGTAATGAGGCAATGGGAAAACTTTGTGGATCAGTGAGAGAATAAGTGAGAAAACAAGTGTTGTGGACACCACTACAACACACCATAGAGCCAGGCTCATCTATGAACTTCTCACCAACGGGCAAACAAATATGAAAGCTAGCTTGGCTAGTACCAGCTGGCATTCACGCGCCCCCCCACTCGGTTGGAGGGCAGCACCATGTTCCTTAGTTTTAAAAAAATATTTCTTTTTCTGGCATTCGTCCTAAAGAGGACATCGTGTTGTACCTTACTGTGACACCTGTGCCAATCGTGTTGTGCCTTACTGTGACACCTGTGCCAATCGTGTTGTACCTTACTGTGACACCTGCGCCAATCGACCCAATGAACAATTTGAGGAATCAGTTTGCCCTGCCCCTGCGATCCCTATTTTCTTTGTCAGACTACACTAGTGCAGCCTGTTTCCAGGGCCATCACTTGGAGGTGGAATAGAGTCTTGGTCAACTATGATATTCTGGCTGCTGTCAGTTATTCACTCTGGTTTTACAAAAAAATGTTGTCCAAGGCTGAGAGGTTTACAATACAATGTCTTCCTAACACTAACATCTACCTTGAAGGCATTTCATGTTTGTTAAATTGTCATTGCAAAAATTAATTTTAAATGCTATCTTCACACATTGTCAACTTAATGATGTCATTTTATTTCATAATTTAGAATGTTCTGCAAAATTGTTTTCAATGTCTATATTTGAAGGATTTGTAATAATGTGTGTACATGCAGACATGACTAAAGGCATGGATAACGACAGTGTTAATGAGGAAGTATTTCTATACGAAGAGACTACATTCTCTAGTATTACAAAGAAAATAGGCTATAAGTGACAGAAAATATACCGGTAGTAATAGTGTATGTTGAAGTGTTGCACAGGAACCGTAACCTACCTTTTTCACATAGGATCTGCATTTTCTGTATTGACAGGGTTTCTATGAATCTAATTTTCACAGATAGTATTGATAGACTACATGAATCTAACCTTCACAGATAGTATTGATAGACTACATGAATCTAACCTCCACAGATAGTTTTGATTGACTACATGAATCTAACCTTCACAGATAGTTTTGATTGACTACATGAATCTAACCTTCACAGATAGTTTTGATTGACTACATATTTCTATATGCATTGAACAGTATCCTGTAATTGGTACTAAGTAACAATATGAACTGTCCAGTATCTTCTCACTTTGTTGTCTACCCTGAAGTCACAATGTTTTTTCTTTTATCTTCAAATGGCTCAAAGTATGTACACCTCCCTAAAAAACAACAACTTGTAGACAATAGCCTTTTCAGCACATCCTGGTTAGTCTTTGTCCACGTGATTTATAAGCATTCCTTTGTAGAAGCATCTCAATGTCCGCCTGTCATGAATCTATTTGTCCGTTTCAGCCAATGTCTTTATTTTCTATGACTACTATTCCAACATTTCACTGTAGTCTGGTTCTTGGATTAACAATCAAATGTGCAAAGATAATCAGGATTAGTTCCACCAAGATACAACAAAGCTATAAACATCATCTTAAAATGTGACACGCTTCTGTTGACCACATGACAATCCAACAAAAATATGGCTACTACTGACAGGAATACATGTAAATGCTAAAATGAGTTGCAGACAAATGTATTTATCTCTTACATCGGCACGAGGGGCAGATAAAGTGTTTGGCGTCTGCCTTAGATTGTGTCCGGGCAACACAAATAACGTGAAACCATCGGCCACAGTTTTCATCACAGTCTATCCAGTTAATTATTTTGTCTTTGGAATGTGGTGGGGTGGATCGCATGCACATCTGACATTTTGAATCATCATCATCTTCATCATCCTCTTCTTCGTCCACATCTGATGTGTGCCTACTGACAGTGCCGCTAGCCTCCTCTTTATCCGAAGTGTCAGTGTCTGTATTGCCAGAAGAACTATCATCTTCAGTGAGAGTGTCCCTCTGAGATGGGTTTCTGCCACGAGTTTTATTAGAGGAAGATGGATTTCCTTTCTCCGTATCACTCTCACTGCAGCAACCACTACTGATGTATTCACCATTTGTGTTGCTACTGCCTATGCTGCCATCACGAGGTCTGACATTCTTGTCAACGGTCTTGCAGGACTCTGAGAATACCTCTGTCTCTGTGACATCTTCATCTACGATCATATGGAGCACTTCATCTTCATGAGTGCTTCCAAAAACAGCATCGGCGGCAGATACACAATCAACGGATGTTGTCACACCTGGTTTTGTAGTCTTCTTTACCTGGTCCACAGAAGCGCGACAGGATTCTGTCAGCTCTGTCTCCAAGTCATCGTCGTCGTCATGCTTGCTACTACAGCCAACTCTGCCACTTCCATCATACCTGATGATGTAGTCATGATCGACCAGGGACAGCTGAACGAGCATCTTCAACTGATTCTCTGACATTGTGTCCTGCACTTTATTACGGTCAGTATGTTGGCTGTGTTCACACCTACTGCCAGAAGCTTTCTCGTCTGTTCTCACTTTGGAAGTGATACCCTCAGGATCATTAACGTGAGATGTTTTTGGTACCTCCTGTGTTGTGTTATGTTCCCTAGCTTTTGTCTTCTTGTTCGCATTAATAGGACTTATTGTTATACTTTCTTTATCAGTGTCCCCTTCTTCTGTCTCACCTGTTGAAAGCTGTTTTCTTCTCTTGATATCTATTTTTCTGCTGCCCTTGTGATCATTTCTATCAGATGAACTAACCACATTCAATTTCAATATACTTGTACTCTCAGCCTCTCCTTCACTTTCATCAGCCTCATGAGTACTACTAGCATCATCTGTATCCATGACCTGATCATGAATATATTCTGTATTATAACAATGTTCTCGTGACTGCTGCCAGTTTTGACCTAAGGCTGCACTTGCTTCACCATCATTACCTATAAGTGCCGTGCTGCCAGTTTCGCTCCTGCCATCAGATGGAGATGTAATCTGGTTGGCTTCACTGCCACAGACATCCTCCAAATTCTGCTCTTTATCATTTAAATTTGTGCTTACTTCAACCTCATCCCTGACACTGTTACTGTCATGAACTTTGACACCGACTTGTGGTTCTTCATTTTGGGAATATGCCTTTTGATGCTTAGAAGCCCTGCTGCAAGCAGTAACATCACTACCTACTGCTGTCTCTGCTCTACACTCCTTGACAGTCTCAGCAGGTGCTGGTTGATCTGAAACTGGTTGTGTAGTTGCTATACTTTGTGTCTGTGCAGCTATCACATCTAATATTGAAACGTCACTATTCAGATTATCTTCATCGCTGCCAGTAGCAGATAAGGAAGCTCCAGGTTTTTGGAGAGGAACAGTATGAGAACCATCTTGTCCAATTCTTGTCTGGTTTAGAACTTCTTTGGCCAACATCTTGGCATACTTGATCCTTGCACGTTCTTTCTTCTTGGCATTGATGACTGTCTGTGTTGTGACTACAATTACGCCTGGTTTGCTTGAATCATATTTGCTCACTTTATTTGGTTTTTTATTTTTTCGTTGCATTTTTCCGTGCTCAGTCATATGTCCCTTCCCCTCCTCTGGGCTCTTGGTAGTATCACTTCTGATGACTCTTGGCCTCTCGACTACGACCAACTCACTGTTTTCACTTGTTGGCTGGTTGCCTGACAAGTTGGACGATTTTTTCCAAGAAGACGACTGATGTGGTAATACGTTTAAATCCACGGCCTGGTACTGCACAGGAGCTCTAGCATTGAGTGGGAAAGCTCCGGTGGTTGTGAATGCAAGTCTGGTGCTGTGACTTATATTACTCTTCTTGAGTTTCATGAGGGCTATCAGTTTGATGGCAAACTCCTCAGACTTGAGGCCATCATTAGGTACCTGAGCCTTCAGCAAATGTAGCATACCACCATGAAATCCGGGGAAGACATACTTAGCAATGTCAGGAGGCACACAGTACAGGTAAACCGAGTCCGACACACAGCTTGATATGAGCTTCTCGCTCAGTAAAGAGGCATTGCCGTGACATAAAATAACTAACGGCCTTTCCTTGGTCAGGCTAAGAATTTTCTGAAAATACTGAAATACCTGAAGAAATGTAGGCGTTCCGCGCTTTGACATCACATTAATTAAATCCGGGTGTGCAGCTGTCACTAATTTTGGCCATACTGTCATGACTGGTAGAATGCGGGCGCAGGCAGATATGCATGAAAGTACAGTGACAGTTATGGAACGTAGAGAGTTGAATCCTGGCTCTTTGTCAAGATTAAAAGGTTTTAGATCAAATGCCAGAACCTGACTTGCACTCAGCGTTGTTCGAGGCCAAAGACTACCGAAGAGTCTCCGAAGAGAAGAATAATGGACGTCTAGTCTCTCACGGAGAGTGTCGCTGCTTTTAACATCCGTTTCAGGACTAAAAAGTGGCATATTGCGGTGGTACAGATCTTTGTAGTACGAATCAGATATTGGAATGGGCGAAGTGGTCAAATATTTTCTGGCAAACATTTCCTGGCATTTGCTCATTACGGTGTCCTTCTGCACAGAGAAGCCCATGCGACTTAGTCGCAAACAGCACAGCAAAACTGCCGTCTCCTCATCGTTGGTCAGTTTGTCTGTTGTCTGTGTGAGATGGATAAGATCTTTCTCTGACACCCGAAACAACCTGGCAGCATTGTTTGTAGACATCCTTCTGCTTGTAACTGCCTCTACAGCATGGCTCATACTTTCGATTGTTTTTGTCATGGAGATGACAGGAGTAGATGAACTGTGGATCAAAATATACAAAAAATATATTAAAACAAATCTTCATCAAACACACGTTAATTCTGGCCAGTTATATACTCGTCCTCATTGTTTCAATTCTGTCTACACAACAGCACGGCACCACCACCACAGCTGGCCCATTCACAGAAAGCCTGGTGAAAGCGTGTGTATGCTATTGCCATGGTAATTTCTGTAGCACTTTATTTTTATTTTCTTGAGTGTGTGTTCGCCTTATTTCTCTATTCCCCAAAACGGTGTGCGCTGCACTGTTTTTATTTGAGCCTGTCGGCCCAGTGCATCTAACTTCAGCATGCATTTTATGTAAGGCTCTGTTTTCTCCTGCATTTTTTAAGGGTTTGCTTCCCTGGGGTAATGACCGGTGCAGTGATGGGGAGCGAACCCAGCACCTTCAGATTGTGAGCTGTGTCACTAAGCGACGCCGTCCCCTGTACTTTATTTGACATGAAGAGACTGCATAATGCACAACCCTCCTCTGCCTAGCTAGCAGTGTGCTATAAGTGTTTCTATTCTACTGTGCTTCATGCAGTTCACAACAGATGCAGACTTGTCTGAGCTATATTTCTGCTGTCAGAATTTAGATTCATCACCATACTTACTTTTCCAATCAGATTTTGCTATTTATCAAAACTCTCCTTCTTTAACTGTTTAATACCCACATCACATGTTGGCGCTGATCTGCTCACAATCAACCAGCTTTTGATAACAACAGTAGCAATTGTAATTATAATCTGACCAATCAGGTTTTATTCTGTAACAATTTGTAGTTCATATAGCATCCAATTAGATGTACAGTTTCATATGTAGTGGTTGGGTTGTTAATGCTTGTCATAGCCAGGGATGGAGTGGTGGACAAGCTCTCTAACTTAAATCAAATATATCTGCTGCAAAACTGCCCGAGGACCAGAGAAGGCACATGTGGCCATCACCAGTGGCAACACTAGACAAGCTCTATGGCAGTGTCGACAGTCTCAGGATGACAGCTGCTTTCTTCGAACAAATACAGGTTGACGTCTGACAGCGTACGAAGAAGAAGAAATACTTCCAAGGCATGCATCTCAAATAGCCTCCGACAGCGAAGGTCCAACTCTTGGCCTTCCTGTGACACACCTGTTTATATTAAGAGGAGAAGGGGTGACGGGAGTTTCTGGCGCTATAAAACGAGGTAGACGCTTCGGGTAGATGAGACTCATAAGCCTATGAAGGCAGCTTGTCTAGGAAAAGCGGCAACGGGTAAGCTTCTGGCTTTGTAACACCAGATAGACGCTTCGGGTAGATGAGACTTGTATGCCTAGGAAGGCAGCTTGTCTAGGAAAAGGGGCAACGGGCAAGCTTCTGGCCTTCTAATACAAGATAGATGCTTCGGGTAGATCAGACTTCGTAAACCTTGAAAGGCATCTTGTCTAGAAGAAGGGAAAACTCTGATTTCAAAACCACCTGTTGCCTTGTGGACGAGATACTGGCATATCAAAAGCTACCGGAGGAAACCGAAGACAACCCGGGTAGATGAGATACTGGCGTATCAAAACCTACCGGAGGGAACCGAGGACAACCCGGGTAGATGAGCCTCGTAAGTTTAGTACTCAGCTCATCTAGGAGAAGGAAGACTCAGATACAAAAACCACCTGCTGCCTTGCAGGAAGACTGGGGACAGTCAAAGGCTAGGGAGAGGTAAACCAAAACAAAAGATTATGCCAAAAGCCAATGTACTGGGCTGAAAGGCGCAGATATCGCAGTACAACTGTAAAATGCAGTGCAATATAACTCACGCTAACAACCAAAAATCTCACATATTTACCATATATGTGATTGACGTTCCATCTAAAAAGTCCTGCCAGGCAGACGGAATGTTGGGCCTTAAGTCTCGAAGAGGCCCACCTAAGGCTATTGGTGGCCAACCTGCTCTGTCCTAGGAAGCCATGAGACGGAAACCAGGAGAAAATACTACTGGCCCAAACCTAACAATGTGAAACTTAAACATCCTTCAGTGGAATTCAGAAGGAGTAATGAAGAAGAAGCTAACCAGCGAATGACTCTAATGAAAAAATTAGCAGGAACTGAATGGGGGTGCAGACAAAATGGAATATTGAAAGTGCTATACACAGGAAATCTTAGAATATCTTTAGAATATGTTATGCCAGCCTGGGCTACAACATCAAAATCCAACTTTGAAAAATGTGTCAAAATTCAAAACCAAGTGGAAAGACATTATAGGAGCTATGAAATCAAGACCAATAAAAGAAATGAGGAAAATAACGAAGCTCCAACCCATGACTGACAGAAGAAATTAGAGTACTACAAGTGGAAGACAAATTTAAACGGCTCCCAAATCATCCAATGAACAAAAGGCTGAAAGGATATGGCCGACAAGACTCCAGAGAAACGACTTAGCTCAAAAAGCAAAAACGCTAGCCCCCCTCTATGCCAGACCTTGCACAAATAAAGGCAGAGGAGACACTAAAGACAAGTAGCATATTTCCACTATGGAATTGAACACAATTCCCAGAGCTGATAGACAACATTCCAGAAGTGAACAAAAGAGGCACACAAACAGAACTAGAGGGAAAACATACAGCTTTAGAATATATTCAAGGAACATATCCAGCCACAGATGGACCAGCACATACACAGATGGACCAGCACATACACAGATGGACCAGCACATACACAGATGGACCAGCACATACACAGATGGACCAGCACATACACAGATGGATCAGCACATACACAGATGGATCAGTACATACACAGATGGACCAACAATGCAAAATAGACGAGGAGAAACTTTACACAAAATTAAATAATGGACAGAAAATCCCCATCTCAGTGGCTACTAGAAAATTTTCAAACGTCTTCAGAGCTGATGCAATTAAAACAGCTGCAATAGCCATAATGGAAAACAAGAACCATGTCAGAGACAAGATAGTCTTCCTTACAGATTCTCTATCAGTCATAATGGAAATCAAGAACCATGTCAGAGACAAGATAGTCTTCCTTACAGATTCTCTATCAGTCATAATGGCTCTAAGAAACAATATAAAAAAATGAATTAGACAGCCTGTCTGAAGCACAACAGAGTGAAAATTCAGTGAATCCTTGTACACTGTGAGATATATGAGGAGGCAGATAGACTGGCGAAAGAGAGAGGCAGTGGATCTCTGTACACTGTGAGATACACGGAAATGAAGAGGCAGATAGAATGGCAAAAGAAGGAGGCAGCAAACCCCAAACTGATGACAGAGCTGCATATGAAGAGATGAAAACAAAGATCAAATCTAACTTCAAAGACAGATGACACAGAGAACAGCCAGGATCTGATATAGCTGAAGCTTTGCCAAGAAGAGATCAGCTGACAATATTCAGACTCAGAACGGGCCATTGCAGACTGACAAATCATCTATTCAATAAATTAAAAATTGGACACACAGACATGTGTCCATGTGAGGAAAACAAATAATGTGGAATATGTTCTGCAGGTTCCACAAGAGGAGCAGAGTGACTACCCCCTTCCACCCCCCGCGAGATATACTGTATGCGACGAGAGAGGTCTGAGAAGAACCGCTGGCTTTATGAGGGAAATATTTTTTTTCCTCCTCGTTTACCTTATTTCTCTAATCCCCAAGGCGGTGTGCATTGCACTGTAGTTTTTATTTGCGCCTGTCGACCCAGTGCATCCGACATTAGCATGCATTTTATGTAAGGGTCTGCTTCTTCCTGCATTTTCTAAGGGTTTGCTTTCCCTGGCTAGCGACCGGTGCTGTGTTGGGGATTGAACCCAGCACCTTCGGATTGTGAGCTGTGTCACTTTACCACTAGCCCACGCCGTCCCCTATGAGGTAAATAAATGCAATTATATGAGAGTGAACGAAGCAGAAGAATATGTAATGTTTGTATTCCAGCACACATAACATACTCACATGCAACCACTGTCTGTGATAGACTGGGCACCAATACTGAGGAGGTGAGGCATCTTCTCTGTGATTGCATCTAGCACTGAGGCAGGGACTTGGTCAAAGAACAGCTCTTCTAGGCATGTGATCAGTGGAATGCTTCTCTTGATATTCTCCCACACATCCGAGGAGAGAGATGGAGAAATGCTCTCACTTGCTTCAACTATAATGCCTTTCAAAGCCTGAACAGCCACAAACAAAATGGTGGGAACAATGACTTGAAACAGTATATAATAAACAGGAGTTAAACTAGCTTGCATGGCATCTGAGGATTTAGACAGGTGGACTTAAATGACATTTGAGGATTTAGACAGGCGAACTTACATGACATTTGAGGATTTAGACACGATAGGACGTACATGACATTTGAGGATTTAGACATGAGATGACTTACATGACATTTGAGGATTTAGACATGAGATGACTTACAATAGTTCTCAGTGAATTCTTGTCTTTTGAAGCCTGTGCCTGTCTATCTTATCCTTTCTTATGTATGTCTGTGGGACGATGAGGCTAACGTCTGGTCAAGCAACACACAATGTTAGCCAGGGTCAGGAGAAATAAACTGGCCAAGACCCTCACCTAACCTCTTTGTTGGTCGTCCTGGAAACAGGTTGTTGCCGAGGACAACAGTCTGGGTAACAAGATAAGGTTCGACATGATCCCCGTATTAGTAAGCGACATGCAGATGAAGCCAAGCATAGTACAGCCGCCTGGAGGACCCCGGTCCATGCTCGGAATGTGAGGAAAGCTACTGCAACCCGCCACTTAACATCCTGTTCAGGGCGTGCAGAAGAGTAGTCCTACTCATTGTGAGCATTCACAAACAACAACTTGTGTGTCTCAGGTCAAGTTTTATTTCAGGTGCAATGTTGTCCTGAGACCAAAACTATGTTATCATGTGACTGTTCTTTATATTCTTATGTTCTGGAGGTTGTTATACTAGCAATGACAACATTCACATAGAATTGGTAGGCAAGACAGAGCAAAATGGAAGAACACAAATTTTGTTTAACTGCCAGAAAAAAATTCACTGAGTAGAATATTATTGAAACATGCTTTTAAAAAAGGGCAGGCCAGGAGAAGTACTGATATTGTTGTTGAATGCCCACAATGAGTAGGATTACTCTTTTTAAACGCCCTGAAAAGGATGTTTAGTGGCGGGTTGTCGTAGCGCTTTCCTCACATCCCGAGCGTGCTGATAAAGGTGGACTGGGGTCCTCCAGGCGGTTGTGCCATGCTTGGCTTCATCTGCGTGCTGCTCACTACGGGGATCACGTCAATTCCTCACATCGTTAGCCAGGCTGGCATGAAAACAGGCAGTTTCCAGGGAGGACTACTAGGAAGTCAAGGTGAAGATCTTGGCCAGTATATTTTGCTTGACCAGACATTAGTCTTCCTTCCCTAAAAGTACTGATAAATATCAATAATATAAGATGGACTGTGAAGATATACACATATTTATCTAAACAAGACTGCAGCTTATAGCTGGTGACCTAAATATGCTTGCAACTAAGAGCCAGTGTTTTCAGAAACTTACCAAACTGCGGACACCAACTTTATTAAAGAATCGAGTTGCCTCCTCCCACTTGCTAACCAAGGCACCTTCCAGGCCCACATGCCTCCACTGTGAATGGACATAGCGTGAGTTGTCATTTTCTTTCATTCAAATAGTTTCAATCATTCCTACTTACTTGAATTCTGGTATTCAATTGGGCAAGGTTGCTTGATAGTTAAACGTTGCTTCAATCCTTTGCCCTGTGGTACCATGATGGTCCAAGGGTGTGACGCAGATCAGTTCTCCATCTCATTGGTGGGCAGTTGTAGTTGTATGAACACCAGAAAGACACCCTCCTTGTCCATCTATTGTCAGTCATATGGACCACATGGCCAAGCCATCTGTACTTTCATATTGTATGTTGAGGGGACGGCGCGGCCTAGTGGTTAAGTGACACGGCTCACAACCAGAAGATGCTGGGTTCGATCCCCATCACAGCACCGGCTGTTACCCCGGGGAAGCAAACCCTTATGCGGGAGGAAGTAGACCCTTACATAAAATGCATGCTGAAGTCGGATTCACTGGGACGACAGACGCAAAATAAAAACCGCAATGCAACGCACACCGCCTTGGGGATTAGAGAAATAAGGCAAACGCTAAAAAAAAAAAAAAATTAATATTGTATGTTGACATTTTGATTATGGTCTTTTAAAGAGATATTTAGGACTCTTCTCTCCATTGCTATTTCAGTAACACAGAGCTTCTATGTGTCCAAACGTCATCCCCATATACCATTGCTGTGAAAACTATGCTTTTGAAGGTGTGAGCACTTGTCTTGACGCCATCTTTTGGGAGTATCGGTATAATGCAGATGAAGTTGAGCCAACCCGCCTCTTCCCTGTGTGAGATCTCCTTGTCAATTTTGTGGCTGTTGTTGATTTCCTTGACTAGGTAGTCATAAACAATGACATTTTCAATGGGCTTATTTTGTTGTTGTTAATGGATCCAGCAGCATCTGGACTCTCACTCTTCGACCCAATGCCATGTAATGGTATCTGCACGTGTTTATCCGCTGTTGTCTAGTGCCATACAAAGTGTTCCATTTATCTGGCCTTGGAGGAAGGCTGTTGGAAAAGAGTAATCTCAGTTGAGCAGCCCTATTTTATCTGCTCTATAAGCTGAGTGTACTGTTCATTGATACCTTCGTACCATGCATTCAAAGACCTTTTCTCAGTCTATAAACACAATGTATAGGGGCATGCAGACTTCCAGGACTCGTTCATCAACTGGTGATTGTGTTGATGGGGTCAGTGTTTAAGTTGTCATTTCTGAAACATACCTATTCCCACAGTTGGTTCTCGTCGAGTTGCATTTCTAATCTACATGTAATGATTTTTGTGAAACGTTTATATATAGTAACAGCAAGCAGATTGGGCGGTAGTTTTCTCTGTCACCTTTCTTGTGTGGGTAAGGATTGTCTTCAGTGGGCCAGGATTGTCTTCAGTGGGTCAGGATTGTCTTCAGTGGGTCAGGATTGTCTACAGTGATTCTGAAGTCATAAAAACAATTGCTCAATGTGTGTTCTTTAATCTTCTGTCTTTTCAGGCTCCATTTCAACTAAGAAATATGTACATCGGTAACTTGTGATGTTGGATTCTGTAAACTGCTCATGACATCCCTGAGTTCAACTTGATCTTGCGGGGACGGTGTGGGCTAGTGGTTAAGTGACATGGCTCACAATCTGAAGGTGCTGGGTTTGTTCCCCATCACAGCACTGCCTGTTACCCAGGGGAAGCAAACCCTTAGAAAATGCAGGAGGAAGCACACCGTTACATAAAATGAATGCCGAAGTTGGATGCACTGGGCCGGCAGGCGCAAAATAATACATAGTGCAATGCACACTGCCTTGGGGAATAGAAAAATAAGGCGAACACAAAAAAAATAAAATAAAACAATTTGATCTTTAAAATTAGCAATGAGGAGATTGTTCAAGGAAGCCCAGAGCTGATTATGTCACAATTGACCCCTAGCTAATACAGGGCATTGCTTGTGGTGTTGACATTACTGACCTAATTGAAATATTTATCTGTCAGATAGATAAGGTTTCCAGGGATTGTGGAACAACTAAACCTCATATGAAATTAACTGAGACATGAAGATTATAGAACAGACAAAATCCTACCAGGCAATGTTGCATTCCCAGACTATGCCACACCTTGCAAACGCAACTGGTCCTGTGATGAATAAATTGAAAACTGGAATGGTCTGATAATAAAAACAGAACGTACAACATTCACATGGTCATTTGTAAATGTTTGCTGGGGAGGAAGACTAATGTCTGCCCAGGCAAAACATACTGATCAGACATTTTAGCCAGGGTCAGGCAAAATTTACGGGCCAAGACCCTCACCTCGACTTCCCCAAAGTCCTGCCTGGAAGCTGGCTGTTTTCATGGTAGCCTGGCCAATGAGGTGAGGGATCAACGTTATCCCAGTCGTAGCGAGCGACACGCAGATGAAAACAAAACATAGCATAACCTTCTGGAGGACCCCAGTCCACCTTCATCAGCATGCTCGGGGTGTGAGGAACAACCAGCCACTTAACATCCTTTTAGGGCGCACACAAGAGTAAATCTACTCATTGTGGGCATCCAACAACATCAAATGTTTGCAGACAAGTCAGTAGCCAGAACCTAAAACCATACCTGTAGATGCACAAGTGAGAAACTGACAGGTGAGCATAATAGAAAGGTGTGTGGGACATGTGAGATGTATGCAAGGGCTGAAGAGAAAGTGGCAACTTCAAAAACTTCTTCAACAAAATGGTAACCAGGTTTAAGATTGTCTTCGCGCAACATCTGTGCAGATTGACACCTTCTCACAGGTGCTCCTAATATGAAACTTGAAACTAAACCTCCAGCCTCTAAACAGACTAGGAATCTTGTTGCTCATAATACTGAGTCAGGAGCACTACTATTGTCAACAATGTCTTGTCACTGTGGACTTTTGATAAACAACTGGGATTTGACAGGCTGCTTTATGTCAGTTGCCATGCAACCAATCAGGAAAAATAGACTAATATTGGAGCACAGAAATAAGAACTTGGATCTGTAAATCCGGTAACTTTTTGTATATGATGCCACGGAGCCAAAAAAGTGAATTTATTCCTACCCTTTTCCCTGGAATAGCATGTTTGACCAAGGGCTCTACTCAGTACATCTCTTTATGTCTATATGACTAAATCCGCAACGTGGAGGTCTCTGCTAAAACAGCTCTCCACTCAATCTCAGAAACACTTGACCGCCACCGAGCTTCTTTGTTCGGCCATGTTTTACGGCTGGACCTGGAAATTCCAGCCCACAAGATACTACACAAGCCGTTCCTCAGCACCAAAGGCCTTTCCCTGACCAGCTGGAGGCGCAAAAGAGGCTGTCTCCGCACAGTATGGCCCCAGCGGATAGCAACCTTCACATCCGCTCTGGACGAGACCTGGAACCATGCCATAGCAGTGAATCATGGATGTGGCCAACCGACACAACGGGCCTTGGATGCCTAAGCGAACATTATTATTAAATAGAAAGGATAAATTAGACTATAACAAGTTTTTCAAAATACAACTGCCTACAAGAACAAGAGGCACAGCCACAAATTAATTAAGGAAAGGTCCAGATTAGATACCACAAAATATATGTTTAGTCAGAGAGTGGTGAATACTTGGAATGCTTTGCCATGGGAAATAGTGTAGGCAGGATCAATTAATGCATTCAAGAATAGATTGGATGTGCATAGGTACTTTTAGATCAAATGAATGTAAAAGAAACCGGGTGTACACAGACTTTGTAGAGTCTTCTAAACCAGCATAAAGATGTTAAGTTAAAGTAAATAAGAATAAATAAACATAACGACCCATACAGAATAATGATCAGATAATTTAAGAAGTGCACAGTTTTACCTCTTTTTGGGAAGAAATCCAGACAAAGATGTTACTACATGGATAGGAGACATGGCAGGGGGGTGACACATTTGTTTAGGATCTAGAAGCCAGGTAAAATAATAAAAGAGCGAGGCATGAAAAGGACATACATAATGATTGAGGAAAATGTGTAGGCCCTGAAATGTTAGGCACCACAGCAACATTTATAGGCACCATGGCGACCGAGGTCTCTTGTGTCTTGGATAGGAAACAAGGCATGTAACTTATGGCTTTCCACCCAGACTGCAGACGCTTAATCAAAAGATGTCCCTGTCACATACTTCATACCATAAGGTCCGATGTAATAACACACACAGGACTTGTGGCAACATATACAGTAACTAGCAATACAGCTGCAGATAAGCTAAATATGAATATACACACTCAGAATGAGACCAAACAACGCAACCAGACAGGTGCTGGATTGAGAAGAATGTGGAGGTCAAAGAACAGTGGAAGATGAAGGCAGGGAGTGGAAGATGAAGTCAGTGCAAAGCTCAAGAAGTCAACCAAAAATGGGCGTCAGTTGACAGGGACATCTGCAATCCTATATTCCTACATCACGGAAAGATCAGGAAAGCTAAGTTAATGAGAAAATATGAATGAGATTTGGAAGGTCAGGAAAGTTAAGTTAATGAGAAAACATGAAAGAGATTTGGAAGGTCAGGAAAGTTAAGTTAATGAGAAAACATGAATGAGATTTGGAAGGTCAGGAAAGATAAGTTAATGAGAAAACATGAATGAGATTTGGAAGGTCAGGAAAGTTACATGAAGGAGAACACATGAATGAGATTTGGAAGGTCAGGAAAGTTACACGAAGGAGAACACATGAATGAGATTTGGAAGGTCAGGAAAGTTAAGTTAATGAGAAAACATGAATGAGATTTGGAAGGTCAGGAAAGTTACACGAAAGAGATTTGGAAGGTCAGGAAAGTTACACGAAGGAGAACACATGAATGAGATTTGGAAGGTCGGGAAAGTTAAGTTAATGAGAAAACATGAATGAGATTTGGAAGGTCAGGAAAGTTAAGTTAATGAGAAAACATGAAAGAGATTTGGAAGGTCAGGAAAGTTAAGTTAATGAGAAAACATGAATGAGATTTGGAAGGTCAGGAAAGTTACATGAAAGAGATTTGGAAGGTCAGGAAAGTTAAGTTAATGAGAAAACATGAAAGAGATTTGGAAGGTCAGGAAAGTTAAGTTAATGAGAAAACATGAATGAGATTTGTAAGGTCAGGAAAGTTACATGAAGGAGAACACAAGAACAAGCAGGTAGCCCAGTACAGCAAGTTTTACCTTAACAGGTCTGGTATAGACATGTATCCAAATATCTTCATCATAATGATGAAATTAGTTTGAACCATTCGGAACGAGTTCAGGAAATTCCTCCAGGTCTGCTTCGGCTCTTCAGGCTTTCCTTCAGGGTATAATGGCGTTGCAGTGGCAGGCAGTTTTTCCGGCACAGCTACAAAGTCAGTTTGTGGGTAAGAAACATCAAACTGCAGGAGCGGTTGAGCAGAATGACTGCTGCGGTAATCATGAGCAGATGCGACCAATCCTGTGTTAATGCTTGTCAGTCTTGAACCAACAGAGAGAGGCAAGGTAAGAAGTTGGTTGTTGGAATCCGTTCCGATGTTTACCGTGGCCACAGCCTTGCCATTAAGACCTGGAACCATGCTGAACATGTGAAAATTTGGGAGGACTGAACTATCAACCCAAGCTGACGCTGCTGAAGATGTGACTTGTGCTTGTGCGCTGTCAACAGCTGGTCTATTCAGTATGTCCTTAATCATACGTGATGTCCTGGATGTAGAATACAGTTGGTGAGCTGGTTGCAACAGAGACATTGGTACACTATTTTTCTGAAAATGAATCTCCTGTCCTGTATCGCAGAAAGCAGTTTGAGATACGTGAAGCTTGCCAGCATTGTCTGGTTGAGTCTGCGAGTGAGTGCAGCTCTCTGTGATGATTGGTCCAAATACTACAGGCGGGTAGTCGTCGCTGTCACTTGGATATGATGGTGATGATGATCTTGACCGTATGTTCTGCAGGTTTCTAACACTGTTGGGTACACTGTCTCCTGACCCACCTGGCACTGGATCAATGCTAGCTTCCTTCACATTCACATCAGTTTTCAGAGTTACAGCATCTGTCTCAAAACTAGAAGATTCTAAACCAGCTGTTACGAGCAGTGTTTGAAATGCAGTCCCTGACAATGGGCCTGGCTTGTTGACCTGAACTGCTGGTGTGACTGCTTGTCTGGCCGAAGGAACTGCGGTTGGTTCTATGCTCGTCACAAGTCTCAGCTGGGAGGATGTGGTGGTGATGCTGGACTGGAAAGTGGTCGGCTGTGAGCACAGTAAAGGAGGACATGGCTGCAGAGTGGGAAGAGTTATCACTGAGCTAGTCTGGTAACAAGTGGGCAAAGATCCAGAAAGGAGAAGAGGTGGTGGCTGACACGCCTGAGGAATGCTGCAAAGCTGTAGACGAGGAGGTGGAGGCACTTCTGACATAAAGTGTATAGGTAGTATAGTAACAGGTGCATCAAACCGCGGGCATGAAGCCAAAGGTGGGGGAGGCGGCATTGTGGTATTTTGTCCAGGGATTAAGTAGAGAGGGGAAAGTACTTGTGGTAGAAATTGTGAGGAGGGAACCAGCAGTGGCTTGTTCAAGTCTGAGGATAACGATGAGGGGGTCGCTGCACAGGAGGATAACATTATTGGAGTTGCTAGAGAACCTAACCCCTGTGCTGTCATGGGCGAAGGGACTAACTTTAGCAGGCTCCGTTGAGACTTGAACGGTTGACTTGATGATAGTGGGAACATTACCATAGCAACCTTTCCACAATTCTATGGAGAAACAAACAAATTTGGTTATCTAAGTTTGTTAGACCTATCTATACTCAATGTCAAACTACAGCATTTTGATCTGACAAACACAGCATCGGTGACTCAGCATGTAGGTGGACCAAAGTTACAAATAGTTTGCTGAATGTGGTTAACATAACTTCTAATTAGAAAACTTTGTATTGTCCTCTAATGTCTGTCTGATTGCTTGGTGTGATGGTCCTCTAATGTCTGTCTGATTGCTTGGTGTGATGGTCCTCTAATGTCTGTCTGATTGCTTGGTGTGATGGTCCTCTAATGTCTGTCTGATTGCTTGGTGTGATGGTCCTCTAATGTCTGTCTGATTGCTTGGTGTGATGGTCCTCTAATGTCTGTCTGATTGCTTAGTGTGATGGTCCTCTAATGTCTGACTGCTTTTGGTGATGGCCTCTAATGTCTGTCTGACTGCTTTTGGTGATGGCCCTCTAATGTCTGTCTGACTGCTTGTCATAGCCAGGAGTGGAGAACAAGCTTTCTAACTACAATAAAATACTTACAATAGCGCATGCGCTAAAGTGGTCAGCAACCCAAAGCTGACAACTAGCGTCAGGTCAGCGAACCAGGGCTGCCAAAACCCTTCTACACCTCAAGGTGGTGATCCTGGATAACAGTCTGCAACAGAGCAGACTGGCTAAGGAGAAGGGATCAAAGAGGGAAGGCAAACCCGGTACTAAAAAATGCCTGCTGAAGTGTGATGTGTCGGACCAAAACGTGCAAATATCGTAGTCAAGCTGTAAACTACGACATAGCGCATTCAGTTCTCCGGACAACATCCTGCTACTCTTAAGTCCTTTTCAGAACGAACGAATGAAGAAGGAATACTCCCAAGGCCTGCATCTTAAATAGGCTCCGACAGCAAAGGTCCAACTCCTGGCCTTCCCGTTGCACGCCTTTTTATACTAACAGGAGAAGTGGTGACAGGCGAGCTTCTGGCGCCTTAAAATCAGATTGATGCTTCGTGTAGATGAGACTCGTAAGTCTGGGAAGACAGCTCGTTTAGTAGAATGAACAACTCTGATTTTAAAACCACCTGCTGCCTTGAAGATGAGATAATGGCATATCAAAGGCTACCATTTATTTTTCAGCTGTCTTCTTTTCCCTTTCGTTTTGACGTATTTGAAGAGAATCTCTGACAGTTATTGCTGAATGATTTGTTTTGAAAATTGCATTTTTTCCTACAGCCACACTTATATGGCACAGCAAACAGAAACACATTTTCCTTTAACTTACTTCCGTAAAGTAATATTCTTCTTTCCATTCACTTCCGTAAAGAAATATTCCTCTGTCCGTTCCAAATGGAAGTGATATGTTCTTGTTGCTATTCATTATTTTGGTTATTAAGGCAACAACGAACACAATTTCAAACCTCACACGCAGATGATTTTTGTCAAAAAAACCAACATGCAAGTGCAAATGATAGTAAGTCTTGTGCATGAAATGAATAACCAGATCTTGTATGTATGTGTGTTGATAATGCTAGTGTGTCTTTCTATTTTGTCCTTTTGTATTTTCAGATAATGCAGCGACTAGCATGACGACTTACATTGTGTATAAACCATAGCCATAAAGTTGTCAACTTCACATCAAACTGTCAATTCGATTTGGTGGGTGCAGTAGTGCCAATTTGAACCTGGATTATAATAATGCTAGGCAAAGTTTCAGTAGCCCATGAGCAACCGTGGGACTAAATAAATATTAATAGTGGAATAAACAAATAGTTTTTTTTTGGCATTCACCTTATTTCTGTAATCCTCAAGGCGATGTGTTTTGCACTGTGGTTTTTATTTTGTGCCTGTCGACCCAGTGCATCCAACTTCAGCATGCATTTTATCTATGGGTCTGCTTTTCTAAGGGTTTACTTCCTCGGGGTAACGGCCGGTGCTGTGATGGGGCCGAACCCAGCACCTTCTGGTCGTGAACCGTGTCACTTAACCACACCGTCCCCAAACAAATAGTTAGACTCTGCTGCACTCTTGAAACCCCATTAGGACATTGTCAGGAAATAGCAGAAAGTGTGTTTAGTTATTCACTCTCTTGCTCTCCAGAATGGCTATATCGATCAATTGAATGTATTAATTTTCACAGATTGACTTATCTGTTACAAACAGACAGACCATTTATTCTGTTCCAGGAAGTAAATAACCAAATTTGTATATCAATATCATCTGGTGTACCAGAGAAGTACAGACTTACAACACACAAGGATTTCTCTGCACTAATGGACTCCAGTGCTGCACACTCTCTGTGGTAGTACTGTCCACATTGCTTGCACTGGTGACTTGGCTCAATATCCCCCCCAACATGGCAGGAACGGGAACACACTTTCAAGTTATTAGAGGTTGAGGTAAATAAACGAGAGTTGGCAACCACAAATATAGGTCGTGGAGTGCTGCTGAAAATAAAAAAAGAAATAATTGTAGTTGATTATGACAAATCAATTTGTTATGTTGTGGAAATGTTTATTTTGCTAAACACTTAAGATATCGCTCACTATACAAAAAGTACATAAATAATTTGTTGTTATTCCTGTGGTCCGGAGGTGGATTTACAGGGTTGAGAAATAATGTCTGCTTGCTCAGTGTTGATAACTTAGCCATTTGTTGGAAAAACGTTTTGGCATTTCCATGTCTACAATACGACCACAGAAATAAATACAAGTTTATTGTGATATATAATGCTGGCTTAGGATTAACGGCTTCTGGTACAGGTCAAGCTGTTTGAATACCTTGTAGCTGAAGAGACTGGAAGAGCTGTTTCGATGAAGAGCTACTCAAAGAGCAGCAATTTAGAGTGGATTCCTCAGTAAAAAGAGAAATAGGTCAGAAAACTAAGATGGCTGTACCTTGCTCCATGTAAGTACCAGTTGTTACTTGGGAGTGTCAATGACCATCAGTCAGCCTCCAAACCTCTAATATCTAAGAAAAGTGGTCCAAGTAACAATGAGTTCTCCATCAGACAATATGGCACGACCTCAGAGTCCAGCCCTTGCAGACTCAAATGGAGCATCGTAACTTCCTTCAGTAGCCCCAAAGTCTGCTGAGATGACAATATAAGACAATATGTAAGAGGAAGACTGGATACTTCTTCTTCGTACGCTGGTTTCAGCGATATACGTTGCACTGTGTTACTTTGTTAAGCCTGTGGCCCAGTGCATCCGATTTCAACAGGCGTTTCTGTAGGGATGCCCTCCTTAGCCTTTGGCTGTCCCCAGCCTATCTGCAAGGCAGCAGTTGTTTTTGGTCAGAGTTGTCTATCTTAGGGAAGTTGTATTGCAGGACTATCGAGTCTTCCCCACTCGTGTCTATAGGGTGTGGCAATGATATGATATAATGGACTGTATGTACTAGTTTTTCAAGTATCTTGGAAGAGAGGCAGTCCAGTGTGTCTGTGTCCCAGGATCGTCACGTCCTGCCAGAAACGTAGCATATGCATGTGAGTGAGGTATCTCCTTGCTCCTTTTATTTTCTTGGCTCATCTGCAGTGATGGTACACCTAGCATTCCCCGCCACCTGGGAGGTTGTCACAATAGGGCAGAGGTGCAATGTCCGCTCGCCTGCATCTCGTCTGTGTCCATTGGGATGACTGATAGCAGACAGAGGTAAAGAGTGAGGCAGGAGTGCATTTAACTAGGGGACAAGCCTAGTCATGGCACGGAGATGTTGTTCGCCTGGTGTGCGGACATATCTCATGATCAAGGGTTGAGTCTCAACAGTTCGCAATGAGGTGGCTGCTCTACTGCTTACGACACCCCGACCGAGAACTAAGTCTTCTACTAGTGGTTTCACCCCTCAACGCCGTATGGGGTGAATACCGAGCAGCTTCCCGCCCGCTTTGATCGGCGGATGGCAGAGACCTCTTTCTGCGGCTCGAGCTGAGGTGCGAGCCCCAGGGAAGACTGGATACAATAGTTTGGTGTTCTTTCTGGCAAACCTTTAACCTTAGGGTAGAAGAGGAGCATCTATGTAAGTAACTTGTTATAAAGTATTACAGAGAAACTTCACTTCACATAGTTACTTTTTTTTGTACCCCTTGGGAGTAGAGGTCTTTTTGTATCTACTTACAACTGAGTATGCAGACAAACGGGCGATTGGTCTCTTGTGTTTTTGCATTTTGGTCACTATTGGGTAGGAATTTCATCACCTTACACTTTTTGTCTGGAAAGCAGCAAACAGCCTGTGTTTTTTTCAACAGGCTCCTCAGAGTTTATCATACATCTATGATAGGACTAGGTACCGATCTCACCTCCCTTTAGTCAAGGGCATGTTTGAAACTTATAGGATTCAACTACCTACCATTTCAAGCGTTTGTTTCCAGAGACGTGAGGGCCTTACTTCTAAGCTGTATGAACTCCATAGTTTTCCTCCAGAAACAAATACAGAATAAACATCTCTCAAGGTTTCACTAAGGAAGGAACTTAGTCATTTGGTCATCATTTCTCATGACCAATGTCTGATTACATTCGACATGTTACCAAGATATATAGGTGTGTTAAAAAAGTATCAGACTTTAACATTTTCCCCCCGAAAACAAATGAAGCATGGGTGTTGTCCTTCGGCAGGTAGGTATGGGGGACCGTCATGGGTGTTGTCCTTTGGCAGGAAGGTATGGGGGACCGTCATGGGTGTTGTCCTTCGGCAGGTAGGTATGGGGGACCGTCATGGGTGTTGTCCTTTGGCAGGAAGGTATGGGGGACCGTCATGGGTGTTGTCCTTCGGCAGGTAGGTATGGGGGACCGTCATGGGTGTTGTCCTTTGGCAGGAAGGTATGGGGGACCGTCATGGGTGTTGTCCTTCGGCAGGTAGGTATGGGGGACCGTCATGGGTGTTGTCCTTCGGCAGGTAGGTATGGGGGACCGTCATGGGTGTTGTCCTTTGGCAGGAAGGTATGGGGGACCGTCATGGGTGTTGTCCTTCGGCAGGAAGGTATGGGGGACCGTCATGCACAAGCATTAATTTTTCCCTGCCTGCATATTGTGTCAGTCGCTAAGTCAGCCTTTCAGTGGTAAGTGTAGAGCACAATTGTCAGTCAGCCTTTCAGTGTTGAGTGTAGCGAGCACCCAACGAGACGGCTAACAGATTGGCAAAATCAGGAGCATTCAAATAACAATTGGATAGATCCCACAGTAACATGAATTATTAAAAATAATACCCGCAAAATCTGCAAAACCAAGTTGGTGACGGGAACAATGGATCGCGGTATATTTAGCAAAATGTCAGTCAAATAGTAATGACATAAATAAATTTAATATAAGAGATCAAAGTCACATTCCAGTTTCGAAAAGGACACATCAGAGTCAATAGCCACTCAACCCGACTCAATCCCCAGCACCTGACATTGCTCTCATCCTGATGAAACAGTTAGACACCTACTCATTGAGTGCAAGACACTTGCGGACATGAGGAACGTTTCTTACAGACAATTGCCAACACAAGGTGTACGGAGCAGTCAAACAACTGACGAAGACCTGTATCTATATAAGAAGGGTATTAGGCTGGCAAGAGCAGGCTTGCTCGGCAGCTATGGGATAACAACAACAACAGTTCCTCACTATCGTTGACAAATATTTATCTCAGTAAATTACACACAACTCTTATGGCCCACAAAATCATTAACTCACAATAACTCTAATAAAATCACATCTAATCTCTAGCTTTCACTGTTCACTGAATGTCTGGCTGTGCAGTACATGAGCTGCAGCAGTCAGTGACACATAGTTGACTGTTTGTGTCAGGGTCAGTGAACCAGAGCTGCTAAGACCCTTCTACACCTTCACATGGTGATCTTGGATAACAGGCTGCAACAGAGCAGACTGGCTAAGGAGAAAGGATTGAAGAGGGAATCCGGTACTAACAAATTCCTGCTGAAGTCGGACTGAAAGGTATAAATATCGCAGTGAAGCTGTAAACTACGACACAACACACTCCATTCTCCGGACTCCATTCTGCTACTTGCAAAGTACTTTTCAGGGCTTGGTAGTGGAAGATTGAACATGAACGAAGAAGAAGAAGAAGTTGAATGTCCCCAAGCTCTCACCAAATCACCTCTTATTTCTAATATTCACAAACCTGGCATCAGATCACAGACAATTTCCAATGCTCATTCTTCTATATTTAAGGAAATCACAAATGCTCATCAAAGACCCACAACTTTCACCAAATGTCCAGTTATGCTCACCAATTAGAAAGAAGCGCTGATGTTGAACCCGTGGAGCTGACATTCAAACTATGAGCTCCTGTGTCAATCACTAACTTCATTCTTTTGCTGCCTTCTCTAGCAACTTGCCCATTATCGTCTAGAGATCTTTTTAGGGGTTCAGGCCTCACAATGGAGGCAATCAGCTTAGAAGGAGTACCAAAGACACTTTGCAATTCACCGTCACTGTCACTTTCCTCATCCTCCTCATCATCATCCTCCTCATCATCATCATCATCCCAGCTCTGAGAAGTCCTTGAATGGTTATTAATCATCTTTGCATTTTTATTTTTTAAAGATGTTCTGGAGTATCCAACAGTCTCTGGTGTCCAATCTGGAGATGCTCTTTTTGATCTCTGTTGAATTTTTCTCTTGAGCATGTTTTGGCTTGAGAGTGTCACATACACAGTTTTGGAACCCTTGGGCCTGCCCCTTGATCTTTTAAGAGATTCAGGGGAGGTCATCTGAAGGTCAGCAGTGGGCAATGCTTCAGACAATATCTGTATGCCTTCAGCTCTGTCATTAGCTGTTTGAGAATCCTTAGCAGTTGTTGTCACCTGATTGACTGATTTTGTAACATGAGTAGACTTTGCAGAATGTTTAATTCCTACATTGCTTGTTTCCAAATTCTTGTCATCACTAATGCATACTTTTGTCAGTGTCTCTGTACTGTTATGAAAGACCACAGGCATTGGGATCTTCTTGTTGGTTTTACCAGCTGTACGAACAATTTCATGTGGTGGTTTGAAGAGAGACATGCGCTTGAGGGTGAAATGTGTCAGATTTACAGGGCAGTTCTTCTGGCAGTCCACTGAAAATATTTGTGAAAAAAAGCAAATACAACTTATAGTGATGGTCAAATAAACACAAGTTGCTTTATACACAATTGTTTCCCTGTCTTGTCTGTACAAATAGTGCCAATATTGTAATTTAGAATGACAAGAAACTATGCCTTAGTTAGTCTTGTGTGTAGCATCCTCAACTTGGACTTGACAAACAAGAACAAAGACTTAGTAGCCAACTTTTCTGAAGAAGGTCAACAAAAATCCAATGAATTGTATTAACAGTTAAGGAATAAAATAAAGCAAAGAGATACGAGTAACAGATTTAAAAAAAACACTCACAGGAAGGTGATAATAAATGCTAAATAAATACAAAGGGTGCTTCGAAAGTAATGCTTTCTATTTTATTATGAATTCCCACAATGTCAAAAGTGGGTTTTGACAGTATGGCGGTAAAGTTTGAACCTTCCCCCCATATATCCGTAAAATTGTGTTTCCGTCCGACAGGTGGCAGTGGAGGAGCCAGTCTGACAAAATAGTGTCTGTCATGGGAGTGCATTATAAACAGAGGTGTGTTATTGAATTCCTCTATGGGGACAAAGTTGACATTCATCTCCCCTTGCATAACGTTTACAGAGACCAATCAGTGAATGTTAGCACATTAAGCGATTGGCTGTGTCTTTCAGCAGTGGCAAAAGCGACATGAAGGGCAAGACACACTCCGGGCGGCCATGCACAGCTAACACACTACGCAATAAACAATGTCTCGATCAGCTCATCCGCATAAATCTGAGGATTACGATCAGAGAAATGTCTACGGAGCTGAATAGGAACTGTGAAACAGCAGGTCTCCTCCGCTGGTGCAGATGTTTACGAGTCCAGCATGTATTCTCTTCATTCATCATTGGACAAAAAGTATTGCCAAGGGTGGTAACTGTTGACAAATAGTTTTTTGAAGGCAAGACATTGCTCTATCAAACGGCGTGGCCTAGTGGTTAAGTGGCATGGCTCACAATCTGAAGGTGCTGGGTTTGATCCCCATCACAGCACCGGCCGTTACCCCGGGGAAGCAAACCCTTAGAAAATGCAGGAGGAAGCAGACCCTTACATAAAAATGCATGCTGAAGTCGGATGCACTGGGCCGACAGGCGCAAAATAAAAACCACAGTGCAATGCACACCCGCCTTGGGGTGTTGTAGAGATCTTAACAGAAGAGGCCACAAGCCACTTACAAATAATTGTATGGATTAAGCTGCAGGCTTACAAGTAAAGCAATCCTTGTTCACAAAGTGAATTTCAGAAAAGAATTAGTACTAGCCTCGAAAAACATATTCACAATTGTAGTATTTACTTCTCCAACCGGTACTAAAGGACTTGAGTGGATAGTGAAAACAGAGGTATCAAACCTTCGGGAGGGGGTGTGGGTCGAAGATGCAGCAGTCAATGAACTGACAGCAGCCATCAACTCATAGCTGGCTACTTATATCAGGGTCAGTGACCCATAGCTGACCAAGACCCTATTCTGTCACCAAGTGACAGCCCTGAAAACAGCCTGGCTAAGAGATTAGGGATTCAATTGGGAAGGCAAACCTGACCCAAAAATGCTGGCTGAAATTGGATGTCAGAACGAAATGTGCAGATATCATATCACATATTCGCTGAAAACTACGATACAACACCATAAATGTTCTTCTCCGAAGAAGGCTCTCGGCGAATAGACAATCCCCAAATTCTGCAATTTTACTTCTTCGTGTTCGTCCTGAAAAGGATATTCGTGATGTTGTATCGCAGTTTACAGTGAGGCTGCGAAATATGAGCCTTTTGACCCGACACCTCTGATTTCAGCTAGCTTTCTTTAGTAACGGGTTTGCCTTCCCACTACAATCCTCATTTCTTGGCCAGACTACAATAGCGAAGTGGAGGTGGAATATGGTCTTGATCAGCTATGGTTCACTGACGCAAGCAACCAGTTATGAGCTGCTGGAAGCTGTTAGCCCATTCACTGCTGAATCTTGACCCTGATTGTACAATTCTAAGATCAGATGTTGGCCCAGCAGGGAAGAACACATGAGGTGACAGAAGTGTGCACAATTAAAGGGCTATAAGTGCCATCAGTATCTATATCCTTCATCATTTGCTTGAGAGAAACTCAGCACTTTGGGTCTGCAATGATGTTGATTCTTAACAAAACAGAATTGAAATATGTGTTTTACTTACAGTATGAAGCAATTTCAACCATCGACCGCTGAAAGAAAAGAGTGAGTGACCATGTATTAAACCATAACGTAAACAGTTAAACAACAATCTACCATTCACATACAGATCTCCCACAAAAGTAAACCTTTTCCCGTTTGGCAAACTCATCCTTAATTAAACCATTCTATCACCACCTTCACCCTTCTTATACAAAAACATTTTTCTCAGTGATGCAAATCAAACAGAAAAAGTCTTGTCATCAGATTGACACTTTCACTCCTTGACCCCACTGTGAGGGTGGAGTTGATCGTATGTGGTTGCTGTATCACTCTGCTGCAGTGTTCCTCCCTCTCTGGCGAGCCTGTCCACATCCTCCCTGCCTGAAATGCTGCAGTGGACCGGTATCCACCAGACTAGAGAGTCTGCAAGAGCGCAAAGTTAATTTTTGTGCTGGTTCTTGAGAGCCGTTAACACTGCGAAGGTGTCTGTGAGAATGACCACTTGCTTTTCTGCATGTTGCTTGTGGTCTATAAGGGTTTCAGCTGCTTGTCTCAGGACTTGGCCTCGGCACTGAAATAGCTCCAGCATCTCCCAGTGGCAAATGCTGCTGAGTGTACTTCACTTCTCGGTTTTATAATACCTCCTCCCCTATTTTTAATGGCATCTTTTGCTGAGTCATCCGTATATACATGTGTCTATGATGTTATTGGAAATTTTTGGTTGATGTAATTCGTACGTATGCGTTTTTTCTGTTCTTCTGTTTGTGACCTTTTGTCTTCTATGTTGGGGATGTTACATACGAGATCGGGACAGGGTCTTTCTTTCCAGAGGCAGCGGATGGAGCATGCTGGTATTGGTTTTATTATTTCATTTGAGAGTGTAGCACTGTTTCTAATTGGATGCGCAAAGCTTTTAGAGCAAAGAAATGTCAATGAAACTGGTTGTATACAGACTCTGCAGTCTTCTAAACCAGTATTAAGACGTTAAGTTCAGTTAATCTTTCTTTTGCCTAGACTGCAACATTTTCCCACTTGAACCTGTCTTGCCTCATTCATTCCATTTAGTATGTGGTGCATCGGGTGGTTCATGAGTCTTTTAAGTGATAAACAAGACTTATGACACCAGGCATTCACTTTCATCCAAGATTCATTTGTTGATAGACACATATGGAAAATAATTTCACAATGAAATTTTCAAAATTATTTATTGATTTTTTTCCCTGTTATTATAAATATCTTCGTCGTCCAAGTTAAAGTGTTCTGAATTATATTTCTTACGCTAAAATTGGATCTATTTAAAATTGCTGGATTTCTCAAATGAATTACCTTAATGTTCTGAGGCTAAAGTACCAATTTAAATAACTACAACATTAACTGGACTTTGTTAAGTTTATATTTTTACTATACTTTTCTGTTGAGTTTTTATTTAACATTAATTATCTAATACTTACTGCATGTTTTTTATTATTGACATACAAATTGTCAATTATATTTTTCTGTCCTCTACATGTCATTTTGATATAAAATATATGCTTTCTCAATCAAATAAATCATGCACAATTTAGAACGAAAGAGGTACACTCCACTGTCTAACATTCTGATCATAAGCAATTATGACACAGTGTGCCAAATAATTTTGGAATGAAAGGCTTAAGCTGAGATAATTACCAGCTTTCTTCCACTAGGTGTATGATAGTAAACATCGCACTGTAACTTTTTGCTGCTTGGGTCAGCCGCAGTGTTGCGGTAGACTAACTCTCGTTTCCAGCCTAGAAATAAAAAAGAGTGAAACACATGTAGACTTGCACTGACCAGAACTCCAAGACAAAGATGCAATGTAAGGTCAAAAACTAGTTATCCATGACATATATACTATACTTCTGATACTAATGACAATAAATGCAGACAGCAGCATCATTCCGTAATTTTGATCTTAGAAAAAAAGACTTCAAAAGATACCCAAAAATATATGAATTAAGTGATGCAAGAGACCATAGTATGCACACATACACACACTGTGAGAGAGAGAGAGAGAAATACCAAATGAATAAGGTGCTACTATAAATGATAAAATGGCTGTAAACAATGTCTCAACACATTGGCCTATCACACACTCATACAGACTAGGCTATCTCACACTCACTAGTCTATCTAACACTCACACACACTAGTCTATCTCTCCAAGAGTATCTCACTCATTCATCTCAACACTCACCGTGAGTGAAAGGCACCCTTAGATGCTCCAGATCATCTTCATCCAGATTTTCATTAAAGGACTCCGGCGCTGGAAAAATGGATAAAGAGAAAAGTGGAGGAGACTTTGGAACAATTGAAGATCAAACATTCAACTTTCTGATATGGGTTGTCTTGAAATCAATCCCTCTTAAAGTACTTACTTCAACTACCAGACAGCACCATATCCCCAAAATAAAATTGATGAAGTCTTCACTAATTCCTAAATGGCTACAAGTATGTCTATGACATCTCCTCACATCTGGTCACTGAAATACACCTCCGAACACAACTAACACTCATAATTGACATAATATGCATGGCAGTTTGCACCATATGAACTCATTAGAAATTGTCTGTACATCATAAGCCAGCAACTTCCCATTGACAGCTAGAGGTGGCCATTAGAGTATTGGAAACATTTGATATCAAATAATTTGACTGAGAATCAACAATTGAATAGATAATTTCAATCTTACTTCATCAATATTCCAAGTACTTATGTTCTTTTCTGCAAACACAACCTGTTTCTATTAGAGGAACTTAAATATGATCAGACAAATGAAATTAACTTATTCCAACAGAACAATACTGGACAATATTCACTTACTGGGTTTCCTTCCCGATCTCCGTTTACCTGGTGACACTGTCTTAACGTGAGGTTCCAGGTCTCCTGTAGTGGAACAAGGAGTTGACGGTGTCATTCTGGCTAATGATGAAGCTGCAGTTCCAACTAACGATCTGCCAGAAGATGCCATCTTTGAACTGCCTCGTCTGGAACTATCATGTTCTAGTCAATTGGCCTATGCACAATTTTCTTTACACTCAATTTACTTTCTTTGACTGAAGTTATTTATAAAGCATCCAAAGTCCTCACACCTAACCACAACGCTTTCCTGAAATGTCTATTTTCACTGTGAACTCATCTACAACTTCTGGAGAAATATGTCTATGTTTATTACATTTAATACAAACATTTGTTCTCATAGCAAACATGTTCTTGAAAATCTGTGTTAATATGATGCAAAATTTTCATAGATTAAATTCAACTGCTAATATACTATTTCAGCTGATGTCTTTGATCGGGACGTCAGAAAAATGTCTATGAATTACCAGTATACAAGATATCTTATGAATCATGAAAATGAGGGGACGTTTGATTGTCCCAGAACAGTAGCTGCCTAATGAAATTGACTAAATGCATTTTACTGCACAGAAGAAACATATAAGTGATAGTATATATACATGATTAATTCACTGTTTTATTCATTGGAAATTTAAATTTGGTTGCCATTTCTCACACTTGAATTCAATGCACTTAATTATTCTCATGTTTTTTCTATTAATATTTACGCTTTCTAGTATGTTGTTGCAGTCGATAAAAATGATTAGTATTTTTCAAAATTGAGGATATTACCACTTGTTATATATAACATTTGGCAGCACTGAAGACAATGATAAATACACACCTGAAGCAGTGACTGCTTTTCATTTGATACTATTGTCATTTATGAACTGAAAATCCTCACAGAATGAAAGGTTTTAATGTGTTTTAATGAGACTAATCCTAGGTTGCACTAAGGGTCAAGTTGCAATACAGTAGGTCCTTGATATTCATTAGCATCACTATTTCGTTGATCATGAAATAAAACAATTAAAACCCTGTTTATACGCCGGCATATTGGGAATAAGGCCAATGCATGCATGACCAATGGTACACTAGGGGTTGGCTTTACTTCTCAGACTTGATCTGCTAGCTAATTTTAGACGCTGGGTCAACCCCAGACATGCTTATGATTTAGAAATCCTGCATCAGTTGGGCATTGAATCTAGATCCCTTAGCTCGGCAGCCAGTGCACTAGCCAATGTGCTACCACACCTCACTAGATTTATAAGTTTAATGTTCGCAGAGGAGAGCTAAGGTGTAACAGCTGTCTCGGTGGACCAGTAAAGCATGCATTTACATTATGGTTTATGATCACATTTCTGTCTGGACAACATTTACTGCTGTCAGAAACACAGATAAGTATTCTCACTTTAATTTATTTCTATATGTAAAACTAAATAGGTTGGAGAGCGTGTGTGCCCCAATAATCCCAGGAGCTATGTTGGCGAGAGTTTTACTCATATCAGGATCACCCAAGCCTGACAGGTCCTTGGCGAGGAGCCAGACAAAAAAGGCAGGTGAAGCCCTATAGGTGTAGCAATGGAATCCCATAGCTGTAGAGTGGAACCGTATAGGTGTAGAGTGTGGAACCCTGTGGATGGGGCTGCAGAACCCACCAGCGAGTGGTATACACTTTGGACTACATCAATCCACTCCTACTTCATGGGTTAAATGTATTCTTGTCTCACTTTTTACTGTTTTATTCTCTATCAATAATGACAAAGAGATGCAAATCAATGGACATTGCACCTCTGTAACGAGTTTCCGGTTACGGGAAATGGCAGACATACCATCACTACAGAAGGACTGTGAAAACTGATAGAAGAATGATGAGATCACTGACCCAGATATTTATGCTACGTGATCCTGAGACACGACACACTGGACTGCTTCCCTTAGAGGATATTTGAAAGATGCGTCCAAAAATCTCCTTTGTAATCATTTTTCTAAGAGGTTACCAAATCCCCCACTGCTACTCCATACCTGGGGAGAGTAGTGGTAAGTATGCTACTAGGACCCCAAGTAATATATAATCACTATGCATCATTCTGCTCAACATATCAGAAATTCTAAAAAAAAAAAAAAGAAGCTAAAACTGATTAAGCTCCTAAGGGATCTTGAAATACAAGTGGCACTCATCCAGAAAACAATGCTGCCAAAGGACATTTTCTTCAACATCAAAGGCTTCACAGTGTATCAATGTAAATGCATAAAATGTCAGGGATTAGTGACACTTATCTAGAATTACATCCAGGAAGAGGTTTTAGAAGAAAGAAATTGACAATTAACGAGTTGATTCACCAAAGAGATAGGTGATGTTTTCTATGAGAACAACAATGTCTTCACTAGGCTAGAGCTGTCAAACCAAACAAAATAATTTATTTCAAACAGAAAGTTTAACCACGGCTATAACCCCTTGTTAGACTTATGAAGAATGCTTTCAAGAGTAGCTTATGATGAGAAGATGATGGAAATCAAATAATAAAAGCAAGTTGTAAACACCAGCAGAGAGTGTCATGATAAAAGAGGTAGTCTAACCAACATGAACGTAGGTGGGAAAAAATAGAATTAGCAGAAATATAGTTTGGCCGTAAACCATAGTCGCAGTCCAATATTAGGCTCACCACAGCAAGTATGATAGCAGATGTAGAAAATCTATAGAAGAAGCCACCAACTATCAGGACGTAGAATATGGATATAATAAGTAATAAATCTAATTGTTATTGTGTAGATGAACTTACAACCGAGTAAAACTAGTCTACAAAATTACATTTCTATTTTTTTAAATTTATAACAATGAACATAGTCTATAGAGTATTATAAAATGTTACTTATCTATATTAGACTATCAAAGTGCATGTTTTTTGTTTACAAAGGAACCACCTACCAAATTCATATGGCTTGTGAAAAATGTAATTAACATGACATACAAAATAGTACATTCCACCATGCAAGAAGATTGAACTATGATCAGTTTATTCCAAACTGTAGTTCTAAGTAAAAGTAGATTTATGCATACTTAAGTTATGATAATAAATTAATTATAAATATTCATAAAAAATTAATGGCTAATCAAAATTTGTTCATAATTAATAATTATTGTTGTTAGCTAGTGAATGTAATTAGTACAGGTGATAGCAGACATGTTTCTTTAGATCTAGTTAGTATTTCATTTTTAAAAATTTTAACAGGTTGCATGATTGTAATGTAAACGTCATAACTCATTAAATGATTAGATCTAAAGTTTGGAACAAAAATGGTTTCAGTTTTGAAATAATTAATATTAGATATGATGCCCATTGTTCTATTTAGGCCGTGTGGTGTTAGCAAACTAGCATACCTGCTGCAGGACTAGTGTTAGTTAACATTCAACAGGTTACCGTTACTGGTTACTTAGGGCAGGCGTTAGTGACGTTACATAAATCTTACATAATAATACTAATTTAGTCATTAGTATAAAATAATCATCATTGAAATTGATTCAGTCGTGTCGTCAGCAATTGGTGTAATCAAACTAAAATAATACACAAATCTTGCACTGTTCAGTAACGTTTTTTCAATAACCTGACGCACTAGCTATGAGTGCCTCATGGCGTTATTACCAGATAAATTAACTGTTGTGTCAACTAGCGCCATCTCAACCCGCAACAGGGAAGGTAACCCTCAACTACTCCTGCATTGTAAGTGCAAAATGGACTGAGATCGCGATCAACAAACGCAGATTTCTTTGCTTGTATGTTCTGTTTAAAGATATATATCTTCTCATCAATATACAGTATACAGATGAGAAAGCGCGTGAATGCATTTTCTGCATAAAAGAACCTCCATTTCAGACAACACAAGCGCGTGTCAAACAATCTCTCTACCACAACACAAAACAAATGTTCCACTACTTCTGCTTGGTTGAGATTTAATTTTAGAGTTACCTCTCTTGTGACAATAAAAATGTCTTGCATGTAAAATATGTTTTCTTCATATATAACAAACATTTTCACAACAAGCTTCAAGAAGATTATGCACGTGAAAAAGCCCCATTTCAAACAATCAGATTAATTTATTATGATAAAGGATATATTTTTAAAAAAAATGTCAAAATGGTAAAAACGTTGTTTAAGTTGAGACAACAATCCGATTACAACATTGTACTGTTGTGATCAGATTGAACAATTTCGAAAGAAGATAAACAAAGGATCCACAAATAAATATATCAGCATGAAGGCAGTCTGACATTAAACAGAAAGTGTGGAAGTCGAAAATAAATATGATAGCATAATGTCAGAAAGCATGGAACACTATTTAAAAAAAAAAGAATGCACAGAAGAGGACATTTGTGGTTTGGGACACCGAAATGAGCGAGGAGAAAGACTGGTTGAATTCTGCACGGAAAACAACCTCTCCATTGCCAACACCTTCTTCAAACAACATCCACGAAGACTGTACACGTGGACCTCCCCGGATGGCAACAGCAGAAACCAAATAGACTACATCCTAGTGCAACAAAGATGGCGACAAAAACACTGACAGGAGCAGACTGCGATACGGTCCACGAATTACTGTTTGCAGTTTTCCAAACAAGACTACGCAGGATCTACAAAGGTTGCCAGCCAATACGCTTCGATGTATCAGCAATACCTACTGAATACAACATCAAAGTAGAAAACAAATTTGAGGCGTTGCTTGCTATACAGGAAGAGATGACATCTGAGGAGTTGACATCGTACGCAAGGGAGATTTTGATCTCGACAGCAAAAGAAATGATTCCAAAGATATTGCACAAGACACAGAGCTATATAACAGACGAAACACAGAAACTCATTGCAGAAAGGCAACAATTAAAACAAATGGGAAGTAAGGGGACCAACACAGCATATAAAAACTGCGCAAGAAGAGAGAAATTAGAAAGTTAGAAGAGAAATAAGAAAAGATAAAAGAAGATACATAGTAGAAACATGTAAGGATATTGAAAATCTACAACAACAAGGCAAAGAAAGAGATGCATTCAAAGCAATAAGAACACTGACAAGGGAATTCCGTCCGGTTCCACATGTCATAAATGACGAAGAGGATAACACACTAACAGAAACCAAAGACATACTGAATAGATGGAGAGAGTACTGCAGAACCATGTATGGAGACAGCACAAAGCGCTCAGTTACAATCCTACCAAAGGATGAGAAAGAACCTGAACCAACATTGGAAGAAGTACGCTCTGCAATTAAAAGCCTGAAAAAGGGAAAGTCCCCAGGATGCGATGATATCCCAGCAGAGCTAATACAAGCAGGAGAAGAGGCATGTGCTCGAGTCTACCACAAGTTGTGTAAACAGATATGGCACAGTGCAGAGTGGCCAGAAGCATGGAAGAAATCAATTTATATTCCCCTCCCCAAAAAAGGCAACCTGAAGCTGTGCACGAACTACCGAACTATCGCACTGATCAGCCATGCTAGCAAGATACTCCTGCGAATCCTATTAAGAAGGATAGAGAAAAGATTTGAATCTGAAATTCACGTAGTCCAGGCAGGTTTTAGGAAAGACAGAGGGACCCGGGACCACATATTCAATTTAAGGAATATCTATGAAAAATGTAGAGAGTTTAATGTAGACCTGTACACATGTTTCATTGATTACACTTAGGCCTTCGACACGGTAAAACATCAAAATCTGTGGAGAATCATGAAGGAAATGGGGTTTCCTTTGCATATAGTCCATCTCATTGAAACATTATACCAAGATCAACAAGCCGCTGTCCGAGTATCTGGGCAAACATCAGATTGGTTTGCAGTACAAAAGGGAGTCCGACAGGGATGTATCCTCTCACCTTATCTGTACAACATATATGCGGAATGTATAATGAGAAATGTGCGAGAAGATGAGAACATTGAAAGTTTCGACCCATTTACGATTGGGGGGTACGAGATTCCAGAGTTATGATACGCAGATGACACAGTGATACTATCAAAAAGTGCAGAAGGGCTAGAGCAGCTACTTTCAGCCGTTAATGGACATAGTAAAGATCAAAATCTGTTCATAAACATAAACAAAACAAAGATAATGACCACCGATAAAACACAATGTCAGCATACATTAACAGTGGGTGGTGAGGAAATAGATCAGATTACACATTTTGAATATCTGGGCTCCAGAATCGACAAAAATGGTGACTGCTCGAAAGAAATCAGAAGAAGACTAGCTATGGCAATGCAGAGACTGAACAGCCTGAAGAAATTATGGCAGGGCACCAACAAAACGATAAAAGTAAAAGTCTTGAGAGCCTGTGTTTTTCCTGTGGCAGCTTATGGCTGTGAAGCATGGACGATTACCAAAACTTCTAGACAAAGAATCGAATCCTTCGAGTCAAAATGTTACAGAAAGATCCTCAGAATACCCTGGACAGAGAAAAGAACAAATGTAGACATTCGGCAAGAGTTGAGCATAGAGGAGAACTGGTTTATCAATTCCATTTTGGCTAGAAAATGCAAATACTTTGGTCACATCAAGAGACACAACGGTCTTGAGAGGACGGTGATGGAAGGTATGGTGCCAGGCAAAAGAGGAAGGGGTAGACCAAGAAGACGATGGCACCAAGATATCCAGGAATGCCTGAGTATGACAGTGGCGGAAGCTGGAGTTTTGGCAAGGGAACGAGTTTCTTTCAGACAGACTGTGATGGGAGCGACGTTCTACAAAGGACATGCTACATGATGACAGAAGAGGTTATAAACACTAAGTGTGTGATTGATACAAAGAAGCGTAAAAGCAGCAAATAAATCTCTACCATAAAAGAAAAATCAAGTAGGCTCTTCAGTGATATTAACAAACATCTTAAGCAAAATTAAAGAAAAAAAAAGAGAAGAAAAAAACATCCCAGTGCTGAGCAATGCGATAAGTACTATATGTCGAAGTGCAGAAGATCAGAGTATAGAATCGAAATGTAAGAATAAAGAAGACACAGAAAAGAAACAACGCAAGACCTTAGCGTTCAAGAACAGAGCATCTTTCAAACACGGCAGGGATAGCCCATAGAAGAGGGTTCATTAACAATAACAATGGAGACATACTGCTTGATGAGCAAAATATACTACTAAAAATAAGTTAAGGCTTCACTTACAAAATCTCATTGTACAAATAATTCAAAAATGAGAAGTTATATTTAATGAAACCGGTGTTCAGTAATTTGGACATCATAGCGTGACAGCTTCATGAAGAAGAACGAACCTGGCTTGGAGAAATGGCTGTTTAATTGAACACACCCTTCTTTCTGAAGTTCTGCCCTTCTTGTTCTTCGGTAATTTGAACTTCAGAATGTGACAGTTTCAAGAAATTGCTGGTTAACGCCCAACAACGTGTGTGACCGCCACGGACATGATACAAGTTAGGCAAAGATAACTCAAGGTTGATTAACCTTCTAATAGTGTGCTGGGAGATCAATCTGTCCCTTCTGCAGAAGGTTTTGAAACAATTGGTTCAGGTCACCACCTGGTGGAGAATTAGCTCGTGCTGAGGCCGTTAACAAAACAACTGAAATGATGTATATGCCTCGTCATTGTCCAGTTCTCGTGCTCGCTTGTCTTGGTGGAGTGACACTTTTGTCAGGGCAGCCGAATATTGACAGGCTCTACCATAGATCACTTCTGCTGACAGTATCAAATGCTTTTGTGAAGTAAATGGCCGCAGTGATGACGGATTTTCCCCCCAACCATTTCTCTCCAAGTTGACAGGCAGCAAATATCATGTTCCCCCGAGTGATCCCGAATTCAATCTGTTTCACCAGCGTTAGAAAGCAGCGGAATTCCTCGGTGATCGTCGATTTACTTTTCTCTTATAAATATGAACCTGTCGAAGCATCTTCCATTCCTTGTGAGACTACCACTTCAACACATACGGAGTTCAGTGAGCTTGTTGGTAAGACATGTTTCCACTGCTGTAAAAAACGAGTACCTCTGCTGGTATCGCATCAGCTACTAGGTCTCTTCCGTGAGAAAGAGTTTTGATGACTTTGACATCCTCAGTGATGAGTTCATCCATATCCATGCTCATTTCCACAAAGGGCATATTACGGATGGCCTCTTCGTTTATAGATGATGGATTATTGAGTATTTCAGAAATGTTTTGCCCACCTGTCGATAATCTGGGCTTTCTCTGATGTATGTGATCCATTGTAGCAGAGCTGGTTAAGACTGAGAGCTAGAGTGTTTCAACATTTAATACTGGGCGCACGACTTCCACATAGAAAACACTAAAACTTACGTTAACTATAAAAGAAGATCATTCATTGTTTGATAAGATGATTGGTTGTAACAATCTCAAACACATCTAACTTGTCTAAACATGTCAAATGTTAACAAACACATATGATGTAAGCATGAGCTATTGGTGGAACCCCTGTAACTAAATTATCCAGGATCTCAGTCTACTATTTGAACTACTACAAATCCTTAATTTGATATAATCCGATTTGATACAAATTAATGGCCGACTATCTAACTCGTTGTCTCTGGTACTCTATCCGGGCTGTCGGAATTCAGGATGAATCTGGCACTCTCTCTGTGCTGTCGGAATTGAGAATGAATCTGGCACTCTCTCTGGGCTGATGGAATTCAGGATGAATCTGGCACTCTCTCTGGGCTGTCGGAATTGAGAATGAATCTGGCACTCTCTCCGGGCTGTCGGAATTGGGGATGAATCTGGCACTCTCTCCGGGCTGTCGGAATTGAGAATGAATCTGGCACTCTCTCCTGTCTGTCGGAATTGAGAATGAATCTGGCACTCTCTCTGGGCTGTCGGAATTCAGGATGAATCTGGCACTCTCTCCGGGCTGTCGGAATTGAAGATGAATCTGGCACTCTCTCTGGGCTGTCGGAATTGATAATGAATCTGGCACTCTCTCCGGGCTGTCGGAATTGAGAATGAATCTGGCACTCTCTCCGGGCTGTCGGAATTCAGGATGAATCTGACACTCTCTCTGGGCTGTTGGAATTAAGGAAGAATCTGGCACTCACTACGGGCTGTCGGAATTGGGGATGAATCTGGCACTCTCTCCGGGCTGTCGGAACTGGGGATGAATCTAGCACTCTCTCCGGGCTGTCAGGATCGACGAAGAATTTGTCCTCTCTGATTGACTGACATAGGCTGTGAACAAGACCTTCTCACATGGGTGAGTTTGAGCTCCAGAAGGAGGCTTAGGATATAACTCACTCTTGGACCAATGACCAGCTCTCAAGTGTTGGGAGCGTGTGCCTTTGGTGCCCGTGTTACACGTGTGCTGAGCAGACGTGTGCCTCTGGTGCCCGTGTTACACGTGTGCTGAGCAGACGTGTCCCTCTGGTGCCCGTGTTACACATGTGCTGAGCAAATGCGTTTTTCGATGGCTTTTATGATGCACCTCCCTCTTCGTACCACAAGCCTTTGGGATCGCAGTTCTAGGATTTCACAGAACCTTTTTCGTACCACAAGCCTTTGGGATCACATTCCCATGATTTGACAAAACCCGTTTCGTTCCACAAGCATTTGGGATTGCTGTCCCAGGATTTGACAAAACCCGTTTCGTTCCACAAGCATTTGGGATTGCTGTCCCAGGATTTGACAAAACCCGTTTCGTTCCACAAGCATTTGGGATTGCTGTCCCAGGATTTCACAGAACCCTTTTCGTTCCCCGAGCCTTTGTTATTACAGGGAGTTCACCATTCGCACCAATGAAGACACACATGCAAAGCTCTCGATGTATAGCGAGATAACCTGCCTAAAACAGCTAAGTGTCTCGATTGATCATAGAAGAGTCTATTCACCCTAAGACGCACAAATGTAATGACCAATGGGTCATATGGAGACAGCATTCTAGATTCGCTTTCGCTTCGAATGCCGAAATATGCCCCAGCCAAGTGAAAACCAAACTGGCCGCGCACATTTTCTTTGAGCCGACCGATCATTCATCAATACTTTGGCACCTCCCTTCTTGTTCTGGTCATGTTGTCTAGACATGTCACATTGGCTGATCTTTGCCGGTCACTCCGTCATTTTAACTGTGACGGCTCGGCTCGGCGTACTACTCTCTACCGTTTAAAAAACGAAGTGTCTTTCACTAGTTACAAGGTTGCCTCTCGACCCTTTCGACTCCTAGTCAATCTGTCTATGGCGTTGTTTTGATCCTAGTTTCCCCCAACTTTGCGAGAATAAACTGTTGTTTCTACCATCTATGCTTTTCCTGGTCCATGGTCCTGTTATATACTACTTCCTGATACATAACACTGTTACACCATCAGCACTGTGGACATAGTAGGTACTAGATAATTGTGGATCATGGAGTATTTTCTGAGCCTCATAGAACTATTTAGAATTATAACGCTCTGTGAAGGTTTCAATCTCATCGACCCGCTTGCTTGGCCAGGAATCTTGCATTTCCATGAACCTCGCCTCCGTGCGTTAGAGAAGGTCATTTTGGCATAGTTCAACTACTGTGTTTTAGCGCTGTAGAGTAAACTATGTGCGCTCAGTTCAGTTCAGTTCACCCCGTGACCTCTGCTGGCACCTCCGAAGTCCTGCGCCATCCCTCTCTGTCTGCGGTTGATTTGTATGCTTTCTCAGGTCGTAGATTTGTCCATTCATGAATGTTGTCTCCCCGACGTGTTCTCGGACGTCTCTGCCTATGCATGCTTGTACTGTGTCCTGTAGTATCTGCATCATGTGATATGTACAGTTGTCTCGATAATGTCTTGCCACTGGCCAAAGGCGGCCCAGGAGGAGAGAGTGAGCTTGCCAAATTGTGCAAAGCTTTCTCACTTTAATTAAAATCACCGCGCGTCACCAATTTCAGAGCAGAATACAAAGATTGTCCACATAGCTGAAGACAGAGAGTGGTCTCCATCCCACGTGATAGACGAACATCATCATCAGGATCAGGAGAGAGATACATACTGACCAGGACTAAAACACATACCCATTAGTGTAGTTTGAAACAAGCTGCAATATAGCAGCCTCGTTAACAAAGTGGAGATTGAGACGGCCATTTCAATAGTGGTGATCCAATTAAGAAGCCTTGCTCTACACTACTTCGAGGGGCACCTTATTTCACATTCTTAAGTACTCACTCTGGGATGTAAAAATATCGAAGGCGAACCCTCTATCATAGAACCTTCGTGAGGAATGAAGAACTTATATTCCAGTAACTTCCACATGAACAACAGACCACGCATAACGTGATTGTACAATTCATATGAACAACTTTCACATGGAATAACTTTCAAAGATTTAACTTTCACATAGACAACATTCACTGAGGTAACTTTCCCAGAAGAAACTTTCAAACTTCACATGGACAGCTTTCACTGGTGTAACATTTATAGGAGCAACTTTCACATGGGACAACTTCCACATAAACAGCTCTGACAGGGACAGCTTTCACATGTACATCTTTTACAAGGACAACTTTGATACGGACAGCTTTCAGTGGGGTAACTTTCACAAGAAGAAATTTCCCACGGGAAAATTTTCACATGGACAGATATTACACGAACAGCTTTCACATGGAAAACTTTCACAGGGACAACTTTCTCAGGGGCAATTATTTACATTGGACAGCTTTTTCAGAATATATTTTACAAGGACAACTTTTAAAAAGGCAACATTTACAGGGACATATTTCACAAAGACAACTTTTACAGGGGCAACCGTAACACTATTACTGAAAATTAACTAGTTTTCTCCTGTCATTAACGTGAAAAAAGTAAGATGGCAGGTCTTAATGACTGCGATCTCAACTCGCTCCGGTGTTTGTGTCGTTTTCCATTGTTTGGTTGTTCCTGTTCGAATTCTAATTCATAACTCCTTCACCAGGTGGTATCAAGGACTTTATTCTGTGAAA